>JAOQGH010000005.1:5312941-5325752 GCA_025769975.1 Gallinago jamesoni
GACTCATGCTCTTGAGAGCAGCCAGCGTGGCAGAGCTCAGCCTGGGATTCGAGGGACGCAGAGGGACAGAGCGAGGGAGCATGTGGCTGTCCTACCAGCCCCAGACCATCGCCCTTCTCTTCTGGTCAGCAGGAGCTCGGCCACTCCATCTGCACCCCTGACCATCTTCACATCCCTGATCCCTGCCTGGCTGTTAAATAACTCAGCCAGCAGTGGCAAAAATAATACTTGAAAAAATATCTTGGAAGATATAAAGCCATTAATGAAAAACATCAGAAAATAGATATCAAGTAATGACACCACGATGAGAGCTTATTAATAAGAAAGTCTAAAGATAAAACTAATTTAAACCTGATGAGACAGGACATCTCATCTTCAGGAGAATGAGAAGTCAATAGTTAGCTGTCAGCAAAGGAAAGAAATTGCTCACGAGGGAGGCAGGAAAGCCACAGGACTCCCGAGCCCCAGAGAACAGCAGTTACTGTGACAGACTTATACGATACACTCTGAATTCACAAAACCCTGAAAAACGGGAGCTGCCATTCACCATCAGCGCCGGTGTCATTGACATTCAGTTCACAGCCCAGAATGGCTCCGGGAAGGCTCGTTGCTCCGGGGAGGGGCTGGGGACAGATGGAAGCTCAGTCCCCAGCGCTGCCGGGATGGGTGGGCTGCAGGGCAGCTCGGGGCTGGCCTAGAGGCTGGGGGGACATCAGTGGGGTGACATGGGAGAGGTGGGCAGGGCTGCAGCGGTGGAGAACTCATTATATTTCCAGCGAGGCAGAGTTCACCAGCAGCAGCAGAGCAGCCTTTAGGAGCAGTTGTCGCCTTCCTGCTGGAACCCAACCACAGCCAGTTCCAGAAAGGAGTGAACTGAAGCTATAACTGATTTTAGAAATGAAAGACATTTTAAAAAGTTCTCTACGTTTGTATTAGATCCCTAAGCTTTCTGCAAAGAACTAGTTTCAGCAATGGTGATGAAAAACCAGTTAAAGAAACCTCCATGGACCTGCAGCCCACAGCAGTACTGGTGGAGGGAGGAGAAGGAGGTGGCCTGGGGGAAAAAAAGGGCTGGCAAGCACTTGAAGCCTGTCGGCTAAAGTGAAAACCCACGAGAAAAGGGAAGGCGAGTGTTCCAGCCCCAGCACAGCCCGGCAGGCTGCTTGGCGCATCGCTCGGAGGCAGTGCATCTCGTCACCTGCCACCACTTCAGCAGAGCAGGGGTCTTGGGCTGACCTGAAGCAAACTGTGCTTACAAGCTGCCATCAGGGAAAAAAAATCGTCAATCTTTCCCTCCAACTTCATTGATATTCTGAGGGAAAACAGATTGCAGAGCACTGGGGGTCCTGGGGAAGGACGTGACACGCCACAGCCAGTTCTGGTGCTGGGAAAAGCCCAACTACTCTGCCTTAGCTGCTGGGAGAAGGGAGCAAGGCTGGGGTGGGGGAGCGTAGGCAACGATGGGCATCTATTTTGAGATTGTCCTCAGGCCAATTAACGGCAGCGACGAGCAGCTCAACACTGTCTCAGAGCGCCCGCTGCCGTCTGTCCCTCCTCTCCCTAAGCACAGCCCAGACCTGAGGACAAACAGGTTCACCCTTAAAGGCTGTGTGATGGGGTTCTGGAGAACAAACAGGCTCTTGTTCTCTCTGAGAGTGACCTTTCTACCAGGTGAAGGTATTTGTGTGTTCCTGCTGATGTCCAGCCTCACGCCGCCAGCAGAGAAAAAAGCACACAGGGTGTGTGTTATGAAATGGCAGGAGATGCCTCAGGGCAGGGCCAGTGCTCGGAAGTAAACGTCATCCCAGGACTTTAGGTCCATGCTGGGAAAAGTGATCTGCCAAACACCTCCTCAGGTGTTTGCCCACGGGTGTAACTGGGGCACAACTGGCTGCACGGAGACAATAAAAAATAAATGAGTTTGTGTTCTCCAGAGGGACCTTGGGACAATTCCCCGGGAAGGAGGGAGGTGTCAGAGAGGTGAGGTGGGACAGGGATATGCTCACCTCCGAAAAGACCAGCTGAGCTCTTGGGATGCTGATGTAGCCACAGCCCAGCACATCTCTGGTGCAGCTCAGCCCATCCGGCGCTGCAGAGAGGACCTCATGCAAATCCTGATGCTCCACAGTGTTGGGACAGGCTGGAAGGCCTCACGTTCCTCCTCCTCGTGCGAGAGGCTGGGTGAGAGGGCAGAGAGCTGGGGCTGCCATTACTATTGCTGAGAGCTGCTGTGTAGGACCAACATCTGACACTCACCTACAAACCCAACCCCATCCTCCTGGAAGTGACCCGAGGGAGTCAGAGAGTCAGAAAGGTGTGAAGGAAAACACGTCCTCAGAGCTGCTCTGTCCTGGCAGCAGAGATTGTGCTCAGAATGAGACTCCACTTTAACCAGAAACTAAACTAAAACAAACCCAGCAGCTGAAGTTACAGGGCAGGGGCTGCGGAGCCCAGCAGTGCCGTCCTGTGCCCGGTGCTCGCTGTCCCTGCAGCCGGGGCACGGAGGACACCACAGACCCGGCCTCAGCAGCACTAAATCCCAATTTTTATCACTCCATACCGGTAACGCTGGAGCAGGTTGGAGCTGAAACGATGCACCAGTGTCCCCTGGCACAGGGGCTTTACTGACACAGCCACAGCAGTGAGCCGCAGCCCGGTGCGGTCACCAGGAGCATCCCGAGGGACATTTCGTGTCTCTTTTATGGAGCTGACTGAAGTCCCCAGAAGGTGGCACAGGCTGCAGGCTGCCTGCCTTTTTTTCTGAGCAGGTGGAGTTTAATCTGTTTTTCTTGCAGGTTTATTTGCTGATGGACTGTCACCCCCTGCAGTGCCCTCGCCACCCAGCCCTGCCGATGGCAAGTGAGGGTTCACCACCTTGGCCACCGACTCCTAACGAGCCTGCTCTAGTTCTGCACGTACCAAACGTGACTCCTGGGCTCCTGAGTTTTATGCCGATGCTCTGCATTTCACATACATCCCCCCAATCCAATCCCCTGGCTCTTACCTAAAGAACCTGTCTCAGCAAAGGAGCTGGACGCAGATCACTGCTGTGACTTTTCCCGTACCTTTTTCCAGGGTGTGTCCACAGCACAGCATTTCGTGGGAAAGGTTCAAGGCAGGGTTAAAAGGTGGCTGGTCTCCTTGATTTGGGAAATCCACTCTGCTCAACACTGGGAATATAAACTTGGAACAATGGAAATATAAAGAGCAGAAAGAGCAAGCAGATAACCCCAAAACCATGTGAATAAATACTTCCATTGCTCTGATGTGCTTTTTATTTCTTTCTTTTCCTGCTTCCTCTGCCTAGTGACTTCTGGTCTGGTGGTGTTATTGCCAGTGGTTTCCATCCCAAGCAAGTGGATACAGGAAAGCTGAGCACACAGAACAGTTCTGAGGCTGCAAAGTGAGGAGGGATTTAGAGTTGTGGGTCTGACCTGGGGAAACCTCCTGAGTCATCCCGAGAACAAAACACCACCCAGCGTCCAACCAGTAGTGTTTTGCCTCTGAGGAACATCTCCTCCTGTGCCCAGAAGAAATGGAGCCTGGCAGGGGCTGACTGCAGCTCTTTTCCAAAAGAACAAGAGTAGGATCCAGCTTTCAAATTATACCAGGGCTGCCGTGCCTTGGGGGCCCCCAGGAATGCACCAGAACTTGTGCCGAGAGTTTGGGATACAGAGGTGAGGACTGAATTCATTACAAAACGTATCTCAAGAGGACATTTACAGAATTGGCTGAAATTAAGACCGTAAAACACTATACTATGGGTAATGAAAACTTATCAGGACACTCCCCTGGTCACAAATCCCAGATAGTCATGTTCCTACCAAGCCTGGGTGCTGACTCCTGGATCCGTGTTTCTCTATAGAGCAGAGATAAACTATATGTTTACTTTAACCAGCATTTTGGTTTGGACCCAGAGCTGTCTCACAGCAGCAATCCCAGCAAAACAAATCTCTTCCAGCACTGAGGTATGCCAAAAAACCGCAACACTTCAGCTTCCAACTGCAGAAGGCACAGGTATAAATCAGCCTGGGAGATTTAAAAATCCCATGGAGTTCAGGACTCTTATCCCTGCTCAGACTGGGAAAAGAAATGTAGAAGAACGAGCATGAAGCAGAATGAACACAAGACAGAAGTTCAGCTTTCCCAACAACCAAATTCAGGGAGCAAATCTTCTGCCAAGAGATATAGAAACCACATCCCACCTCTAGCCCCCGAGAAAAAAAACATCCCTGCTTTCAGGCAGCACCAAGTGACTAAACTCAGCCTCCAAGGTCACCATAAGGCAGTGGAGCAACCATTAGGAAGCGCTTAAAACCTCAGCCTTCATTCCCGAGACCTATAAAAACTAAGGAGGCGAGGCAAATGGTGAGCGCTATGGCTCCTTGGGGAGTCTGTGCAGCGAACATTATCACCTCCTCATCAAAATGTAAAACCCAGCTCTCCTCCTCATTAGTCTCTTGCTCTTAAAATAATGATTGTAAAACCACCACAGCTGGCCTCAAAGCTGGATGGAGCAGGGAGGGCACACCGCAGGCTGCATTGCTCACTTGGAAGAGGTGCTTGTGGAGAGAAGGTCAAAAGATGCAGTGAGAAGAGGGTGTCAGCCCTTTTCAGGGGGTGCTGGCTTGGGCCACAGTTTCAGGATGCATGGAAAAAAAATCTGCTGAAAGAGATGCTGCAGGGCAGTGAAAACTGGGCCACTTATCCCAGTTGTTTTAATTAGCAAGCACATGTTGGCTTTAGTGCCTGTCACTTTTGAGGAATGACGCTTACACACTCTGCTCCTTCCTTCGGTACCTCACACCAAACAGCTTCTCGCTGCCTCTTCCCTAAAATCCCGCTGGCCCAAGGCTTATGCTCACCAGGCAGCAGAGGTCCAAGACCTGGTTTGTGAATTTGGGCCAAAGACACTTTCCTCTGTGGAGGCAGGATTGCAGAACACCACACTGCACGTGTGTGTTGATGGAGCAGATTCACTTCTACTGGAAGAGAATCAGCTCTGAGATAATAAGCAAAATGTATTTGTTTCTTAAACTAAGGTCTGATGAATATTCAGTGAACCATGCTGTTTTCAACGAGATACAATTATATCATGGAAAGAGCTGAGCAGAAGAGAGGACTTTCTAGCAAAAGCCTTTCATGCTTATTTAAAAATTCTGCAAATTCATGTAGCCACTGCTCTATTAAGGGCTGATCAGCTGTTCCTTCAAAATTTGACATCGGAGAGAGCCTTTTACAATGATTTATTTTAATAACATGATTACCTATATTAAAAGGGATGATTCTCTCACATCTCTTAAGAGAGAGTTTACTTACAAGTGCAGGTTACAGGTATTTGCTGGAATTTAGCAGATCAGCCTGGAATATGACATGGCGTGGCCAGGGTTAGCTGCAGGCTGATAAAAACAAGGACCTGTACGATACACTTGAATAAGTTATTGGCCATTTAAATTGGTATGGACATTTCTCTCCTCCAGTGAGCAAAGCAAAGGACATTCACAGATGGTTGGATTACAAAGCTGCACCTAAAGTTTTAACGGGCTGGAGATAACCCTCAGCTGGCAGCCAGTCCTTACACGCATCCCCTTAGGCCTGGAGGCAGGAAATCCTTCCTTTCTAACCTAGATCCAAATATCCCCAGTGCAGGGGTAAGAGTGCACTCCCTCAGCCACAGATACAACAGATTAACCATCACTCATGCAACTAACATCATTTTACATTCCACAGTGTGGGTTCTTCCCTGCCCTTTCCAAGCATTTTGCAAATAGGGAAGTTACTAATATTTGGAAGGAATTCATCACAATCTTCTGTTCATTGAGTTCTTTGTGCCCTTTGGCATTACTCCTTCCATTCTCCAGCAGCTCCTGGAACTGTATTTTCTAGGCACTACCAGTTTTTGCAGCTCCTAAATTCAACTGAGCCACTAGGAACAACCTGCTCTGCAGGTAGACATTTCTCAGGCTGGGCAGTAGGGGATGGGACCGAAGTCAGGGGACAGGACAGTCAGCACGGCAAAGGTGGGCCAACCTGAGAGCAAGTGAAAATAGAAGATGACACTGTTTGGCAAGTCCATACCTAGCTTCCATCCCTTTTGCCTACAGACTCGTGCAGATCTGGGGGTGGTACTTTATTGCCAAAACAGAAATATATATATATTATTTATATATATTTATGTATAAAAATATACATATATCACCCTGTTTCTACCCCATCTCCCCCTGACCAAGCTTCCTTGTTTCTTCCTAGAGAAAACAGGCTGCTTTTGCCCGCTGGCAGCAGGGAGACCTCAGCGAGAAGCCGCAGAGCGGGAGAGGGTAGTACGGCAGAGCAGAACTCCCTTCAAGGTCTGAGAGCTGGCAGAGGTTACCTGAAAGAAACAGCACAACAGTCCTCAGGAACAGAAAGGCTGAGGAGGATCCACTCTAATTTTAGGCTCTCCTGGCAGCAGCTGCAGTAGAGAACAGCACTGAGCAAGAAAAAGAGCCCAAGGAAACAAGTGTTGTTGACAGGTCACCTTCACCAACACGTAGTCCCCTGGCTGGGCTCTGACCGGAGCCTTGCAGCCTGCAGCATCCTCTGTCTCAGCATCAGGGAAGATCACCTTGATGTTGCCATCATTCCTCCCACACAGCTCCGAGGGAGAGCGCTTGCTGGGCTGAAAGGAGGACAGGGAACATTACCTGCATGGCAACAGCTCTGATTCACTGCTGGGTTTTACTGCCTCAGGAACTAATTGAGCACTATTGCCAGCATTAAAATCCATGTTCCACATTGTTAAGCGTGCCATGTAACGAAGTCCTATGGCCAGAGCTGCTATGTTGACACCCCCACACCAAAGCCAAAGTTTCAAAGCCTGCTCTGATTCAGTGCTGGGCCAGAAGTGTCTCTGACCTATCCCATCCCCCCGTGCTCAGCTCAGTGCTCTGTTGTCTGCCTAAGTGTGAAGATACGGAGTCGTTGGATTGTGCAGGGACAGTGAGAAGGGAAGGCAGAAGTGACGATAACTGTGTACAGCCTAAGAAGCCTCTTGGCCAGCAAACAGGGAGGACAACTCTGTTCCAGGCACACTCACCCCCTCCACCAGCACCAGCTGATTCTGGCCCACCATCGCCTCATTTGCCCTTGCAGCCTCCTCTCGGAAGACAGCAATGAGCTCTTCCAGCCGCCTCTGCTTTACGTCTGGAGGCACATCATCCTGCAGCCGGTGATATGCCCGGGTTTTCTGTAAACAGACAAAGCAAGTGCAGCTCCTAAATAACCAGACAGTGAGATCAGAACCTTGTGAGACCCCAGACAGCTTGGCTGCTCTTCAAGCAACAGCTTCTCACACATTACAGTTTGTATTTACAACCTCAAGGAACTTTTTCAGCACCAGCAACTTCCTTGAGTTCTTCACATTCTTTCTGCACCACCTTTTTGTTGGAAGGTCTGATGTATTGGTGGCTGTGTGAAGAAGTTCTGTACCTCCTATGAGAGATGTGTCTGTTGTCTGTCTGTCCACAAGCACAGGCAATGGATCCTATTACTTCGAGACTCATGTGCTGAAAGTTGATCCATACTCCCACGCTTCCTTATGTTTCCCAATCTCCTGTCTTGTTTCCTGTCAGCATCTTACACTTTGGAGAGCATTCTAACAGAGACTTGTCAATTATTCACTCTTCTCATGGAAATATCTTCTGAAAATTCACCACTTCTCTCCAGACTCGATTGACAGAGTCTCTGTAGCCAGGCTCCAGCCCAGCTACATCAGCACAATTTCTCATCAGCAAAGAAAAACGTACCAGCAGCCAGGTTTCTGCAGACATGGCTGCTTCACTGCAATCACTCTGGAGCATCTGCAGAACCAGGTCACCCAATCACTAATCAACCCTGACAATGACACAAGGGGGCTGGAAGCCTTTCAGGCACAAAGGTGACCCTTGCAGAACCATACACCCTAGAAATGCTGCCTGCAAGCAAAAAATTCTACCGATGTATCAACTCTTTAGGTATTATTTTCAATAGCTTTTTTTTTTAGTGTCTTATTGTGAGAAACAGCCCTCAGGAATTAGGTGAGATACCCAGAGACAAGAGTCTTCTCCATCAGGTCCTGCACTCACCTGTCTCATGCTGTAGGCAAACAGGAATCCTACATTGTAGCAGACTTCCCGCAACAAGGACACAGTCTGCTGGTGATCTTCTTCTGTCTCTCCACAGAAGCCAGCGATGAAATCGCTGCTTAAGCTCACTCCTGTAACAGAGATGCAGCTTTACATTTCCCTCAAGGAAAAGATGAACATATGACACAAGAAAAGACAGGAAGATACAGCTGCGCTGAGCTCAGACCAAGTTAAAGGGAGCCCCTACCTGGAATGGACTCACGCACGTGGTGTACAAGCTCTAAATATGCTTCTCTTGTGTATCTGTAAAGAACAACACGTGGATTCGCTAATCAGAAAACCACAACATTGGTGAGGAGAAACCAGCATCCTAAATCAGAGGGTAGGGCAGAGGATTCCCCATGGTGATCGCTCACCCTCGTCGCATGGCCTCCAGGACACGCGTGCTCCCACTCTGGGCTGGGAGGTGAAGCTGTTTGCAGATGTTGTGTCGCTCCTGGATAAGCTGCAGGACCTGTCACGGAAAATCAAGAGACATCACAGAGAGCTCAACTCTACCAGGATGCCAAGGGGAAGAGTCTTCCCCAGGTAAAAGCCAGCAAACTGCAATCCTGCCAGCTTTAGCACAAACATTCCCCCCTCCCAGGAGCTGCTGTTCCCACTCTGTGATTCTGTGTTCCCTTTGGGAAGGAAGCACAGCCCACATCCAGCAGTTCAGAGCTGCCTCCTTGCCTTGCAAGCAGAGGTCCAGCTATTTATTTCACACTTGCCTCATCGGGAAAATCCTTGGGGTGTGGAGAGGTGAAACGGATCCTCATTTCTGGATCAATTCTAGAAACCTGGTCTAGAAGATGTGCAAAGCGCAAGCCTCCTGGTTTAGCTTTGTAGACTGTGCTAAAGCCACGACTGAGCACCGGGGCAGCAGCCGACTGAAACTGCACCTCGGACATGTCTCGAAAGCTGTTGACATTCTGACCCAAAAGGGTCACTTCTTTCACTCCCTACAAACAGGAAAAAACATAACCTGGCGAGGATGTCTAGGCTGAAAGCTCAATTTTCCTCTTACTTCAAGAAGTCCCCAGGGGAAGCCCTCCCTTCCCCGTCTGTCTCAGAGTACTACACGGGGAATCAAAAAGCCACTGGTGGAACCCTACTGTAACCTTGTCTCCACAGATCAAGGTGGTGTTTATTGGTCAAAAATATCCCTGAAAACGCTTTCACTGAGAACCATCCCTCTGCCTACAGTTTAGGGCAGGGAAAGAGGTTCTGCCTCACCTGATCCGAGAGCATCCTCACTTCCTGCAGGATGGAGGCGATGGGGCGGCTCCTTTCACGGCCGCGGGTGAAAGGCACAATGCAGTAGCTACACATGTTGTCACATCCCCGCATGATAGATCTGCCGAGAGGTAAAATACAGGTCATGCCACGATCGCTCCAGAAGAATCATCCCCGTTGCATCCTGCCCTGCTCTGACCTGGCCCAGCACTCCCTTGGCCAGCAGCGCGCACAGCACCAGCTTGAACACAGCTCTGCAGCTTCCCCTTACATACCACTCCAGCCAGAGCTGGCTTCTGCTTGCCCCGAGCCAACATCTCCTCATTTTTTCATGCACATTTCCAAGAAATTTAGAAAGCAACTAATGAGGTACAGACTTGCACTGCAATCTGACAGCAATGAAAGATCCTTATGCATCCTGTTCCTACAGCGGGTGACACTGTCCTCCTGTCCTCTACGGCCACACTGAGCAGATCTGATTTCACATTTGGGAATCTTATTATCAAAACTAAACAAATGGAAACCAAACCCACAGAAGTTCCAACGCATGGAGGATTAGAAGAATTAAATAGGAAAACCTGGGGCAGGACACAACAGAAGTCAGGAGATGAGAGGCATAGACTTCAGAAAGATACAGATGTCAGTGGGACAGAAACCAGTTGGTGCAGCATCAGGCTTAGACAAGCAACGTTCTCAAAGGAGAGCGAGTGAAGCCTGCAGACAGCCAGAGCACGGGGCAGTCTCTCCAGGGCTCAGTCAGACAGGGAAGCAGCAGCAAACACACAGTCTGGTAGACTCCTGCCTCTGGGCTGCTGGGAGCGAGTGCAACCAAGCATTGCATCACTTGAGTAGCTGCTGTCACCACCACGTCTGCTCTGCACAGCAGTATTTCCAAACCAGAATCTCATAAACATGCACAGGAAAAAAAAAAAAAAAAAGAAAAACAAAAAGGTACTTACACAAATGCTGTGGTGCCACCTGTGCTAGTCTGGATGGGCAGAATATCTGCGTAAGTCTCGTCTAGTGATAGCAGGACATTAGCAGCTTGCTGGCCAGACTCTGCCACGGCCAGCAGCCGGGGAAGGTCACGATACGCATCGGGGCCTGCCACAATATCGACTAGCTTCTCCCTGTGCAGAATCTCCTCCTTAAGCCTCTCAGCCATGCATCCTGCCGCCAAAGGAGAAGGGTCCTTGTGAGGAAGCGCCCACCCTCCGGTTACACCTCCGCACCCCTTCACCAGCTGCTTTCACCCTGCAGAAAAGGTCTGATGCCACCAGAAGGGCAAGAGGAAAGGCAGCACCGTGGGATGTGGCACCACAGTGTCCCACCAGGTACCTAGGATCCCGATGCGGAGAGGTAAGCGAGCCTGCTGCCGCTGGGCTTTCAGCGCCTTGAGGTGCCGCAGGCGATTCCAGATAGCCTGCTCTGCCTTCTCCCTGGGAAAGCAGGAAAAAGTGGTTATTCCGATTGTTGCACTGGAACAGCCCCGCAATGGGAAGCGGCCCAAAGTGCTTTGAGAGGAGAATTCAGCTAAAGACAGGGAATCATCCACCTGATGGATGTGATGACACGCAAAAGTGCCATTCGTGGTGTGTGGATTATGTCTTGACTCTATCTTATCTCCTATCGTTTCGCTCGCTTGAGAGCGTTTGCGCTGCAGGAACAATCCAGGGACTAAGCATTTGCAGAGAAAAAGCCTGCCTTTGCCAGCCAATACGAGCCACCTTGTGAGTGACAATCAGCATTTGATATTTTCTGCATTCAGAAAAAACAAGCAAGGTTCCCTGTATATTTATATCCTAAATTGCCCCTAAATGTATTTCCCAAATTTTTAAAGGACAGACTCTGTGCTAGAGAGTCAGTCAGTTCAAGAGAAGACAGAATTAAAAAAAATTAAAAAAAATTAAAAATCGTCAATCTGTGCAGGTCTCTGTGCAGGTCTCTAATGGCCCATGATGTATACGCAGAGCTCATGCTGCCAAAGAGCTCCTTCTCGCTATACAGAAAAGCAACTCATAACATGATTAATGTCACACATCGTGACATCAGGCAGCTCTACCCTCAACTACACAGGCAGCGTGCTCTTTTCTGCACACCAACACATTTATTGCCTTTGGTTTTCAAATGATAATTCCTTAAAAACTGTCCAAACCCAGCAGTGACAAAAGTGTCCTTACCTGACGGAACAGGTGACAAGGAGAACCACGTCTGCCTAAATGGAAAACAACAGAAAAAAGATGAATTTGTAAAAGCCAAACAAGAAGTACTCGTGCCCTGCACAGATAACCTGAAGAGGGAGACTGTAAAACTCACTTAACTCAGTGAACAAGATCTGCCCAAGTACATGATGGGTTTCAACAAACTAAGGTGCAAGAAACTCAGAGAAGACAAGCAGAGTCTTCCACTAAACAGCAGAAGTAAACTCAGCAAAGATGTGGCAGGAGCATCCCGCTGTGTCCAATCGCTCTCCAACTGAGAGGAAACCCAACAGTTTAAAGGGAAAAAAAACCCACAGCCTTCTACTCTGTTTGTCAAGTAGCTTCCTTTACTCTGCAGAGCTTAGACTGCAAAAAATCACAACATCCTGCAGGACTTCACTCCAGACAAAAGCTGGGACTCACAGGCACAGCAGCGGTGTGTTCTCTGGCAGATCTGTGGGACAGGAGAGCTGCCAAAGTGCTTTACCTCATCCAGCTCCTTTGTCCTCCTGTAGCCACTCTTCTGCAGGATGGCCCAGGCGATCTCCGTGTCATTGACGTTCATCTGGCAGCCATACGTCTCCAGGTACACTGCAACAAAGGCAGTGTGACGCAGAAGCCTGCCTCAGCTCCCCTCTACAACCTGCTTCTATCACCTTCTTTTTTCCATAGGAAGGATCCTTCAGTCCCACCGCTGGGGAGGCTCAGGCAAGCGGCACAAAAGCCACCTTCACTTGCAGCCCACAGAGGATAAGCCAAAAGGAAAGACGGGCTCTGGGAAACCTGAGCGCATCAGAGCACGTCACTCTGACACCCCAGGTGTGGCTCAGGGCTTGTAGGAAAGCTGAAGCTGTGTCATTACTGAGATATATCACTTGGTGCAGCAAAAGGTCCCCTCTCCAGGGCATCACAGACTGAAAGCTCTGTCACAGCCTGGCTGGTAGCCCAGCACGTGGAAGGCGGTGAGGTCCCAGGGAAATCTGCCCCCCCCAAAGCATCTTCAATGCGGGGGGAGACACACCAGTGGGCACATGGTCAACGAACTGGGCTTCTAAAATCAAAATCCCCTTTAGGGGCCCCCAAACCATCCAAACTACTCGTTTCCCCGCACATGCCCGCAGCGACCCTCTGCTCCGGCTGCGAGGAGGCAACACCGACGCCACCGGCCCTTCACGGCTGGCCTTGGCCCGGCTGCGAGGCCACAGCCGCAGGGCACGGCTAGCCCCCCAGCCC
>JAOQGH010000005.1:5337946-5350350 GCA_025769975.1 Gallinago jamesoni
CCCATCCAGCCTGGCCTTGAATCCCTCCAGGGATGGGGCAGCCACAACTTCCCTGGGCAACCTGTTCCAGTGCCTCACCACCCACATAGTAAAGAATTTCTTCCTAATATCTAATCTGAATCTCCCTTCTTGCAGTTTAAAACTGTTCTCCCTCATCCTATCATTACATTCCTTAATAAGAAGTCCCTCCCCATCTCTCCTGTAGGCCCTCTTTAGGTACTGGAAGGGGCTCTAAGGTCTCCCTGGAGCCTTCTCTTCTCCAGGCTGAACAACCTCAACTCTCTCAGCCTGTCCTCACAGGAGAAATGCTCCAGAATCACAGAACCCCTTGGCTGTGCCCCGTGGGGCTGCAACCCCTGGAGGTCCCGAGGTACAGGGCGAGCGGAGCCCAGGTGTCTGTGCTGGAGGAACCTGACACATGGAGGATCAGAGCTGGAGGGACCGGGGCTCTCTGATCCACTCTGCCTTTCTTCCCCCAAGTTTCAGACATGGGCATGTGGAGGCTGCCTGGCAGACACACATCAAATGCCCACCACACCGGATTGCATGGCTACGGCTTTGGAGAGCAGCACCAAAGTCATTGTCTGCTCTTGGACACAGGGCAGGAAAACGAGAACACAGCAACCCAGCAGGTCTGGTGCTGACAGTGCCTGCCAGAGTGAGACAAACAGCCCAGAGAAAAGCTGTGTCCCATGGGCACCCAGGCACCATCCATGGGCTGTGATCCTCCCACCAGTGCCACCCACAACCCATCCCTGGGGTCCAGAAGCCCATGGCAGAGACCATTTTATCCAGAAAGAAGCAGCCACGAACAGAGGAGAAGGTTAAAAGGCCAAATCCACGCTTGCAACCCCTGCAGTGCCACAACCTTGCCACTGCCTGAAGCTCCCCAAACCCACACGTCCATGACATCATATCTCAGCAGGGCCAATTCAAAACAATATTTAAGACATTCAGGGCGAGCATTGAAGAACCAGAACCTCTTCCGTGAGGAGAAATAAAATTATATAAGGAGCAGCACAGAGAGGAAGCAAAACCAGAAAGTCTTCCTTCTGAGCTTGAGCAAATTTTGAAGTTGAACTGATAAAACCCCTCAAACGGCACAAACTGACCACTCTCCTGTGTTTGGCAAGAAACGGTTGAAACCACATCTAAGGCCCGACACCGCGGGCTGTTCCTGGTAGTGCTTCCCACGACACACGACAGCAGGTAGTTGAGCATGAAATACTGCCCTGCCTGACCCTTCGGAGGGGAAAAGGTTTCACCTCATAGGCTGCTCTGCTGGAGAAGGACCGGTTTCCCCAAAGCTGCTGGAGCTGGGCTGGGGTTTGCTGGGCTGGGTGGGCAGGAAGGAGCCATCGTCAGACAGGAGCCAAGAGGCTGGGAAGGCAGGGAGCTCCAGGAGGTCCACCTCCTGTGCTGCCAGCTGTCCTTTACCCAGGGCTGTGGGTCAGGACACCTTCTCAGCTGTTCCCAGGCCACCCCTGGCTCCCTGTGTCAGGGCTTTCTCTGACCCCACATGCTCTTCAGTGCGTGCAGGCAGTTCCCGTTCCTGTCCGCAGCTCTTACTGCATCACTTGTGTGTTGCAATGGTCCAAACCACTCTGCAATCGCATGCTGGAGCTCCCCGGGGGGGACCTTGGCAGTTCAACGGTGTCTCTGCTGCATCCCCACCAGCTATCAGCTTGGATCTGCTGGGCTTGTTGCCATGCCAAACCCCTCCCTGTGTGAGCACCCAGCGAGGGCTGGCTGCACCCCAGCTGTCCCCAGGACAGCCTCTGGCAGACACAAGGCAGCGCGGCAGGCGTTATTGATCCCTGGGCTTCCAGCAAGGACAGCCGGACACGTTTGCCTTCTGCAAGGAAATCCGGCCACCTGTTTCCCGCAGTGCCACAGCCACCTCGGGAATTCCCCGGGGCCCGGGCGGTGCGTGCCGGTGCCAGAGGCATCCCTGCGGCTGCTGCTGGTGGTTTGGCTCCCACTTGGAGCTGTGGGGCAGAGCTGTGGCTGGCAAACACCCTGCTGGGGAAACGCAGGGGAAAACCCGGGGATTTGGCAAGAAAAGTGAGAGCAGCCCAGCTGGTTTTGGTGGTGGTGGTGGTGGTGGGGGGGGATCGGAAAAGAGAAGTCCACAGCTAGAAACGGAATCCCCTTTTCTCCATTTCCACCTGGGTCAAGTTCACTGCCACCAATAGAACAGGCATGGCCACCATGGTTGCCCCCAGACCTGCAGAGACTTCACCCAGATGTCAGTGAAATACTGTCAGCACCGAGATGCGGAGGAGCTGCAGCTCCTCTCCACTCCACGTGCGTGGGATCACTGCCAGCCCGACACTACCCACTGTCACCTGCAAGTCCCCAACAACCTTTAATCCAGCAGCATCTAAAAATGCAGCCAGGGGATGCAGAGGGGCTCCTCTGATGTTGTTTTCCCAGCTGCAGGATCGGCCTGACCCAGCCCCAGCTGTTCCTGGAGCCGGGAAGACGCTCCACCAGCACGGGGTCACTGCTGACGCCAACCCTGACGCTCCATCAAAAACAGGCGACCAGAAACACCCGGGGACCTGAAAGCCAAACAAGCAGGAGCTCTGTGGGACATGGCGAGCAGCTGTGCCTGGCAGACAGGGACCCTGGGTGCGGGGACGTGGTCACAAGTGACGAGGCTCCCAGCAGGAGCCCAGCCCTCACCCTCCCTCCACCCCAGTACAGGCAGGAGCCCCCTGGTGACATCCCAGGGGTCCCCCCAGGGACCAGCACTGCAGCCAGTGCGTCTTCTCCACCCACTGAGGGCTGCCATCACCCCCAGACAGGCAGGCTCCTCTCGCAGCACGCCAGCTTGTGACACAAGGTCTGGGAGCCTCATGGGACACAAAAGGGGATGCAGAGAACCGAGGGGGATGATTTTGCAGAAAAGTAAAAATAAAAATGCAGGAATGGTGACCTCGGGCAGGGCCTGGGGGATCTGAATGGTGGCTCTGTGCCGGCAGAGGGGCAGGGCAGGAGGCCACATGCAGCCTGTCCCAGCAGCTGCGTGGGACAAAAAGGACATGGAGAAAGGGAGCAAAAGAGGAGGGTGAGCTCATGGGGTCAGGGACCTCAGGGGCACCCAGGAGGCCCCCAGGAGCTCTGCCTTTTGCTGGGCAGGCTTGGTCCCCAGGACTCCCACTCCCACCTCTAAGCCTTGCTCTCTCAGGGCAGCAGGAGGGCACAGAGAGGTACTTTGGGGTGCTACAGGCTTGTGGGGCTGTATCCAGCCTTGCTGGGTGCAGTTGCAGGGTGGGCTAATTTAGCACAGCTGATGAGAGCACTCCAGAACCCAGTCTGGGAGCTGTTGCCCTCAGGCACTCCACTGTGCCAGGGTGGTGGGGTCCCACCAGGCTTGGCTTCATGTCCTTCCCCTCCTGCTCACCAGTGTCACAGAGGGATCCTACCTGCTGGTGTGGGACTTGGTCAGCCCCATGCTGCCTCCCTCCTCGCCCAGCCCCAGTGCCTTTCAGAAGACATAAGTAAGAAGCTAAAGTAAGTTCTTGGGCTCATTTCAGAGCTAACCAGGCAATTAGAGAAGGTCAGAGCATGAGCTCATACTCGTCTTGCACTCAGTGAAACTATAAAAAGGCTGAAGCAGAGTCTGTGAACTAAGGCAATTAAAGGAGCAATTGGCCACTGCTGAGGAGGGGAGGAGCTGGCCCAGTGGGCTCCAATTTGCATTAGGAGCAGACAGCTTGGATTGGGTTTGAGCTGAGGTGGTTCTGGTGGCTCCAAAGCCGGGTGTTCCAGCCCAGCTCCCCATGGTCCACCCTCTGCCCACCCTGCACAGTCACTGGTGCCTGAGCCCTTGCAGCACTCGTGATCTGTCCTGGTCACAAAAGGGGCTCCCGCTAGCTCCCAAGAAAGTGGGAAACAAATGCAGAGCCTTCCCTGGCACCGTCCTCCCTCCAAACAAGCCAGCAGCCCAGCTGTACCTCCTCCTGTCTCGCCTTGTTTTCGCAGCGTGTCCTTTGGCCGCTCGCTAACCCCCGGCCAAATGTTCGTTACCGACACTGCCCTGGCGGCTTGCAGCCCACGCTGCGGCCATCCCATCCGTTCCCAGTCCCGTCCCCCACCCCAACGCCATCCCATCCTTGAGCCCATGCCCATGAACACGGCAGTGAAGGTGCTTTCAGCCTGAGCAGGGGGCAGAGGGGCCGAGAGCACGGGACACCATTGCCCGGGGATTGAAGAGCTGTGCTGAGCGTTGGGATAGCCCAAATCTGCGCCTTTGGCTCTTAACGCCGATTGTTCTTGTATGACTTTTGGTTGCTAAAGCCCCCAATCCTGCCGTCAAGGAGGTACTTTGCGTCGTTGAAACATCTGAAGAGCCGTAAGAGACGCTTTTCTTCTGCGGTGCTTTTAGGCCAATTGAGAAAGGAGAACTCGGAGCGGTGCTAAGCGCTCTGTTCCGAACGCAAACCAGCCCTGACGGGGCCTGTGTTTAGTTAAAAAGAGGGGAAGCCACCACCAACACCGCCCGTGGGCGCACACGCAGCTTTGCCCTTTCCCGGTGCTGGGCTGGATCCCCCCAGCCGGGAGGGGGGGGCTGCCCGGAGCTTCTCCGGGGGGCGGCGGAGTGCCCCTGCCCGGTACCGTGCCCGCCAGGATCCCCTGGGGGCTTTTTCCTCCGGGGGTCTCGCCCCCCCCCCCCATATGCACATTCCCTCCCCCCGCCCGGGGGACGGAGCCGGCGCCGCATTCCCCCCCCCTCTCCCCCCGCCCGCCCACTGCCGCCTCGGGGGCATCGGGCGGGGGGACACCGGGGGGAGCTCCTCGGGAGAAGAAGCCGCCGCTTCGGGAACACAGTGCGGCCGCTCGCCCCGACCCCCCCGTCCCCTTCCCTCCCGGCCCCCCCGTCCCCTTCCCTCCCGGCCCCCCCGTCCCAGCGGGCGCTTGCATCCACAGGAGCGGAGCTTCCCGAGCCGCCAGCCCCCTCCCCCGGCCCGCCCCGCCGCGCTCGCTCTTTCTTTCTTCGCCTTTTCTTTCTTTTTCCTTCTTCTTTTTTTTTTTTTTTTTTTTTTTTTTTTTTTAATTTTTTTACCCCAGAAGTGGCGCGGCGGGGGGGGGGCGCCGGGCCGGGGCCGAGGGGGCTGCCCGCCCCCGCCCGCCGCTCGGGGGGGAGACGCCGGCGGCCGGCGAAGAGTCGCCCGTGGACCGGCGAGCGGCACCGGGCGGGAGAACCGGGGCGGTAGGGCAGCGCTCGGCCTCCCCCCCAGGAAGGAAGAGGGAAGGGACAGTTGGGACCCCCCCCTTCCCCCGGCCCCTCTGCCACTTCCCAGTAAACATGGTAATTCCTTCTGCTTTCCTTTCCTTTCTGCCGACCTTCCCCGCTCGCTGCCGGTGCCCCCGAGCACCTGCGGCCCCCGGCCCTCCCGAGCACGGGGTGGGCATCGGGAGCGATGGCGGAGGTGGCCCTTGGCCACTCGGGCAAGAGGCGTGCGGGGCCGCAGCCCCCGATGCTTGAAACTCCCCCTGCAAAGTTTGGCTGGGGGGGAGGATGGGGTGCAGCAAGTGGGTGCCTGGCACGGGGGGGACGGGATGCTCGGGGGGGGGGTGTCACCCCTTGGGTTGGCCATCTCGGTTGTCACCGCGGCCACCCCGTGCCGTTGCCCCGGGTTCCCAGGCGATGCTCTGCCGGGCTGGGGGCTGTTTGTGAGCGTTTGCATCGTGCCCTGCCAAAGTTGGTGACAGCGAGACGGGGAGAGGAATTGTTATTCAGGGCTGGTCCTGGCGCTCAAAACTCTCCTTCCTGAGCAGGAGGGCGAAGGAGATGGAGCTGAGTCACACCATGGCTTTGGGTATGAGTTGAACAACTTTACAGCACCAAAACACCAAAGCCCAGCTCGGCTTGTTGGTGTAAACCACTTTAAAAAATATGGGTATTTGGGGAGAAATATCAATCTCTATTTAACAGCACTTTGGCTTATTAAAATGGAAATAGCTTTGCAAATGTAAATCTCCTTATGCTCTCTAATGCCTTTTGTTTCGGTTCTGTGCTCTCTCGCAGCTGGCGGAGGGACGGGGGCTAATTGGCTGCTTTTGGATTTCTAAGGGCTCCCCGGCCGTCCTGGCCTCCGCTTCCCCAGCTAATGCAGCGCCGCGGTTACCCCAAAACCTGCCCCGGTGATGAAGTGCTTTGTGACACTCAATGAAAACGTTTTTAGTCGGTCCAGGCCAAACTGCTCCCCCAGCACAACCCAGGCTGCGTCTGGTGCCTCCATCAGTCGGTTCTCTCCCGGCGCTGGCTCACGCTGTCCCCGCTGCTGGATCCAGTCCTGGCCTTTTTATTCCATTGGCAGGGGAGCGGCTTTGTTTATTCAGTCCATCCATCCTCTGGCGCGATGGTGGTTTGGAAGATTTTCCTTCCCCCCTCCCTGCAGCAGGGCTGTCTCTTCCTACAGACACCCCGAGTTTATCCCAGCCGGTTTACCCAAATTCCAGGCGTTTCTCCCCAGTTGCCAAAGTGCTGGGCTGGGCGACGTGGAGGAGCCAGGCTGTGTGTGGCAGGAGAGCCTGTTTTGTGGTTTGGGGGGACAGTGATGTGAGAGGTGGTAGGTGTGGGATGTGGTTTCTGGAAGCGTGTGCTTTGGGTTACGGTCCCCGTCAGACTGCACCCCTCTGCCCCAGTGGCACAGCCAAGCAGGGGTTGACCACATTTGGGGCTGCCAGTTGCCCTGCGGCCACAGCCTGCCCAGAGCTGAGCCCTGGTAGCCCCAATCTCAGGGAAACTGGCTTCTCTTTCTGTTTTCATTTGCTTTTTTGTCAGTGCCCCGTGAGTTTAGCCGGGAAGAGTTTAGTTCAGTTTTGAGAGAGTTGGTGGCACGTGCCAGGGCTGTGCAAGGGTGACTCTGGGCAGCGGGCTCTGGGGCAAACAGGACCCGTCCATCCCTCATGGCAGCACTAGGAGCTGCACGGATCCCCCCCTGCTGTTGCAGACAGCGGCTCCTCACCTCCCTGCTGGGTCGGGGAAGGCATCGAGCTTAGTGGTGCCAAGCAGAGAGGTGACAGAGGTGGCCCAGCTGGCCTCGGTGGCTGGGAGCTGGGCTTTACCCTGCAGCGAGGCTTTTCCAGAGCAAGGTCTCCCATCCCTCCTGGGGAGAGCTGATGCTCTGGTGTGCAAAGTAAGATGAGAGAAGACGGGTCGTCCAACGCCGGGAAGCCTGGCATGAGAAGACCCTGGTGGATCATGGTCCTGAGAATGGCCTTGCTCTCCTCCTGCTCCCCCTGGCTTCTCCTGTAGGGCAGGAGATCTCTGTGTGGAGACATGGAGAAAAAGTCAAGAAGAATTAACTAACGCATGACTGCAAAGTGCTTTAGCTAAAGAGCATTAAAGCTAATTAAGCTGAATTAACAGAGGCCACTTTGTCTCTATACGGGCTTCCAGGCCAGGGATTAGCTTCCTGAAACTAATTCCCACCTTCAGCTAATCCCACCTGGCTTCCTGGGTGCCTGTGCAGGAGCACGGGGATGACAGCGAGCTGCAGCTGCCCGAGGCACAGGACGTGGCCACTGCCTCAGGAAGATGCTGGTCCCTGTGGCCGCTCCCCACCAGCTGCCTGTGACACTGGGGTCCCCCCACTGTGAAATCTGGTGCCCAACCCCAGGTGATGAGCTTGACTTCAGCCTGGGCTGCAGCTGGTGGCAGAGCTAGGGGCTCCACGGTACCTGGTGAGTGGCAGAGGTAGCCCACCCCACGCTCTGCAGGAGGAGGATGAGGAGAGACATCCTGCTGCAGAGGGACGGATCTCTGGCCAGCCAAGCTGGGCCTGACCCCACACCAACACAGAAACCTGCATCTCTCCCACCGAAGCACCGATTCCAGCAGAAAAGGTGCCATTCACCCACCTGCCCCAGCTTGATTTGTTGTTTATCTGCACCTCTCCTGCAGAGTTATCCACCCAGGAGCTGGAGAAGTCTCTGTCTTTCCCACTCAGCGATGGGCTGCTTTTGGCAGCCATGCCCCAGCACTGCCTGTAACCCAGCTGGGATTTAACGGGGGCCATGCGATGGCTTCCCCCCATGTACCCGCTACACCAGCCGGGTCTGGGAGGCCGACATCTCCTGCAAGGCTGGGAGAGCAAACTGGGACCCAACAGTTTACATGTAGGACGAAACCAGCATCCTCACCGCAGGCTGGAAGTGGCGCTGGGGAGGGGGCTGTAACCCGGCACAGCGCTTCCCAGAAAACGCTCGGAGGACTCATTTTGAGTTGGGCGAATCCAGCGATGAGTCTGAACCAAAACACCCTATCCATCTTCAGATGTTTGTCCTTCCTCCCATCCGCTGCATTCTTGCAGGGAGCTGCTGAGCTCGGCACATCCCCACGCTCTGTCTGGCTCGCCTTAACCCCTTGGCTGCTGCGGCTTCTCCGCCTCCGCACGGCCAGCGTTCCCGAGTGGGACAGCAGCCTGTGCTCAGGGCTCATCTCAGGCCCCTTCAACCACAGCCCAACGCTGGGAACTGGACCCGGCTCTGCTCGTATGTCCTACATCTGTTTCCTCCCTGGTTTCCAGCCCAGGAAGGTTTGCACCCCCCGACCCCGAGCTCGGTGGTGGTGTCAGCGTGGGCGTACCAAAGACCAGACAGCGTGGGATGGTGGGCACGTGCTCCATGGGGGGTGATGGCATCCCGTTGCGGGGCCACTCTCCCCACCAACGACGCTTTCCTCCCGCAGGACGCCGGGTCGCTGGACGCAGCGGTGCAGAGTGCTCTCCAAGCCCTCTACCCCCCCTTTGAAGCCACGGCCCCCACGGTCCTGGGCCAGGTGTTTCGGCTACTGGAGACCAGCTACCAGGGAGATGGGCTCTGCTGCCTGCTCCAGTTCCTCATCCCGGCCAAGCGCCTCTTCGAGCACGTGCGGCAGGCAGCCTGTGTAAGCCCACACATCCCCCCTGGCCATGGGGGCTTTGCCCTAATGCATGACACCCTGCCAGGCTGCAGGCTCCCCCTCTGCATGTCCCTGTCCCCTCCCTGTCCCAATCTCCATCCCCTCCCAGCTCCTCGGGATGGCTCCAGCACAGAGCCTGGCACATGCAGTCCCCGCGATAAGAGCAGGAGGACTCCCAGGTCACCTTGTCTCAGCCCTGGAGAGGCTCCAGCGGGGAGTTTCCCCTCTGTTTGCACACTGGGAGCACTCAGCACCCAAGGAATGGCCGTGGGCTCGGGGTGGGTTTGCGGGACCCTGCTGTGGCTCAGTTCAGGGCCATCCCACTGGTCACCAGGCTCTTCGGTCCCCATCATACGGAGGACAGAGATGGGCAGTGAGAGCACAAGGGGCTGGCCGGGAGGGTACAGAGCTGGTGGGAGCTCTCACTCACACCCTGTGTTCTTCCTCCCTCCCAGGCTCCCTACTTTAACTGCATCTTTCTCCACGAAGGCTGGCCCTTGTGTCTTCACGAGAAAGTGGTTGTTCACCTGGCGCCACTCAACCCCCTCCTGCTGCGCCCTGGGGATTTCTACCTGCAAGCAGAGCCCTGCGAGGAGCACTCGGCGCGCATCACCGTCAAGCACCTCTCCCACGACCTGCACACGGTGGAGGAGACCCCCGTCCCCGAGGCCACCTACGCGCTGCTCTTCACCAACGAGTGGCTGGAAGAGATCAACCGCAACCAGGCTGGAGCTCCCCTGCGCACCTGCCTGGTGGCCACCGAGAACGGTATCACCCCGCTGCCGTGGAGCAAGATTGCCACGCCGGAGTTCATCGACAAGCCCAAGGCCAGTGCCAACAGCCTGCCCATGGCTGGTGCCAGGTGCCCAACCTGGCATGGTCCTGCTCCTGAAACTGCAGCCGAGCCAGCAGCACCCAGCACACCCGTGCCCCAAAGCGATATCCCAGCACCCTATGGCAATGTTGCAGGCACCATCCCAGGCTGCAAAGTCACCTCTCGGAAGTCGAACCAGGGAAGATACCCGGGACTGATCAAGGTGGATCAGACTGGGCCACGGAAGAAGCCAGCCGTACTGGCCATGCCCAGCCTCTACGAGATTATCAGCCAGAATCTGGAGGGGGAGTACGTGGACCTGCTGGAGCTCTCCCAGGAGCAGCTGGACCTCCTGTCCAGGTCCGTGCCACCTGCCCGCCCAGCGGGGCCGATGGGTGCTGGAGCCAAGCTGACGCTCCCCTGGGCTAATGGGGGGCCAGAAGCAGATGCCTGGCCCTGTGGGGGGGCACTGAGCTCCGAGGAGGGTCCCTGCACCCCATGCCTGGGGAGGAAGCTGAGCCAGGAGCCGGGGCCACACGGCCCACGGTGCCGCCACCGTGACTCCTACCTGGCCGCGCTGCAGAACCCGGTGAGCTTCGGCTCCGGGCTGATGGCAGCCATCCTGGAGGAGCCGGATGGCCCCGGCCCCGAGCCACCCCCTGCCACCCACTGTGAGACCCCTGCAGAGCGTGGGAGTGGGGCTGGCAGCCCCACCATCCTCCCCCGCCGTCCCCGCCGAGCGAGTCCCGGGGCGCAGGTGGAGGCGCTGGTGCGGCAGGGCAGCCCCCGGCTCCCCCCGGGCTCCGGCCACAAGTTCTCCTTCCTGAAGGGCCCACGGCTCGGGGTGGCCCCCGGGGATGAAAGAACCACCAGCCAGCATGAAGGAGCCTGGAAGAAGATGTCTGCCATCTACTCGCCCAGGATGGGCAGAGCCAAGCCAGCCGGGAAAGGTACCATCTGAGCGGGGGCTGCGTCCCCTGCCCAAGCCCTGCGGTGGCTTCTGTGTTTCTCTGCCTCATTGCCTGTCACCAACTCCTCTCTCTTTCCTCTCTCTCCCCGTGGGCAGGTACGGGTGCAGCAGCCGCTGCCCCCGTGGAGGAACGGTCCCTGGAAAGCACCAGCTGCAAGAACGGTCCCTCCGTAGCCAACACGGGCAGCCCTGGCCGGGAGCCGCGGGGCTGGCAGGACCTGCACGCCGGGCTGCTGCGCTCGGGCATCGTGTGCCTGCCAGGTACTGCCAGCACCGCCAGACCCTCGGGGGGGCGTCGGGAGGGAAAACACCATGCTGCTGGAGAGAGTGTTCCGCAGGAAGGTTTCAGGCCTTTGCTGGAGGCCAGAAAGCCCCCAAGCGGAAAATTTCCTTTCGGCTGGGCAAAAAAATTAAAAACATAAAAAAAACCCAAGCAGTCTGCTCTGAGCAGCTGCCCCGGTTCCCAGCTGCACCGAGCCCTCCCACACCATTCCTCACCAATGAAGCCGTTCAGCTTTTCGCTGCCAAACACTAAACATTTGGCTTCTTCCTTTTCCCAAGCGCTGAAAAACAGCAACAAAATCCATCTTTTTTTTGGGAAAAAACATCGCCAGCAGCTCTTCCCTGGCATTTCCAGGGGCGGTGTTCTGCCGAGAGCCCTCACGGGCTGGCACTGCCCCTCCGGAGGAGCTGGGGGGAGGCAGCACTGGGGTGGCACAGGGGTGGCACCGTAGTGGCTGCTGCACTGCCACAGCTGCACAGTATTAACCTGGGCTGAGCAGAGCCCCCTCCCGCACCCTTTGGCAGCCATCCCTGTGTGGTGAGCAGCAGTGAGGCTGATGGGACCCCCAGCCCCTCCAGGGGGTTGCTCAGCACCGGGGTTTGCAAACACTGGGTGGCTGCAGGAGGGGTGACTTGTCCCTTTCCCCGCAGGGAGCTCGGACAGGCTGGGCAGGGCCCTTCTGCAGGTGACCACCAGCGGCAGCGCTTGGGGGGCTGCGTGGTGCTCAGCTGCCGAGCTGGGGAGGCTCATCCTCTACCTCTGCTCCCTCCCCAGGTAAGGGCCAGGAGGACCTGACAGGACCCCCTTCCCCAGCTGCTTCCCAGCTCAGTGGTCCGGGGCAACCCTGCCTGCCCTCACCCTGCTGCCCGTGGGCATGGAGCCACGGGAGAGGGCTTCGAGTGGGTCCTGCCCGAAGGGAGGGACCCCCTGCTTCATGCTCCGCTTCTAACCGGTGTGATCTGCCTCCTGCTTTCTTGCTCCCTGCTAGGCGAGAAGCGAAGGACGGTGGGCTCACCATCGTGGTGGATGCCAGGAAGCAGCCGCCCGCTCCTGTCCTGTTCTCAGCCCTCCGCTCTGTCCAGGTACACCGGGCCCCACGTGCCTCTGCCATGGACTTGCTGGAAGGGGGATAGGGGTGTCCCTGCCTGGGAGCAAACACTGTCACCCTCTGGGGGGTTTCTTCAGAGTCTCCCCTGTGCCCTCTGCACAGTGCAATTCCCCTGGCTGGCAGCATCTTCTCCAGCAGCCCCCGGCAGTGCTGTGCCCGAGGCCGTGGTTTTTATCTCGCTCAGAGATTTTCACCCATGAGCATCGTGGTGCAGATTTACCGAGGCAGCTCTCGGCTGCACGGCAACGCACTGATCTAGAAAACCCACGTCTCTCTTGCTGCCTCCTCCCCCGTGGCCAGTCCTAGCCCCTG
>JAOQGH010000005.1:5374884-5390149 GCA_025769975.1 Gallinago jamesoni
GAGAATTCCCTCTCCGTCTCCCTCTGCTCCCCCCCCAACGCCCGCATCGGCCGCTACAGCCTGACCCTGGAGACCTCTACCGCCTACCAGGGCACCAGCTGCCACATCGGGAACTTCATTCTGCTCTTTAACGCCTGGCACCCAGGTGAGGCTTTCAGCTTCCCAAGGCCAGGGGGTCCTGGGTAGGGTGAGCACGAGCCGCCCCCCAGCTCTGCCAGGGCAGCACACCCCTTCAGGGCTCACACCATTGCAGGCCCCAAGTGCCCCAAGCTCTGCCCTGACCTCAGATCTAAGCAGAAGTCCCTGCTTTACGTCCACCTCTATGTGGTCCCCACAGCAGATCAGGGCTATGAGCACTGTCCCCCACCCCAGGACGCACACACAGACCCCTTTGCCAGCACCCCAAACTGGGGCTGTCCCCATTGCACAACACCCCACAGAAGCTCACCTATGTGATGCTGTCGTGAAGCCCTGGGCAGCCTCTGGCAACAACTCCTGCCTGGGAGGCAGGCAGAGGAAAAGTCCTTAATTGTCTCTAATTAATTGCCCCCACCTGGCCCAGCCCTGCCCACTGCCACCCTCCCCCAGACCCTGCTTTGGGCTCAGAGATGAGCCCTGGGCACTGTGCTGGTGAAATTTGGGCAGCCTGACACAGAAGGGAGGATGGATGCTGCGGGGTTTAACGACACTGGGCAAATAACAGCTGGGATTTTAATCTCTCCACATCCTTCCTCTGTCCCAAGGAACAGCCCCGAGGAGCAGCCCTGTGCTGCCCTGCTCCCAGCTTGATTTCCTGAATCCCAAACGCTCCATGCTGGCTCTGCCAAAATAAGGGGCTTTAGGAAGCTTTGCTCATCCAGGACTGTGCCGAGCACCGGCACTGGGGTTGCATGTTTTGGGTTCTTTTCTCAAAACATTTCCAGTAACGAGTGATTTTTCCAGCAGTAACTGCTGTGCGAGCAAGATGGCTTCAGCTGCTCTCTCAGACAGTGTTCCTGGTTCCCACTGCTTGCTTCTCCCACCGGGGAGGTTTCCCATCCTGGGAAAAGACTTGACTCCATAAAACACAAGGGAGGAAAGAAAGGGAGAAAAGAGAAAGAATGGAGAAGAAAATCACAAGCCCACTGAAAGTTTCCCATCAGCTGAAATCAAACTGAGTTGAAATTCTCCAGCAGCTTTTTCAGATGGGAGCAGTTCCAGCCCCTGTGGCCTCATTTCCCACCAGCCCCATCCCTTGTCACTGCCCAGCACATCCCTGGGGAGAGGGGGGGGGAGCCCTGAGCGGGGTCGGGGGGCAGAAGCCCATCCCTATCTCTGCTCTCCCTGCAGAGGACACGGTTTTCCTCCGAGAGGAGGACGAGCGCAGTGAGTACGTGCTGTCCCAGGAGGGACTCATCTACCAGGGCACCCGTGACTACATCACCTCCACACCCTGGAACTTTGGCCAGGTGAGAAGAACATGGGCCCCCGAGAGCCCTGGGACCCCGGGAACCCCCAGCTAAGCCCACCCCTGTCCAGCCCTGGCAGTGCAGGCTGCAGGGGCTGGTGCCACATATGTGTGCCCCCGAACACACTCCAAACGCAGCCAGAACCCTGGGGTAGATCCACACGCAACCGTGGGACAGATCAACCAAGATCCCTTTTCTGAGAGGGGGAACACACTGGCTTTGAAGCGTGGCAGAGCGAGGGGAGCTCAGCTCCTGGGGTCCGTGGGGCCATACGCTCTTAATCGGGGTGGCCACGCTGTGCCGGGAGCCGGTGGCTGATAACGTGCTCCCCGGCACCGTGCCGGCTGCACCGATAAGGCAGCAACAGTGCCCCAGGCTGCAGCCCCCCGTGGCCACGCTGGGCTCCCAGCGCTGAGGGAGCCCGGCCGAGGAAGCTGGGGGGCCCCTGGCCCTCGCAGAATCCGTGCATCAATTCAGGGAAGGGCTGTGACTCAGTGGGTGATGGGAAATAGGTGGTTTTCCCCAGAAGGTCGGGTCCGTGCCTGAGCCCTGAGCACCAGCAGCTGGAGGAAGCAGGATCTGGCCCCGACGTGAGGGTGGGAGCTTGTCCTTGGGCTCCAAAGTCTGAACCTCCGGTGGCCACAGCACCAGCCCCTCATTGCAGTGACCAAAAAATGGGGAAAGTCCCTCAGTGGGTGCTGGCTTGGGGAGGGGACCGCAGGGATGTGTGCCCAGCAGCCAGGGAAGGGGGGGACCAAGGCAGGAGAACCCCCGCCACCCCCTGGGACCTCCCACATCTTTTCTTCCCGCTCCTCACCAGTTCGAGGAGGGAATCTTGTCCATCTGCCTCAGCCTGCTGGACACAAACCCCAAATTCCTGAAGGACCAGAACCGGGATTGCTCCCGCCGCAACGACCCGGTGTACATCGGCAGGGTGGTGAGCGCCATGGTGAGTCCAGTGTCCCCCCAAGCATCCCAAGTCCTCTGGGGTACAAAGACACCCCCACCCCTTTACTGTCCTCCCAAACAGAGGTGTGGCATTTGCCATTCCCCTTCCCAGTTACACCAGTTTCCTTCTCTGGGGTGTTTTCCATCCCCTTTAGCAGCTTCCCACCATTGTTCTTGTATCACATATATATATAAGAGGTTTTCCATCCACCTGCTCTTCTACCTCTGCATCCCGGTGAGATCTTTCAAAGCTCCAGGATGGCTTTCATGTGTGAGCTTTCCAGATCTCCAGCCTTCTCCTGCCCCTCCGTGTCCAGCCACCCCCTCCATCGTGGCCCACCTCTTCTTGTCCTTGCCCGTAGGTCAATTGTAACGACGAGGACCGGGGGGTGCTGGCAGGGCGGTGGGACAACAATTACGAAGACGGGATGAGCCCCATGGCCTGGATCGGGAGCGTGGACATCCTCAAGAGGTGGAAGAAGTTTGGGTGTCAACCAGTCAAGTACGGCCAGTGCTGGGTTTTCGCTGCTGTGGCCTGTACCGGTGAGAGCAGATGTGTCCCGTGTCCCCTTCCCCACAGGATAGGGTCACCCCGTGTCCCCCCTTCATCTCCCACCCCTGCCCTCCATCCGCTCCCTGAGCTTCAGCAGGAGGGAAAGGCTGGGACTGATTACAATCAGCCCGCAATGATTGCTTAGCAATTAAGCTCTCTGTTACTCTAATTTGTCAGGAAATGGGGGAGGGGGGGGAAGGGGGGGAAAGATAGAAAAAAAGGTTCTGGCTTTTCAGTTAGTGCTGCCTTCTCCCCCCCACAGCAGGCAGAGAGGGAGGGGCTGGGCTGAAGGAAAGTGGCTTTAAGGTCAAGTTTGCAAGAAAGTCACGAATCCGCCCGAGATCGAGACAATGTCACCGCCACCGAGGGAAAAAAGGCAAAAGAGAAGGAAAAAAAAATTGCAGGATCGCTTCTCTTGAAAAGTGCACGCACACACACACACATCCACACACTCACTCACGCTCACACTCACACTCACTCGCTCACACTCGCTCACACTCACCAGCTTCAGGCAGCATTGCCCCGAGAGGCAGCGCCGCGGCGGCGGGGTCGCCCGAACGGGCAGGTGCCTTTGTACATCACAGCTACACGAGAATTCTTTTTCAGAGGAGAGAAATAGCAGAAAGCTAAAGTGGCTTTTCGGCGGCTCTCAGAAGTCGACAGCCTTCCTTTGAAGCGCTGTAACTGCCTCCCCGCTCCCCGGGGAGCTCGCTCGCAGCACAAGGCAGCTGTGAGATGAAATAAGAGGCTGCGGCGCGCTGCTGCCCGTGCCCTCCTTCAAAAGCCCTCGCCGCTCCTTTTGTGCCTTTTTTTCTCCTGGAATATCAAAACCTGACGGGCTTTGCCACCCCTCTGGTGTGCGGAGTCCCACGGGGGCTGCGGGGGCCGGCTCGTCCTGGGGATCAGTCCCCGGGCACCTCTTTGGGTGGGAAGGGGAAGGACGGGAGGGGTGTGAGCCCGGGAGCCCCTCTCACCCTGCCCTGCCTCCCCCCAGTCATGCGCTGCCTGGGGATCCCCAGCCGGGTGGTCACCAACTACAACTCAGCCCACGACACCAACAGCAACCTGGTCATCGACCGCTACTTCAACGAGACGGGGGAGGAGGCCCGGCACTCCAGGGACATGATCTGGTGAGGGGCACGGCAGGTCCCCAGCCTGCCCATCCCTGGGGCAGCGTTCACTCCCCCCCTGGAGCCTGGTGGGCACCGGGAGAGGATGAAGCTCCTAACATCCTGGCTCTCCTTGCAGGAACTTCCACTGCTGGGTGGAATCCTGGATGGCCCGTCCAGACCTGGCGCCTGGCTACGATGGGTGGCAAGCACTAGACCCGACCCCCCAGGAGAAGAGTGAAGGTATGGGGTGCACCACACGGGTGCTCCATCCCACCCTGCACCCCCAACAGGGCAGGGTCTCCCCCCTGCCACCACTGTGTCTTGCCCCTGGGGTGGCCAAACCTTGGGTGGTGGCCAAACCTTGGGTGGTGACAGCCACTCTGCTCCCTGCAGGGGTTTTCTGCTGCGGGCCGGCCCCTGTCAGAGCCATCAAGGAGGGCGACCTGCAGCTGAAGTACGACACCCCCTTCGTCTTCGCGGAGGTGAACGCCGACGTGGTGTACTGGGTGGTGCAGAGCGACGGGACGAAGAAGAAGAGCACCCACTCCTCGGTGGTGGGGAAGAACATCAGCACCAAGAGCGTGGGCCGGGACAGCAGGGAGGACATCACCCACACCTACAAGTACCCAGAGGGTATGGGGCAGCAGAGGGGGCAGAGACACCCCAGAAGGGGTGGTTATTGGGAAACAGAGTGGGGGGGATGATTAATTAACTCAGCAGCTGCACCAGGAGGGCTCCAGAGATCAGGGCAAAGCAGCCCCGACCATGCTCTCCCCACATTCCCCCTGGGAACCAAAATTTCTTTTCCATCCACTGCAGGGTCTGAAAAGGAGAGAGAAGTGTTTGCAAAGGCAGAGCGCGAGACGAGATCGCTCAGGGAGGAGGAGGAGGGGCTGCACCTCAAGATCAAGCTGTCGGAGGGTGCGAACAACGGCTCCGACTTTGACGTCTTCGCCGTCATCAACAACAACACGGACACGGAGCGGGTCTGCCGGCTCATGCTGTGCGCCCGGACCGCCAGCTACAACGGCACCGTCGGGCCCCAGTGCGGCATGAAGGACCTGCTGAACATCACCATCGGGCCCTGGGAAGGTGAGGGACCCGCTGGCAGCCGAGGAGGGGATGGATGCTTCAGTGAGGGCTGGGGCCAGGGCAGCAATTTTCAGCTGCATCTCTAGGGTCTGCAGTGAGGCAGGAGAGGATCCCCCCAGCAGAGCACCACCGTGGTGTCCAGGTCTTGGGGTAGCCCTCGAAGCTAGTGGGAGGGAGATGGGTCCTGGCTTGATGCTGGCAGGTTTCCAGAGAGGAAACCCTGGTTGTGGCCACCAGCCACCCTGCTCCACACAGCAGTAAGAGCTGGGCAGGACCCATCAAGGGGTCAGCTATGGGGAGCCAGCATGAGTGGGAAGGGCTGCAGGCTCGCACACAGCCCCCCAGCTCAGGACCTGGGGGTCAGCACCTGAAAACGAAGCATGAGCTAAGGGCCAGGTTTCACTATCAGCCTTCTCCTCCTCGCTTCTCCAGCTTGGCACTGCCCAGCACTGCAGGAGCTGTGTCCCCTCTGGTTGTACCACCACCACCAGTGCCTCAGGTTGGCACGCTTGGGGCTGGTGTGGGGCAGCAATCAGAGGTTTCTGTTTAATCCTGTGGAATAACAACAGTGTTAAAGCACTGGCTGGACCATAGGGACAGGCAGCACCCAGAGCCAGTGCCGGGGCGTTTGTCCATCCACTGTGTTCCTCATCACCCCCGTTCACCAGTGACTGCCTCAGTGGGTAAAGCCCCAGGCTAGGGGGGGGGTCTTGCGTGAGCTACAGCAGCAAGGGATGCCTCCCTCCTACAGGGCTGTGTCCTTGTTTATCCACCACTGTGGATTTTTAATCTTTGAGGAAAGGATAAGGAGTGTTGCTCAGGCAGGGGGCTGGAAATGCATTGAGAGAGGACAAAAAGTTATTGCCATTGCATCCGTCGTGCTGAGGGAACAAGCGGTGCATGTCGCAGGGCTTTCAGCCCAGGGCACTCTTCTGCGCCCCCCCCGCATCCCTCTCTTCTGCGCCCCCCCTGCATCCCTCTCTTCTGCGCCCCCCCCGCATCCCTCTCTTCTGCACCCCCCCGCATCCCTCTCTTCTGCGCCCCCCCTGCTCTTCCAGAGCTGGGGCAGCCTGGTCTCTGTGGCAGGATTTTCCCACAGGCAGGGAGAGCGGGACTGACCCCGGGTCAGCCCTGATAGCATGGTCCCAAGCTGGTCCCAGCAGCTCTGGAGCTCTCAGCATCTCCTCCTTGGGTGGGCGTGACATCTCACAGCATTTCACCACAGAGCTGTCCTGGGGCGGCCCGCTGAACCTTCGTTAGCCTTAGTTACAAATTAGCATTACTGCATTGTAATTAAACAAGAGTTTTGATTTATGTCACTTTTCCACAGACCCTTCAGGGTTTGGAAACGCAATACATCTGCTGTCCTGGAACAGCTTAATTTTCAATCTAAGTCAGGATCTGCTCTTCTAATAGGGCCCATAACAAATGCAGCACTTGGCTCTCTGCTATTTGTTGAGCTGAATTAAGGGAATAATGAATGTGCTCGCTCTCACCAGCATAAAGGGAATTTGGATGCTGCCTTTGCCCACACTGGTACCCCCTCCCTGCCTTGTCAACACCAGTGGGTACCAGCATCTGTGAGTGCCCGTAGAGCTGCTCTTGGAGCCTTCTGTTGTGGGGCTGGATGGGGAGAGCATGAACTGAGCCCTGCTGGCCTTTAGGGTCTTCAACACTCCCATCCACAAGTTAATCCAACACTTTTTTCTCTGAGACTTCAATTACGAGCTCCTGAGACCTCTCCCCCCCAGCTCCTGCCTGGGAATGTAGACCCCAGGACTCCCCAGATGACAATCTTTAAGGAGCCCCTGCACGGGGAGCCAGAGCTGGGTCCCTTCCTCTCCCCGCAGCCTCAGCCGATGCTCCAGCACTTCACCTCCTGCCCCGGGAACACCGGGCTGCGCTTCCAGCGGTCACGGCCTCTCCCAGGCCCTTCCCCACAAGAGCTCTGCAGCTGGTTGCCTTCAGCCTCCTTCCCCCCTCGGCACAGGACGGCCCAGACACAGGGTTTGGGATAAACAATGCTCAGAGCTGAGCGAAGGCGGCTGCCGGCACTGGCTGCCGAGGGCTGGCAAAGCCCCCCCGGGACCCGGTGCAGGCTTAACCCCGGGGTCCTGCCCCGGCACATGGCTCCTTCCCCTCCCCAAGCCTCCGAACATCACTCCTGGCACCTGGTTCTGGAGCCCTGGCCGGGTTGCAAGGTCCCACCACCACCATCCTGAGCTGGGCACTCATGGTCCCTGCATGGGTGGGAGCAGCCCGAGGACCCAGATGGGCACAGGATGACCAGCTGCAGGTGTCCACAGCTCATTTGGGAAATGCTGGTGATCTGGGGGTTGATGACAGCTAAATAGAACCCATTTTCTCGGGGAAGGAGTTAAGCAAGGCACCCCCAGCACTGGAGAACCCCCAGTCAGCAGCTGGTGGTGCCTGCCTGCCCACCCTGCTGTATCCCTTCCCAACAGGGGTGGTCCCAGCTCCCCCAAGACTCTCTCATCCTGGAGAAGCTCCTGGGGAGCCCAACCAGTCGGGTGCCAGCACAGGGTCGCAGGTGCTGGGTTGGGGAATGGGTGAGCTCTGACCCGGGTCTGCTTCCCCTGCCAGAAAACAAGGTGCCCCTGCGGATCCTGTATGAGAAGTACAGGGAGAACCTGACCCAGGACAACATCATCAAGGTGGTGGCTCTCCTGACCGAGTACCAGACTGGCAACGTCATCGTGGCCGTCAGGGATGTCTACATCCAGAACCCAGAGATAAAGATCAGGGTAAGGGCTCAGCTGCTCTGTCCCGAGTGGGTCTGGGGTGGGGGTACATTTCCCATTCACAGGGGGTTGCTGCAATCACCCCAGGGAGCTGATCCCAGTGGTCTGAGCCCTTGGGTCTGGGGCAACCTCACCACAGCAGGGCTTGGTCCTGGATGCCCGAGGACCTGCCTCAGCCCCATCAGGCTCAGGGCAGAGGTAGCACCGTGGTGCCCAGATAGGGTGATACTTGGTCTCCAACCCTACCTGTTTGCAGATTTTAGGGGAGCCAATGCAGAATCGGAAGCTGGTGGCAGAGGTCAGCCTGGTGAACCCCCTCGCAGTCCCCCTGAACGAATGCGTGTTCGTGGTGGAGGGCACTGGTCTCACCGATGGGCAGCAGATCAAGAAGCTGTAAGAGTTTTTCCTTCTTCACCTGGTTGGGCTGTTGGGAATGGGACGGGGGGGGATTTTTGTGGCCAGAGTCCCCAGGGAGGGTAGTCCCATGGCCTGGCCCTACTCAGGTGGGATTGCAGTGGAGGTGTGGAGGGGCTTGGAGCATCTCTGCCCCACACCTCACTGAGGAGGGGGGTTTGGCCATGCCAAGGGGGGTATCTCTGCTTCCGATGGTCCCAACACCATCCTGTGGCACCAGGGGCAAGGGGAGGGTGACAGATCACCGGGAGGGACAGCGGCTGCCCTGCTGACCCCCTGTCCTCCCCCAGCGAGGTGCCCGTGGAACCGCAGGCGGTGGCCAAGTTCAGGCTGGATTTCGTGCCGAGCCAGTCAGGGCTGCACAAGCTGATGGTGGACTTCGAGAGCGACAAGCTGACGGGGGTGAAGGGCTACCGCAACGTCATCATCGCGCCCCAGCCCAAGTGAGCGGCCACCACCGCCCCTTCCCCACAGAGACCCTGCCTCCCCTCCTGCTCGGGGGTTCGCCAGCCCCCCCCCCCCCACTTGCTTTAACCAAAGACAGTCCTGGTGGCCCATGGAAGGACAACTGCCACGGTGCCGTGCTCCTCCACGGTGCTGCGTGGAGAGAAGTGACAGGAGCAGGGACAGGAGAGAGAGGCCGGTGGTGTTTTGGGGGGCAGCCACTCTCTTCACCGCCTTTCCCTCCCTCACCCCGTGGGGTGGCAATGTCCCCAACCTGCCTGTCCCCTGGCCTGGGTGCAGCAGGGACCCCCCCCGAGCCCAGCACAGCCAGGCAGCGGGCAGCCCCCTCCTCTTTCTGCAGCGCTGACAGCCCCGGCCCCGCAGAGCAGATCTCGTAAACCAAAGAGCAGAGCAACCTTCTCCAGCACCGATTGCACCTCCACCGGGCTCGCACGCGCCGTCACCATTCTCTGACCGCGATTGAGTAGAGCGAAGATTGTATACTGTGAGCACAAAGCTGTTTATATGCTATATAACGTATAGGACAGATCTATTTATAGCTATATAAATACATACTGCATATAACCCTACTGCATAGGCAAAGCAGGGGATCCGCTTTAATAACCCTTCCTGTCACCGCCACCACCGTGCAGGGAGGGATGGGATGTTATCTCGACATGAATTAACTATGCAAGCACTGAATAAAAACTCTATTTTTCACTTTTAAAGCCAGACCCAGCCCTTCTTGAGTGTCCTCTCTGAACGGAGGCACCCAGCAGCTCTGCACCTAGCGCCCGAGGGGTGGGTTGACCCCCTGCCTGGCACTCTCAGGGTGCTCTGCAGCTCAGGGGTTGTACCCCAAAAGAGCTGTGACCCCCACAGCACGGGGTAAACCTGCGTCGGGCTCCGTGGCAGCACAGCCCCACAGGCTGGTGCAGATGCCATGCATTCCCAGTGCGTTTCTCCCGTAGCGGGAATGGGACGGTGCTGTGACCGGGCAGTAAGGACAGGAGAGAAAGCCACTGCAGGAAATTAAATTTCCTGTACAGCCCAGATTTTGCACACCTGGGCTCTCTTGGGCAGCTGCTGGCACAGCCAGAGAAAGCACAGGCACCGAAGCACAAGAAACCCAACCTGGGAGCGAGGGAAAAGCGGGTGGCTGAGCACAGGGATGCGGGAGGAGGGTGGGGATTTTTCTCAAGCCTGGAAGAGAGGTCGAGGCACTGCTGAAGATAAACACTTCTCATGCCAGGACACAACCCTCCCTGCTTTCCTCCCCACAAACATCCCCAGAGTCTCCCTGCCCATGTTAAACAAACACCAGAAAGACCATTACAGAACTGGTGGTCTCCAGCTGCAGCCAAGGATCCCCACATCCACAGCAGCCCCAGGTAGAAGAGGGACTTGCCCAGCCCAGCCACCAACCACCCAAACCACGTGACAATCTGTATAGCACAAGGTGACCCTGCTCGGTGACCTCACACCCAGCTGGTCCCTGTCACCACTGGTGGCTGTCAGAGTCTCCCAACCCCAGCCACGATCCAGGGTGGATGAGGAGCTGGGAGCATTTCCTACCCGGGACAACCCATCCTCCAGCTTCTCTTTCTGTTTATCTTTAAGATGAGATAAAAAATCTCCACGTGTAGCGTTCCAGACACAGCTGCTCTCCTCATCTGAGCCTGGCAGGGGATCCCCCAACCAGAATTCCCAGCGCCATGGCTTTGCTTACCCTAAGGGAGAGCTGGCAGGAGCTGCTCCCGCTCCATCCTGGCCAGGGGCAGGCAGCAGCTTCAGGTGCTGGGCTGGACACTGCTGGGCTCAGGCTCCGTGCGTGGCAACGGGTTATTTGGCTGCCAAAAATCCTTCATAACAACCCTCCAGGACGGCCACAATCTCCCGTTACCTTGCAGAGGTTTAACCATCACATCTCTCCATCCTGCTTTTCTCAAATGCAACCAGAAGATGCAGCTGGGACCACCACGGGGCTGTGGAGGGGCTGCTGGTGGTGCCTCTCACTGGGGGAGGTGGGGAGGAAGGGTCTGGCCCCTGGGAGGGCTGAGGAGCTGCCAGGAGCAGCTCTCCCAAGAGAAGGAAACCACGAGTGCCCACTCCCACAGCATGGGACCAGGACAGGAGCTCTGGGAAAGACGGGGATGGGGATTCTCCTCCCACAGCCGGGAGGGCGAGCGGTGGGGACCACACCAGTCCCCAGCTCTGGCAGCATCATCCCCTAAGACACAAGCCCCAAGAGCACAAAAAAATAAAGCCCCAAAGAAGCAGCGGTGCCCGAAGGAGTTAACAGCCTGAACCCAGCGCTGCCTCCCCTTGTCAGGAGCATTCCTCAGAGCCAGCCATGATGCACAGCCTTACTCTACAGAGCATTTGTTACACACAGCTCTGCTGAGCCAGGCTTCAAGCTGCTCAATGCCTGGTTTAAAAATAACCGGCAGCTCCTCTGGTTCGAAGCTGGGTCCTGATAAAATAAACATTAGCACAGCTATTTCTGAAGGTCACTCCCATCCATCTGAGGCTCGGCAGAGCAAGGCTGCTCCACCAGAAACGAGCTCTTAAGAGACTCCAAATGCATTTGCGGTTTGGCTCTGGGGTTTGACTCTCTCTGGGGCTGGTTTCTCCCTCATTATCCAGCAACCACCACCCCCTTTTCCAGACTCTGCAGAGCCTAACGAATTACTTAAGGTGCCTCCATCAAGCCCACAGGTGTTTGTTACCCCCACCACCTTCTTAGTCATCCTTTAAGGGCTGTGAGAACAGTGTGACCTGTCCTGCAGAGCAGGCACCATCGGCTGCCAGAGCTTGGGGACAGCTTCCCTGCTCAACCCCCCGAACGCTGTACTGTGCTACACCTGTGAGACTCTTTTGGCACACTTGCCATGCAAGCAATAAATTATAAATTAAATATTTACAGCATCCATTGCATGGGAGAATTTGGAATTCAGCATTAGCCCAAGTGCCAAAGCAACATGAGACTATTTACGTGTGGAGGGGAGGTTATTAATACGTCTCAGCTTGCCAGAGATGCTGACTTGCCAAGAAGTGACTGTAAACTCATTTAAAACTTGAGGACCTTTAACTTGCCTTCATTGATGGATTGAGACTAGAAAAAGCTACCATAAATCAGTGTGCACAAGAACAATTCTGTGGGATTTGCAAATCCCACCGCCTCTCCAAAGCTCTCCCCTTCTTCTCCACAAACAGGGACGTGTTTTTACAGCACCCAACAACACCCAAAGCACCGGCAAGCAGTGAGAAGAAAAAAAAAAACACATAATGAAACCCAGATGGCCAGAACTCCCATGGGAAGGCATTCCCCTTTTCCAAGACCATGGGAGGTGCAGGAGACACCATGGAGAGAAGATTCTTTCAGTGTGGCCATCAACAGTTACCACTCAAACAGCCTTTCTGTGCCTGCCCAAAGCCATTACACAGCCCCCAGGAGGGAACAGCCCCCCCAGCCCCACAGTTTCAGGGTCCCCGTCCTGCCCAGGCTGGACTCACACAGACAAACCAGTAAGGAGACTGGTGAGAGCCAGCCAGGTGCTTCCAGCAAACGGGAGTGCTTTGCTTTCAGACAGCCACATGTCTCTTCCCAGAAAGTAAAGACAAGACCCTAAATCTGCTGACAGTTGATTATTAGTTCCCATGCCGATTCATTTCAGTGACAGCTGAACTTGACCACAGGCTGCAATACCCCAGCAAAGGAAAACTCCAAGAAATGTATTTTCAACAGCTGTGGAGAGTCCAGGCTTGGTGGGGCTGAAAAATGCCTGCCTTCAGCAGGTATCTTGGTGGCCAAAGTGCCCATCTACCTTAAACATCTCCCTCCCAGGGCTGCACAGCTGGAATCTGTGCTGGCTGGTCCCACAGAACCTCCCTGCCCGCTCCCGGGCTGTTCTCCTGCTCAGGATGGACAACAAGCGTCCCCAGCAGGGTGCTGCCACCGCAGGTGCCACTTCTGGGCAGGGCAGCTTCACCACCAGGTTCCTCCACAAGCCACAGCAAAGCAACCAAAGGGAAGCCAAGAGGAGATCTCGGGTTTTCCCTACTGCAGCCGGCGGGGTGGCTGATCAAAACGAAACAGAAGAGTTGTGTGAAGCTACTCAGTCTTCCCAAGACAAATATTAAGCTTCCTTCACCCCAGCGCATCAGAAAAACTGTTAAAAGACACACAATTTTAGATTTTAAAAAAAGCATGTTTCATAGTTAACTCCGTGCCAGAAAACACGAGGCAGATGCAGGGGGAATGCAACTGGGTGCCTACATTAATACAGCCTTTAGCCTCCGTTCCCTGGACAGCACACAAAATCTCTCCAAAACCATATTTGATGACTGCAGCAGAGTCAATGATTGTCATCTGCTGTGGCAATTAGAGTGGCAGATGTCCCACCAGCTCACTGGAACGGCCGCTTCATCGATTCACGCAGCAGAAGCTGGGCAGCTTAGTAACGAGAGCAAGGAGATGCCAAGCAGGGGATTCAGGGAATATTCCCAGTGCTGCCACTCTCTTCCCAGGTGAAGCCCCCCTCCTCCAGGCCTCGTCTCCCACCCGCGCCGGGCATTTTACAGCCAAGAGCGTTGATCCCCTCCAGAAGGGCCTCGGACGCTGCTGCATGAGAAGCCTCCTGCATCTGGACCAGCATTACCATGGAGTTTCATCTGCTCCAGCATATGTGGAGGCTTGGGAGGGTATTAGCCTTTATTAAACTTCTTGCTACGTGGTGCTACGCAGAGCCCCTACTGAAAATACAAATAAAGAAACAATTTTCTATCTGCTGTTGCCTTCCAGCTGACTCTCCACACGATTCCTGCAAAGTGGAAGCAGAGGGGAAGGGAGGAGGAGAAGGTAAAGGCTGCAGCAGCTCTCTGGGAGCCATGAAGGCATTTATGTTGTAATTCACACCCATTTCCTTTCAATCTTCTTTCCACAAGACCTCGCTTTTCACAATATAATCCCTTAAAGAAGCTTATTTGCTTCTTAGAACCGCTAGAGAAGCCCTGAGCCGGACACCTCACCAGCCTACTGACTGGCATGGAGACCCCCCCCCCCCTTGCAGGTCCTATGTCCTCTCACAGCGAGAGTAAAGCCTCCAAAATCCAAGCCTGCAGGTATGTAAAAACCTCAGACTTTGATTATTCCTTTCCAAATCAGGTGCTCCTCCACCGAGCCAGCTCCCTCCACCCCAGCCCTCCCCAGTGCCCATCAAACCACCTCCTGCACTGGGAAACCAGCCCCGGTATTTCCTGCACCACAAGGCTTTCCACTCGAGACCCTTTAGTTGCCATATTTTAACAGGAAAATTTTTATCCTCCTCTAAAACCACTGATTCACACCCCACTTTCATTTTACTTGGCTACGGAGACAAGAATTTACTCTCCAAGATGGTACAAAAATAATACTTGTATGGTGATGCAAAAATCCTTTGTCATGGTACTGGAATAACACTGCACCTCCAGAGCTTCCAAAGCCTCCCACTTCTTCTGGCTCCTTTTCCTTGCTTGTTTATCCAAAAACCTCCAAAATACAACTAGCCCTAGGAAACCTGGTGGGCCCCAGCCTTACAAACCCTCGCAGAGTTCAAAGAGGGAAAAGGCAGCTGATGGTGGTGGCGCTTCCCTAAAAAACAAGTGAAATCACTGGCAAACACGTGTCCCAGTCTCATTCCAGTAACAGACCATTGTAATGTTGTAAATCAAATGTTTCACAAGGTCATTTTTTTTCCAGATGGCAGGAGGTGCATCTCATACTTTTTCTATCTAATCTTAAAAGTTAAACACAAAGTTTAGAGCTGGCCAGGGAACGTATCAACACTTGGCCCAAGTAAATCTCTGGACTAAAGCCCCCAGCAATTTTGCCCCGCCAGGGCAGTGACCGCTCTCCTGCTCTTCCTCCATGGAAAGGCTGCACCAGCCTTGATTTCTCATCACCTTTATAGCCTGCAATCTTCCAGGATTACCTATTAATTAACTAGGATGGAGTTCTCACATTCCACAGAAGCTTAAACCAAGAGGAGCTGGTTACACAGAGAACGCGCAGAGCAAAGAGACGGCACACCAGGGCACGGAAGGGGTTAACAGCACGGAAAGCTGTGGGACAGCCAAATATTTTTTGGAGACAGTTGTTTCAGTTCTTCAAAAAAAAAAAAAAAAATTCTCAAAGGCAGGAAAGGACATCCAGTACCTAGACACATTTTATGCCTTTGAAAACCTCACTCTAATTCCTACAAACAGGATACAAAGGTGGCTTTTAACCGAAAGGAATCACATCAGGCTCCCTCCGACGCGCAGAAAGCTGCCTATCAGACTCCCGCACGCCTCTTCTGAAAGTAGCACTAAATATAGTCTCTTTAATGGAAGAGTTATGAGTTGGTACAAAAACGTAAGCAGCTTTACAGACACCGAGGCACATGAAACAATGGCTCAGTTTGCCCAAAGAGAGCGTTGCAGAGGAGTTAATTGGAATGAAGAACCCCCAAG
>JAOQGH010000005.1:5390187-5437221 GCA_025769975.1 Gallinago jamesoni
GGGGTGAGGCCCCCCCCCCCCCCCCCGGCCCCGTTCCTCTAAAGGCTTTGGTTACGCAGTGGCACAAATCCTGCTGGAACAGCAGCTCTTGATGCCTGGCCAGGAAAGTCCATTTCCTGGCTTCCAGGTTTGGCTTTTGTTTGTTGCTTTGCAAATAATTACGCTTAAAAATATATATATACACATGTCCTCCATATGACCTAAATTAATTTATGAATTAAGAAGCTGGTTTTCTGCATCTTATACCCCTCAAATCAGAGGTTAGCGCAAGGAAATATATTTTAATTTTGTCTGTTGCAATAATGACCAGAGAAAGTCACCTATTGGTTTGGTTTATAAACCGTCAGAAAATAGGACTGTGGCTCGACAAACTCAAATGATCCTTGACATCCACAAACCCCCGTGGAAGCACGTTCGGCAGTAACTGCTTCTGATTTTATGGGAAAAAACACCCCCCAAACCATAAGCCGAGCAACACCTGCATGGTGGAAAAAACAAAGTAGAATCACTGCTATTCAACGACACCCTCTTTATTCAAAAATAGATATCTATGAGACATTTCAGAATATACTGCTGTCACAAATGGCAGCCTATATGTCTAAATTAATTCCTAAATCAATTCATATACAGATTTGACCTTTTGTTAAAAAAAAAAAAAAAAAAAGACACACCTTGGGGAAATCTGTTTAACCTCGAGAGAATGTCACCCAGTTCACCAGATGCCCTTTGCCCAAAAAGGAAAACAAATAAAATTAAAAACCACAAGACTTCATTTAAATTAAGCAAAATAAAACACACACATATATTTGGAAAAAAAAAAAAATCAAAACATTTCAATTAAAAAAAAAAAGACATACAACTCTCACAGAAGTTCTGCCCAAAACAACAGCGTGAGATGTCAATGCATTTGTCTACATAATTTTTTTTATGACAGCTTTTTTGTCCTATAATGGATACACATTCAATCAACAGTCAAAATAATTACTGGTTAAAACAGCCTCAGGGAAATTCCATGAGCTGAGAGAGGATAGAAAGGAGTCTTTTGGTTTGGGTTTTCGAGGTTTGGTGGGTTTTTTTGTTTTTGTTTTTGTTTTTTTTTCATTTTTTGGCAAAAGCAGAGAGAATGTACAGTGCTTTATCTAAATAATGTTTGGACCATGAAGGGCTGTTCAATTGAACCAATTCGCGGAAAGAACAGTTCTACCTCTGGAAGATTTTCTGTAAACTAAAACCACATTTCTTGGCTGGGCAGCAAAGGGTGCAAGTTTTTAAAAAAACAAAGGATACAATGAAGTGTCAGTAAGAAAAGGATGTGAGTTTCTTAACAACTTAATGACCAAAAAAACGCTGTATTATTTGTTTTAACTGAATGCTGCATAGGCTACTGAATACCCTGTAAAATAAATTAATGAGGATGCAGAACAAGCTCTGCATTTCTGTAGGTTTCCTCTCATGTCTTTAACATCAGCAGCTTAAGACTATGGGGAGGCACAAACACGAGCACATCACTTCAACTAATCTCAGCCTCTGTGATACCAAACCTATGCTATCAGATCAAGTTTCCAGAAACTTCAAATGTTTTCTCGTGAGAGGTGCTAAATTTAAACAATCGTTATCCAAATTGGAATGGTTTTCAGTGATCAGCAGTCCAGCTTTTCAGACCTAACACACAAACTGAAATGTAACCACATCCATGGCAGCTAAAACACTAGCCAGCAACATAATGGAATTAAGAGTATTTTAAATTTGCCTTTTTTTGGCTTCGTTTTTTTTTTTAAACTTTTCCCGATTATAAAAATCAACTCACAATAATCTGTGCCACAAAATTAAGTACATCCTTCTAATATCTACATGCATGGACATGGTACATGTGCATACAGGATATGTGCATATATATGCGTCTATTTTCTCTCTATATAAATAAATATTTATACCACATTTAACTTTTGTTCATCAAATACCTTCACTAAAGCTACAGAGAGAAATTATAGAACAGTATTTCCAATGTCACGATCCTCAGAGTAGATCAGACAGTGCCTGTCACTGGGATACTGCCAGTTGCAACATACCATCCCAACCTCTCAGTTCGTTAAACCAAAGCTTCTGTGATGATCTAATTTTGTATAATGAAGAAGAAAAATGTGGTATAAATCTAAGGTAGCTAGAACAAAATTTACTTCCACTGTCATTTAGGTAATACCCAGTTCTGCATTGCTCAGCAGAGTGTAAATTATGAAGCTATCTCTAATTCACAAAGAAAAGCTGCTTATTTTTATTGCCTGTGGTGAGTTTCAATTTACGTACATGCCAAATAGGAACTATATTCGTGTCAGTCCCACAAGAGTATGAGGGACTGTGGATTTAAGAAAAACATTTCTCTGCCACCTTCTTCCGCTGCCACGGTACAGTACCCGCACACACCCCCCCCACGAGCCCACCAGCCACCCACTGCTCTCAGAGATGAGGTTCAGAAACCCAACTCAGACAGACAAGACTTATTCAGAAATAATAGGATTCCTTTACAGCGAAAAATGTTATATGGTCAACCTTTGAAAACTTTCCAGGTAGGTATGTACATGATTCTCATGACTTCTGTGGGGATAACAAGTGCTAAGAGTAAACAGCAACTAAAGAGTATGGAAAAATATGAGAAAAGTTTGGCTATATGGACTATCCCCACTCCCTTTAGAGCTCACAAAAACTTGCCCTTTTTCCTCCCCTCAGCGTGAGCTGGTGCAGACAGAGAGAGGGCGAGAAGAGCAGCCAAGAGGTTTAAAGCAGGGTCTGCAAGTTCCTTCCTACTGTAGATCTTGGAAGACTGGATTTCCAGTCAACACCAGAGTCTTCTTAACTTCTGCTGGTAATAATGGAAACTGGGGCCACCGTTTGTCCTAGTCTGTTGAAAACAGGTCACCAGCAGACGGCAGAGGTGCCAGGCCTCCTGTGACGTTGGGCAGCAGTGACAGATCTGGAAGGCTCTGGATGTGGGATTTCAGCTCCTTGCGGACCTGGGTTACCCGAGCAAGCTTCTGTTTATATTCCTGAGGGAGAGAAACAAGAGAATGAAGATTAAGCACAAGTTAATTAACAGTGCTTTTAGCTAAAACAAGAGTATTTTCCAGGTGAGGATTCTGGGAGAAAGCGGAAAGATACTGGTTCTCTGAGCAACCGCTGCCATGACTGCAGAGCCTGTTGTCCACACCCAAATTCACAGCTTTGGCATCCCAAACTCCCTAATGACTGCAACAGAATCTATGTAAAATGCCCCCAGACCTGCACCCACTGGGGCCTGGTATTTGAGAGAAGTGCTATTACATACCTGCTCTGTTCTTGTATTCTGTCCCGAGCTACTGACCTCCACCCACTGCCACAGCGCTCCCCAGACACCCCTCTGCTGACAAAGGCAGCAGCCTGAGGAACATCAGAGGTATTAGCATTACTATGCTGCTAAAACACTCATTTTTAATTTTTTTTCAAATTTTGAATATTCAGATAATCTGATTTTCACTTTCAAATCATTAAATCAAAACCAAGTGTTGGTGGTGAAACAGGGTCTCCTCCACGAGTTGTTAAGACGACTCATGACAGCACCCACAGAAGCCGTGCCACGGGACTGGCACGTAAGAGAACACCACAAATGTGTATGATCACTAAATGTAAACTAGAGAAAGACACATCCACGTTGGACTGAACCCAAGCAAAATATAAACACTGAATTTTTCAGAATTTTATTACAAAGAGAGAAAAACCATTAAGTTAAAAATCCCTTTTCCCACAAATGAGATCTGGATTGGGCATGGAAACTCCAGTAATAAATATCTATCCATCTTCAGAAATCTCCCCAGTCTGAGAGACACCAGACAGCAGCGAGTAATATTTCAGAATGAGAGGACAGAGGAAGAGTTTAGACCCTGAAAATGTAAGAAAGAACTGCACCATGTTAAATTGCGTTCAGAGGCCATTTAAGAGCAGACCAACAGAAGTTATCTAATACAGAAGCTCAATTAAAGACTGACATTTATGTGATTTTCAAAGCTTTGTGATTCTAGACATTTATGTCAGTCACAGAAGACAGCTATTTAAGTAATAAAAAACCCAGTACCACATAATTTCTTTTGGAATGCACCAGTCTCTACCCAACTATGTATGGCGTATTTTCCATGGCATCTCCAGAATGCAGGAAACAATAAGCTTACGAAAAATCGTACACAGAACAGGGTTCCACACAGCCGCTGCAATATTAAGTTACTTTTCACTTCTTAATTATTTGCCAAAGAGAACAGTTTACCAGAGACCAGAATTTTTTGTCTTTGAAGATCAAATAAATAGGCACACATTTAATCAAAGCATCTTTCTGAAGAGTTTACAACTTTAATCCAATCTTTCTAACCTTCTCAATGATGGAAATTCTCTTCACCTTCTCCAAATATCAAAGCAGAGCAGTTCCTGCAGGGTTACAAGCAATGAGTTTACACCCTCTGTGTTTCATTACTTTGAATTAAAACAGTGAGAGCAGCAGCAGTCGATTGCAACAACTCAGAATACCCCTACGCCTGGAATGGCTATGTAAATATATTCCATAAATTTCCTGCCAGCACCAAATAAGAATGTCCTTTAACAGCCTATTTCAAACTTAACTCCTTTTATGAGGCTCAGCGAGTTAACATACCGTCAAAACCAAACACTTCTGTTAATGTATGTGGGATATATACGGAAATAATCGAGTTCAAACAAAGCTCTACCGGCTTCATAAACTGAAGTGTTCTGTTCACAAGCCCAGAGAACAACAAATAAACAACTCAGGAAAAGGTGCACTCAATCTAGGATTGAAAGGATTTGTTTTCTTTTAGTGGAAGACAAAGAATCAGAATAAAAATGTCCCCCACATTCCTAGTCGTATCATTTTGGGAAATACTTAAATAGGGGAACCCCCCAAGAAAGCCAGGTTATGGAGAACAAAAACGGGGGAAAAAAACCCGGATTTTTAAGCGTGAATACAGAACAAAAGCAGATAAAGAGGAAAGCCATGGAAATACTACTGCATTTTGACACTTGGCACACTTGTCCAAGAGAACATGGAAACCAACAGAGGGGAGAAAGCAATGGAAAGGGAATGCTCTGCTCAGGGCTGGGAGGTAATGATTAATGCGAGGCAGGGAGACAGCAGAACCCCAGCTCCCGCACACACGGGATATAGACAGCAAAAACCTTTACTGTATTACTGTATTCCAAATCCTTACAGACAGATGGTAGAAGAGGCTGAATTCAGAGACTGCCCTTTTTTTTATTTTGCCTTCTCCCACAGAAGGCTGTCTTGAGGGGGAAAAAAAAAAAAAAAGAAAAGAAAAAAAGCCATAAATCAGGACATTGTCAGGGAGTGATGGATACCAAGGCAGGCAAGAAAGGGTAGCACATTCTCAAGAATGCCAAACTCTGTCAAGAGTAAATATTTGCAGATTTATTTTTTTTTTTGCTGTAGTAATTCTTACTACAGATAGGAAAGAAATCAAGGGCAAGGCAGCTGGCAAGTCCTTCAAGTCTGATAAATGGAGTAGGAGGTGAAAATTCCAAGCATAAGCCAAGCAAATACCTCAAATAGTGCTTGAATTGCCAAGACCCATTCACGAGAATTCTGTAAAAACAGGTAAAATGCAATGTCTACCTCCAGGGGAAGACCAATGAACTGCCATCTTCAGAGTAAAACTGACAGGAAGACCAGGATATGTTGCTTCTAGGGGACAATTAGGACTACAACACTGGGGTTTTTTTAGCTGAAGATGATTTGAGTGACTATTACAATTGTATTAGATCCAAACAATATTTCTTTTCTGATAAAACTATTTAGGGGAGCGAGAATTCTTGCAATGCCTTGCTTGATAGGCCAGCTCTGAGGAAACACTCTGACAAGTGAAGAACCCACTAAGCTGCGTGCAAACTGTACTTCCCTTCTGGTTGTGATGCTACAGCAAACATACAGATGTAGGAACAATTCTTCTATTCATTAACAGCACGAACCTGTTCCCAGAATCTGAAATTAAGAGCTTAAAATGCTTACAAAAATATTGCTCTTGATGTATCCCTGTTTTTAGGGATATTCTACATGGAGAGCTACATGCAGTGCTGAGCTATCAGAAATACAGCATTCATTTGAACAGACATTTGTACAAAGGAAAAAAAAAAAAGAGAAATCAAGTCACCTTGAGAACCACATCTCGGTCCAATTCTAAATAGTTCTACCCTACCAATAGGTTAATGCAGGCATTAACTAGCCCATACAAAAATTTTTGTTAAAACTGTGAGGGCCAAATCCTGTATGTTAAAAAAAAAAAAAAAAAAAAAAAAGATAAAAAAGTAGCAATAGTCCCAAGATCATTAAACACTCAGAAAAACGTCACTAAATTCAGGAATGGAAACAGTGTTCTAAGCGAGTAATCCAGAAACTAAACTTCCCTAGAAGAGATAAATACTTGCCTGACAGACTGGATAGATGACACAGACTGTGGTAGAGAACTGTCTCCTGCAGTTTAACACTTTCCATCTGCTCCAGTGCCGAGAGGTCGTGCTGATTCGTGGCAGAGCAGTAAAGGAGCTGGGTCAGGGAGTGCTGACCGCACTGAGACACCTGGCAGGGACATCCCACCACAACTCACCGAGAACAAGGCAAAGATCTAAAGATGGGGTATTAAAGGCACAGCCTGGAGGCAGCTGCTCCTAGAAGGGGAGAATTCTGAAATCCCTCTGCAACATCAAAGAAAACACCTCCCAGGGAGACGTATCCTGGATTTTGTCACCTTCTTACAAGGTGTAAGGCACATATATTTGGATTTACCATTCGTACTATTCAGGAATATACCTCAGCTCTACTCAGGAATTTGCAGCCACATGTAACACCCTCCCAGGCTCAGGGGCTTTTGTTTTACCACAAACCAAGCTGTGGTCACCTTATGCAGGTTTTATGGAAAATCATGTTTTCCATTTAGCCCCTTTACACGACATGCTTTGAAACTGCATCTCGCAGATTTTTTGCATAAGGCCCCTCCATTCGATGAAACTGAAAAAAACATGAAGTGCACTTAAAAGAAAACCACTGCTTTCTGAGGTCTTCGTTTGTACTTCATGTGTCTAGCTAATTGCCTCGCTGCAAAGTAAGCTTTCATTAAGATTAACAGTATTTGGGTGCTATTTGCTTTTTTAGGCAAAATAATGAGATCTTTCCTGTAAGCAGGAGTTTCAGGATGATACAGAAAACGCTGGCACTGTGCCACACGAATGCTTTCGCTAATCAACATTCCCTTTCAGTGTGCAGGATTCTACACCCACAGCAGCCAAGTGAATTAGATACTTAGTCCTCGAAACAAACACAAAAATCAGAATTAAGCACCACTGAACGAATCCGGCAGAAGCATTTCATTCAAAAGAAGCTTTGCTTGAACATTATAAAACTGACTGTAATGGACATGACAGGAAATTCATTCTGAGGGCTGCTGCGCCGCTTGGTTCACCTTGTCGCGTTGCACAGCTCAGACTTCATTTTATTTTAGCTTACAATTTGCACTGGACACTTCCATTCCTGTTCTGGGTCTGTGATGCTGTAAATCATCACAGCAATTGCATCTACCGAAAAACATCTAGTTAAGCATTAACAAGACCTTAGAAAATGACTAGGGAGAGCAGCCAGTCTCAGTTTTGATCTGCTGTAGCTTGAGCCAGATGTATGAAAGCGAAAGACCACAGAAGTCAGGGAAAAAAAAACGCACCAGAGGCTCCACAGAAATTTGAGAAGAAAACATAGTGAGCTGAGAGGTTGGACATATATTTATATGGTCTCGTAAAAACTCTATTTAAAAACATTAAATATACAACACTAATATAGCAGGTCGATTAAGTATTCCTTAGCTTTTGCTGCTTGCCACTTAACCTATGCAAAGAACTTTTAAAATATACTCATTAAAACACGTTAGAATAAGAATGTCACAGTAGCATCATCTTTATAAGAAATGACCGATATGAAGGGTGTTGGCAGAAAGTTACAAAAATGAGAGGCTTTCTAAAGCAAGGACAGTCAAGCTCCTGCTCAGTGAGAATGCGAACAGCACACATAAGCCTTTGTCTTACATTCCTACAGAATATTCAGGCACAGCCCATCACAACTGGAACAGCAGGGGGGGTTGTTTGTTTTTTTGGCCCTCCCCCAAAGGTTTTCTTTATTTTCTAAGAAAGCATGGATTATTAGTCAGTATTTCCAGTATGTATACACCTAAAGGACAACTCAACTTTTTTTTTAAGCATAGATAATGTTAAGTAATTTTTTAAAAAAGTCTACTATTTGATTTCAGTCCTGTGCTCCAGAATGACTATACAGATGATCCCAGTTTACACACTACATAAGCACTCACTCCACCTCTTGCCAGGTGATTCTTTTTGGCCTGTTCAAAAGCAGTTCAAAATTCCCCTTCTCCAAGGAAAAAGGTTCCAAGTGCATCAGCACTTTTCTCCTGCTTTCAAACCCTGCTTTCTCCTTCCACGTTCTCCCAAGTGTCAGGTTTGAATAAGTCCAGTTTTAAAACTGTATCTATCCTGTATTTCATGCTGTATAAGCATAAATCGATCTTCCTCACACGGTGGTGGACGGCACTGGTCAGCACACCAAGCAGAACAGTTCAATTTGGGAGCTTTCTCTACATCAGTTATAACCACCCAAACCTCACAGAAAGCAAATTTTAAAAAATCTCTCTGCAAAACAGACAAGGATTTGTCTTAAAGAAATCCTACAGTCCTAGAAATAGCAGTCTTCAGTCAAAATGCAGCAGCTGACAAACCTTCACACAAAAATCAAGAGAGAAAAGAACTGGAAACAAGACATGAATTATCTATAAACTTGCATGTTTCCATGCAATTTCAACTGAATTGTGAGAGATTAAACATATTTAAGGCCTCATCCAGAGCCCAAATTCCTCTGAAATAGTTTGTCTGGGCACTTGCTGGACTAGGACCCACATGCCACCTGGAAAAAGAGCTGTGTCTGCTCTGATGTAGCTGGGCAGCTACAGGAGCCTGGCAGCTTGGTGGCTGTCCTGTCCTTTGCCAGGCAAACCAGTGCAAGCCCAGCACTGGACCGGAACGGCCTCTTGGCAAAGCAGCCACAAACCTGCAGAGAAGAGCGCAGAAATGCCCACAGCTGCACAGCACATCGTCTGTGGCCCGAGCTCCTGACTGCAGGAGGTTGTGTTTTAGCACCAAGTGGACAGAACGTTCTCCAGTACCTGGCAGAACTCAAGAGCAGAGCTGCAGCCAGCACAGCAAATGCCTTCAGAGGCTCCTAACAGCCACACAGTCGATTTGCCCCTGCAAGAAGTCAGATAAGAGAGAGGGGAAATGGCGTTCATTTCCCAAGTTCAGTGTGGCAGAAGCCACCTCATTGCAGCAGCACTAAACCAACAGTCCTGAGCTTTTTAACCAACACACCTGAAAGACTCAGTCCAGGAATCAGAGCTTGATATTGATATATTTCCTTACAGAGAGACCTTCAGTTCATTTTCATACCTTAAATTTGTTCAGTCTTGCTCTTTTAAATTTGACACTGCTTCTTTCTTTTGCGGCATCATTTATTACACTTCACCAGAGATGGCATTTCTGCTCTCGGCACAATTACAGACTCTGAAACTGTAACATGTCTCCTCACTCTCCTCTTTACTGAGGACAATTTGAAGGTGTCCAATAGAAGAGTCAGTAACAGAGGCCTCTGCAGAGCATTTCTCAAGCTGCTGGAAATGCCCTTGCAATATTTAAAGGCTCTCTCAGAATTAGCCCAGGCTGTCACTGTACAATGGGAATGAAACCTGGCTTCATTTGCAATGTATTCTCCCCACAATAACTCTGGGAGGGTGCAAATGAGGTTCACAACAAAAATCAACATTTAGAGCACAAGCAAACAGCTATATAGACATCTCTCTTCACACACCTTAATGCTCGCGATTGCTAAGCAAAAGAGTAGTTACATTGCAGTTCACTTCAGTAAAATGCATAAAACACTATATATTAATATTGGATTATTTGTATTTGTTTTTATTTTTTTAGAATCATTCAATTTGCAGCACTACTATAATTAAGAATGGCTACAAGTACCTACATAGTGAAGAGATGATACATTTGCATTATGCAACGAAACACAGCTGTTGCCTTGAGCCAGAACCAGATTCACCACAATGTTAGTTTATTGTATCACTATGGAACAGCCTTCCTTCTCATCCCACACCCAAAGGCAGCACCGACTCACAGCTGGAAATACTGATGTACTGTTAGTCACTTTTTGCCGTGTTAATCAGCAGTTCAATTTATAGACCTGGCAAGACACACCCCGCCTGGATGCTCCTGTTCTGGATCTTTTTGCCCTGCTCAGGGTGTAGAGCAGGAGACCTCCCTGCGCTGCCCAGTCCCCATCGCTGTCTCCTGCTACTCGTGTGCATGTGAAATACCAACATTTTTGTTTCCTGGCAGAAAACCAAAAACTTCTTTTCTTGTTCCCTGCCTAAACCACTGAAATTAATATACCACAACCCAAGAATTCTCATCTGTGAGGAAAGCAGCAGCCAACAGTGTCACGCAACAAAAACCTAAGCAGTGGAAGCAACACAGCAATAAATTGCATATTAACCTGCTGAACTAAATCGTATTTCAAGAAAATGTGTAGTGCCAGGCAGTCCAGAAAAACCTCAAGTGAGATTGTACTTCATCCTTCAGAGATGCATTATCAAAGAGGGTTTGCAAATTCATATGGGCACGGCTTTAACACCTTATTAAAGATGCCTTGAAGCCATGAATATTAAAAACTACCAACACCTAAAAACCCCCACAGCTCTCAGCAGGATTCAAAGTCACAATTTTTCAGATGGAGTCAACAATCAGAAAAATTCCCCTAAACTGCATCTTAAATCCAGTATGTTCTGTACATTTATACATATATGCACACATATAAGCACACAGATATATTGACATGTATACACACACACCCCTACAAACACACTGTACTATATACACAGACTGTTTATACTATAGAATGTTCATCACATCACCTTTTACATAAACACAGGTACAGAAGATATTTGGAGGGCACGGGAAAAACTCAGCATCACTGACTATGAATCAAAACAAAAATTCTGCATGCATTCTCCTATTTTTTTTCCTCTTTGCCCCATTACATTAAAATAACCCTCCTCCACTTACTCCAAATTTTCTACTGTCAGTAGCTATTTTTGATACCCATAAAGCTTCCACACAATTTGCCTTTTTCTAGCTCTACTTTCACTTGATTCTTCTAGTCTCATCCATTTAGTTGACTTCATTTTATAGTCACCTGGTAGACCACCATGGAAATGTTCCCCCAGACATCTTCCCTCCGGCTTTTCAGTTTTACACAAATTGATTCCCTGGATTTTTTCTACTTGCCTGCCATGCATTCACAGAGAGTACACTGACTTCAAAAGACAATCCTTCCCCTTGAAGTTCTGCAGACTCAGGTGCTGAAGGACAAAAAAACCTCCCCAGCTGATTGTACTCTGTAATTGTAACAGAGACAGCAATGGCCAAAAATAACACAAATCAGAGAACTTTCATCAGAAGTACTCATGTGAGACATGAAGACACCTTATCTCGTTCTTATAGAACCCCCAGCTCTTGTTTCTATGCCTGTCTGAAAATGGATTTTATTTTCCTGAAACCTATTCTGAAAGTCTGGGCTGACTCTGATCCAGTCCCGGCCAGGGAAGATCATACAACAGCTGCAGTATCGAGCCCACAACTTCTGACTGAGATGAAACACCATTTAAAAAGAAATTTAGTGCTCAGATGCTGAACAACAGAATTCACCCTACCTTTCAGTAAGTTAACCTAGGGAATATTTAACATTAAAAATATATGCCTGGTTACAGGCTGTTCAGCATCAGCTCTGGTTCAGCTGATTTGGCTCTGCAGCTGATTGCCAGAATGAAACGAATTCTACGTTTTCCTTCCAAGCACTTTTTGACTACCATCAAATTATCACAATTCCCCCCTCCCAGATAAAGTAATCCTAATTATTACACTTTCAATTTTTAAAATTGCTAACCTAAAAGCAGAGTTTGTCCATATGTTATGATCTTCAGACCCTGTGCCAAATTTCTCCCTTCAAATTACCAGTGCTCCTTAGCACTAAGCTGTTTCAATCCCTGCTCACACCAGTCTTTATCAGTCCTGAAGTGTAATTCATTGTCCAAGACCACCTTGCTCATCATGTTGTCCCTAAATTAAACAGCTTTTCTGCACATGAAGACAAGAGCTCTGTGTTGCAGGGTTTTGACATTGCAAAGTATATTGAGCATTAGCCCACTAGACATAAATACACTTGAGTTTATGTATATGTTTTGAGAATTTCCTGTGTTTCATGAGGGTAGTATTAATAGGATTAGTAAACAACTGTAGCTCTTTAGACTGAGAAAGCTGCTTTTCAAAAGATATAGATTAGCTGCTTCGTTTATTACCATACTGAAAAGCTTTCCTTTTTGAGTAAATAAAACACAAGAAATAGAGAGTGATTTCTAAGTCAGACATTTCCATATCTTAAAACCAAGCCCTAAGTCACATTACTACCAGAATCCCTTTCCCCAACTAGAAGCCTTGGCTAGATCGGGATAGCAGAGTACACAATCCAACTTCTATCTAAAAATGCCATCTCATCTAAGACTCAGGAAATTTATTTCACAAGGAAAAAAAAACTTACAGTCAATAGTACCAAAGACATTTTGAGAGAGCAAAGCATGTAACAAGAAGATAAGTAAAATTAGATTGTTTAAAGTTATTTTATTTCAGTCTTTGCTTGAGTAAATGTTTTGTTTTTTAATACATTCTTAATTGCTACAAGAATTTCAGTCCTTCTATTAAAATGCTTATTAGCACTACAAAGAAAAATCCAGGCTTATCAATAACATTACTGTGGGAACATCAAAGACTCAAACAGAACTGATGAGAAGATATGGCCTGTCATATCTGTAACCACCATCTTCCACTATTTATTAACCCTCAACAACTCAAGAACAATGGAATGCTTTAATCAGGCAATATCCCTCAGCTCAGATTGGAGATTTGACACGAGTACGAATTGTGCCTTCATATTAAAGAAGCATTAAAGAGCAGCATTTCCTGCAACTCATTTTAGACTTCTACAGTACTGAGGCCATCTTGTTTTCACAGAACGACAGATGCCAACCTAAACAGAGATTTAGTAAGATCATTCTTTAGTTTCCAACATATTAAAGAATGTGTTTACACTTAACAATGGGCAAGCAGCCTGTCCTGTTGCCACCACCAGGATTCGTCCTATTAACAAAATAGCTCAGCCAGTGAACCGCTTGATTTTCAGGATTACATTCCTGCCTCCGCCACAGTTACAATTTTCAAGTAACATTCTTTACCAAAAGCTTATTTTCCATTAAAACAAACAATCAAACAACACAATTGTCACAACACTTCAGCTAGCGCATTAGAAATCTTAAAGTTGTCATTGTGAATTTCTTAATTTCACAGTCTCAAATTGACTCAAATTAATGGATTGTTCTGGGCTTTTTAAAACATTGCTGTGCAATATTTTGCTACATATTTCTTGCCCTTTTTTAAAAAGTAAACAGCAACATGTCTATCATTTACATGTTTTTATGTACATACACATATGTTTCTACTAGACAGGTGTTCTCCTTGCAGCGAGGAAAACAGAACCGACCCAAGACTTCCACTAGTGTTCAGCAAATAAATCAGGTGCCAAACAGGATTTGTTTTCATGGCATCTTTCATATCTATGTCTGAAAGCGCCTTTTAATGTCAGTCATAAGACAGACGCTATGCTTGAAGAAATTCAAGCCAAACAAGCTAACAGAATTATTAACTATCCACTCTTAATTCTGAATGCAGCATCAGCACTTGTTTGGCTCATTTGGGGAAAAAAAGCTTGCTCTGGAAAAGCAACATGTTCCCAGTCACAAGACATTGAGAAACTCCAGTATAAACACACACGACAAAGCAAACAATTCAAAATGAAATTTAGCTCAGAACAATGCAGCCGAGCTGTCAGACGATTAGGTTTGTCATGACAGTAAACAGAGCCTGAAATTGCTACAGCACAGTCTCCTTCCAGAAGATTTTGTCCTCTACAGCAACTCATGTCCCTCCCAGCAACAGCTGTTCGTAATAACCAGCAGCCGACAGTGTCGAGGAAGCCCTTAATGTGCCGCCAAGGGGCAGTTTAACAGATGGCAGAGTGACATACAACCACAATCATTAATTAAAACTTCCACTCCAGTCCCAAGGTGCAGTGCTGAGAGAACTTCCTCCGAGAAAGAACATTTTTGGATAAACTGCACTCGCTCCAGGACATGCAGCTGGTGCCCGGGGCCAGTCAGAGCAGTCACTTTTTACAGCCTCCTGCCCTCCTCGTTCAGGGGAGCTACAGCAGAAAATGCACGTCAGCTTCATTTGGTATCACCCCAATTTACACTCTGTCACAGAAGCCGGAGGCAAGAGCGGCTGTTAAAGGATGGATATCAGAAGATCTTTAAACTGCATCCCCTTATCAAGCAGGGGCTGGAAATGACAGGCACCCAACCATAAGGAAAAGAATAACAACAAAAAAACAACAAGTAAAAAACCCCCAGCTAATTATGGCAAAGGGAAGATGATTTTTTGGAAACTGGGATTTCACAGAAAACTAGGGCAAGTCTGAAGAAACTTTGTTAGGTGAGGCTATTTTTCTTTAAGTACAGAGTTCTGGGCCTTCCAAGTCCAGGTGTATTAAAACAGACTGAATATCAGAACAGATTTGCCTCCTTCAGACTTTTTACATAGCCTTCTTACCCCTGTTTCAGTCCAAAAGCAAAGAGAACACCTAGAATCACCTCCCTGGAGAGAAACACACAGGTTAGGAGACAAGTGGGAGCATTACGCTGAATCGGTACTCACTTCTAGCTTCTTCTCCTTCTCTGTCAAGACATCCTTCTGATTCTGGGTGTACTCGATCAGCATTCGTGCCAGCTGGCGCCGGTCCTCCAGCTCTGCCGCCAGCCTGCCGTTGTACTCAGCTAGTAACAGGCACGCTTCGTCCACCGTCTTCGAAAGGCGTTCAGCTGCCTCTTTGTCTACGTGCAAAAGCACCAGGTAATTTAGAGGACGTTTAAAATTTTCCTCTTTGACAGAAGGGTGGTAATTCACCAACCACACGGCACAATAACATCACATTCACAAACACACTTCTGGCTCGACAGGAAAATAAGAGTTCTTATCACAGAGGATATAAAGGAAATAGCAAGACTAACAACCCAAAAATGGTGGTTTCTTAGACACTGATTGACTACATTTTATCCTTGCAGACATGGGGTGGGAGAGGGGATAAATCTACAAAGTTAGCCTTTATAAACAGGTTAATTAAACTAAAATTTTAGGCTGTATTTTCAGAATTCAGTTAAATCAGATGGTTTTCACATTTAAACATGGTGTACACTTTTAAATTCCTCTTTTCTCTAAATAATTCCTAATGTATCAATACAAGTAAACATGAATTGCACATTAGCCCTCACAGCTGTACTCTATAAGAGTATATTATAAAAGACTGAATAAGTGATATTTCATAAGGAATTTTAAATTAAAACTACTTCCAGGAACAAGAGTCTAATCAGTTCAACCTTTAAATGCTCATATTAAGATTATTTTTCAAATACAATGGCAAAAGCCAGTTCAAACAAAGACTAGCAGATTAATGGGGATAGCGAGCAATCAAGGACTCAGTGTCGACTCGGCACAGTCTGATAAAACTCAAAAACATCTAATAGTCACAGTGTTCAAAATCAAACACATCCATTTCAGAACTCTGGTCCTATTTCCTTTAAATTCTTCCAAAACGTTGTTGATGCTCTCCAAGTACAAAAGCCTTGGTTCAAGCCAAAAAAAAATTGAAAAAAGCTGTGAAGTTTCATCTTCACTTTTACTCTGCAGGATTGCTATCTATTAATTACCCAAGAGCTACAAAACAAAGACACAAAAGCAGGAATGTACTCCACCATACCTTGTGATTATTTAAATTAAAAAAAACTTTGACTTCTAAGTTATTCTTTGGACCCACATTCATTCATCTTCCAGTTTCATACCTGTAATTTTTTCCAGTAATGAAACATCTTGAACTTCCTGAGGCAGGGAGGCAATTTTTTGCCGCACTGTTGCATCTCCTGATGCTGCATTTTCCAGGTCCTGCAGGGCTTTGATCAGATCCTCGGTCTACAAGACAAGTTAACTAACATTAAACCCAGGTAACTTTTATGCCATTTCCTGTGGATGTGGCCACTGCATCTGAGGTCACCTACCTTTGAAAGCAACCATTTCTGGATTATTTTCTTCAAGTAACTTTTAAACTGTTGCTTTCTAACACAGGGAGTATTCACTAAGTTTCCAATACGCCAGTATTTAGGAACTTAAGCATATTTTCAAGACTCTACACTGGAAAGCTACTCATTCCAATTAAGTGTTTGCTTAAGATAAAGGTGAATAGTCCGTGATCTCACGGACTATTACATCAAACTGGGATTCTTATCTTTTAGCTGAGCATCCCTGAGACTTTCTTTTAGACTAGCAGGAATGTTTTATTCCAAAGGTGCATTATGACATAGCCAAAAAAAAACCCAACCCAAAAGCAAAACCAAACTTGCATCGGTCCTAGCAAAAATGTGTCAGATTTCCATCATCATAAGATTTAGAACTTTCTAACTAAATTACCTACCATAAATTTTGATGACAATGAAAGCTATCCCTGTTAAAGCAAACTTTTTATTGTCCTGATACATCACTATCCTCACTTAGCTCAACTGGATCCTTGGACGCACACTGTAATCTGGAATTTAAACTGGACTCCATTGCTTCCCCCTCAACTTCATCTCTCAGCTGTTTTTTCAGGCACTGAGGAAAAATGTGCCAGTTTAAACAAATACCCTCAAAACGTATCCTGGCTTAAAAAAAGATGTGGATGAGGACAGTCTTAAGGGGACCTCCCCTGACACATCGTATTTTCTCCCTGCTCAAAAAAATTGAAGAAGGAGAAAAATAGACTCCCTGAACAGGAAGAAAAAAAGTGTTGCTTCTTTGTTTTAAAAAATACTGAAGTTTCAATGGGAGGTTTTTGAAACATTAGCCCTGTAAATAACACCAATGATGTTTAAACTACATTAAAATTGATTGAAAACTACAAAAACACTGAAAAATTAAATAAGTATTTTAAATTTGAAAAGTAAAAAAGTGCATTACCTAATAATCACTACTTCTTTGCAAACTTCTAATGACTTCCAGCATCAACAAACATAATCCTTATCATCAAGAGAAACCCTAAGTTGCAAAGCATCTGGAGGTAAAAACAACAAAAAAAGTTTCCCTTATTTCCTTACAACTGTTATTTATTTTTGGTTTTCAATGTTTACACTCTAGCAGATGGATGGTGTTATTTTTTTAATCCTTTTCAAATAGACAATGGTTTAACTTATGTTCATTTTGTAGCCTTAACCCGTCAGAATGATCCCATCTCATTCCTACTGTTTCCACAGCACTAATGTATCAGCCTCAAAATAAAGTCTTTAGAACTGGTTTTCCTAATCAACTGCATACAAATCTATCAAAGGCTGAGCTTTTTAATATACACATGGAGAGAGATGTCCTACAAAAAATTAATTGTTTTAACTATGTTACAGCTTTGGGTTTGAGAGATCACACACGGACCTGAAAAACAATTTAAAATGTGGTCTGTTCTTCTAGTAGGCCTTTGAGATTCTTTACTGGTAGTACTACTCAGACTTTGTTTAGACTACCTGAAACCACTCTGAAGTGGCATAGTGTTTCATATATGAAAAAAGAACCTGTTCCATTTCACATGGACCTCTCAACTCCCAACCAAATTTCTCCATTAAAAGCATTTTACTTGTTGGCAGCTCCACCTTGTGGCTGTACCACACAGGAGGTGGCTTTCGGAACAACTCCCACTCTCAACCCGCCCCACATACCAGCAGAGGCCCAGCACTGGGGTCTTGGGGTGAGTAGCTCCCGGGGTAATCATCATCTTCCTCCTCTTGTATTTGCTGAAAAGTCCGCTTTAAAGACTTCTTCTCCTCTGCAACTGAAGACACGTACAAGCAATTCATTTGGATGCCAGATCTGCCCATGTCATCTCTACTTTAAAAAAATTGTACCAGATGCTCTAATGATTGAGCTCTCTGAAGAGAAGGATGACCACAGTTGGACTCCAATGTTGGGATCATATTCCAAAAACTCAAATACAAAATAGCAATAAAAAAAAATTGATTTTTGCCCACACATGTATCTCTGTATATCCAAGTACAAGGATACAGTCTTCATATCAGCAGTGTGCAGTGTACATTTTTATTCATGCCTCCTACACTGAAAGTAGGGAAGGCAAGTAAACGTTCTATTTGTCATTAAATGGCAGGTCTTCAGCTCTGCTCAAATTCTCTGGTTAATACCATTTATAGAATCACAGAATCATAGAATTATCTAGGTTGGAAGAGACCTTTAAGATTATCTAGTCCAACCATCAACCTAACTCTGACAAAACTAAAAAAACAGATCTCTAAACCATTTATGCAGGTAAGGATTTCTGCCAGCAGAAAGGAAGCACTGATGCTAGGATACATGTGGACAGAAGAATTTCAAGTCATCTTTTTTCACCAAGCATATGCTCATTGTGGTCCCACAATCAACTAAAATGCTGGTTATTCAACCTTCTACTCTTCCATCAAAATAAAGACTTCAGGACAGCTCTGTGAAACTAAAACTCTAAGATGTGACAGCAACAACAGGAATGGGCAGAGCATGAATCTCCAAGTAGGAAACCTTCAGAAAGAAGGATTTCATAAAGCACGGCAGTGTTGGTTAAATGAACTTTAGCGTAGCATACCTTAGCTTGAAAAGGAAGAGACAGTTTATTTAATGAGTCACAAGCCTTAATGCAGCCTTTGATCCAGTTATAGAGCCCTCAGAAGACAGATTATTCTTCGGCTTTCCACCAAAATTAATTAAAGCCAGGGTAATTTGTAAGAACCCTTTGGACAGAGTCTTGAGAACATCTCTTCAATGGAATCAAGTCTTGCCGAGATAATCATGGAGTTCAAGCAAAAGAGTCTGTACATATTTTTGTTCATAGGAAAATCCAAGATCACTTGATTTAAAATGAAATCAGTTTGCCCAATTCTAATGAGGAAGTAAACAGAAAGGTCTGTCTTTAAATGCAGAATTTTGCCTGCCTTGTCAGGTGGGACCTATGGCTGAAAAAACTTCATTTTCATGGAGAGAAAGCCAGAGGTGCTGTACATCCCACTCGTGTGGGCAAAAGCTGAACAGTCTTCATGCAGCAGACACAAACACATCTCTGTTAGAGAACAGATTTACTCAATGGGAGGCAAAGAAACACAGGGAACAGTTACCCTAAGCCAAGTGATTTTTTGATGTATGCTAGAGCAGAGCTATCTAGGCTAGGAAAAGGTACCGTCAAGTTTTGTATGCGTGCAACTGATGGATAGAATGCTTGATAACCTGACTCCAAGCAATCAGATACCAGATCAACAAGAAAAACAGCTGCTGTTCAGTGAGGTCTGCAAAAGACAAAAGCCAAGATGAACAGGAGATGTACAGATGAAAAAATGGCCAAAGAGAGCATTTACAGTTACGCAGCACAATACAACGTGCCATCAATATTTATCAGTTGTGTGTACTTATCATAAAGTAATTAACAACAAAGGCTGTACACAAGATAATCAACAGAAGAATGCATGACCATGGTGTGCACAGAAGTGAAAACAAAAATGAGAATTGGGATTTAAATTGCTGAAGCGCTATTCCTGCTGTGCTGCCAACTGCTCTACCACCAGACACAATATTGTGCTTGTTTCCTGCTCTAACACAGAGGATTCAGAATTGAACTTTCTGTCCCAACAAGACCAAGTGAATTTGTTTGGAAGCAGTCTGAAGCTACATGCACAAACATCTGCAGTCCTCGGCACCAGTCAGTAAATAGTGTACCTGAGGAGAGGCCAGTCCCTGAGCGTGTGAACAGCAGTTTATGGGACAAAGTGGTCCAGAAACACCATCTCCATTAAAGCAAAATAGAAAAAAAACACCACACTGTATTTTCATATTTAAGAGTAGATGGTGGGAAAGGACCCCTGAAGGAGAACAGGAAGCCAGGCATAAAATATAATACATCCTGCCTCAGCAGCTTTCAAAATCTGGTAGCCAGAAGTAATTTAAATATTGTAATCTACACTTCTGAAAAAGCCTGCCAGATCCAACAAGAGAAGAGGAAAGCAAGCATTAAGAGTGCCTAAACCTAATCAGAATTCAACAGTGGTATGTAACACACATCTTCTGAAACAATCGACATATCCTTGTAGAATATGGGCAGCTTCTTCCAGGAAAATCAAGAGCCTGTTCTTGACACAGACCTAAAGAAGAGAAACCACCATTAGAGATGAAGTCAGCTTTCCTGCTTCACTTGGGTCTTCTTCACAGCTCAGAAATAGAACTACAACCTAAAAGCCTTCAAGGAACAAAGTGCTTCATTTCTCCAAAATGACAGACAATTGCTGTCATATAACTGCAGTGAAACTCCAGGTTGTTGTCATCTTGCCATTGCAGTGTCCAGGGAGACTTGTAAAGGTGTTTCTCCACCAACTTTTCAGCCTTCAAACAGTCTACAGTGGCTGGAGGAAGCTCAGTGTCAGAGACCTTAGTGACAAAGTATGAGCTGCAACATGGGAGATCTTACTGTCTAGGTTTTCATATTTTTGTTCTTATCTCTTGATTGGTTTTAGAGCTAAACAGGCTTCTTTGGTTTGACTCCAGGCTCAGATGCATGGTAAAGAGAAATCAACTGTGGAATCTGTATGCACACGTTCAAGAGGATAACTAGGTATTTAACACTTTCCTGTTAATAACAGTAGTTTTATGTGGTTGTTTTTTTTTTTTTTAAATCTCTAGGCAATATAAAATGATTATCTTCTCTCATGAGGACTTGGTTATGTTCATCTCCACATTCAAGAGGTAGACACACTGGTCTGGTCACAGACAACTGGTAAGGAACTCCCCACGTAGATAATGTGTTTCACTGGAGGGAACTACACAAAGGATTCAGTTTTTTTAAAAGACAAATAGTCCTTAATTAACATGAGGATTTATCGGTCTCAGCACAGCCTCATCACGTCTCTTTTCTGAGAGTTAAGCATACAGTTATATGACAAGTTGCATGAGCAGAAACTTCTTTCTACGGGGAAACATGCAAGGAAACCCCATTTAAGAGCCCATGCAGGTCTAGAATAACAGCCAAACCTGTAAAACAGGGGGTTCTATTCCTGAAGTTCTATAGGTAACTTTTCTTGAAGGGTAGAGCAGTTGAATTCAAGTGGGTTTTTTATGTGTTGGCAGGGCTATCATCTCCAATCAGCATAACAAAAAATAAGCCTCCCAAACCTATAACCAAAAGTAAATTTTTGTAGGCTTTAGGTTCCAAGAACCAGGGGTTTAGCAACTTGTGCAAGGTCCAAGTAAACTTATAAGGAAGACACTTTTGGAAAGTGATTTAGGACAAAACATTGAATACAACAACAAAAAATAGACAGCTTTCCTAAAGAAACAGAAGATCATCACAGAAAAAAGTAAGAGAAACCCAGTGTCTACCTTCCAACTGTTCTAACCCTTAGTTTCTTTGGGGTTTGATTACTCATGATTAAGTTCTCATTACAACATGCATTTGTCAGTAGCATAGGTTCTTCTCCTAGGTCCAGCATAAGTGGAGTTGACCTGCTCCAAAATTATGCCTAGTCCTGTCCCCAGGTGCCTTCTTTTCAATTATTTCAGTTATTCTTGAAAGCACCCCTGCCTGCTCTCCTCTCTGTGGGTTTTTTCCATATTTTAAATATGGGTCTGACTTCCTGTGCCAGGATTTGCAAGATAAAGACAACCCGAGCAGATGGGTAGCAGTTCAGTTCTGTGTTACAGTGCGATACTCCTACATCACAGCACATTCAAGGACTTCCTTCAACTACTTATTACAGAGATAAGGAAAACACATCAGCTAAATAGCTTGCATTACCTAAAGGATTTTACATCAAACCTCTACAGACCCAGTTTTCCCTGGCTTTAAGATAAATGGGTGGTTCTTCTCTTTCCTACTGCTTGTAAAAAGAAACACTCTAATAAACACGAGATTAGTGAGAAAGCAAATGCAAGCTTAATGAACACATCTACAGTTAAAACAATGTAAGTAAGATATCAATATTCAAAAGTTCATTACCATGTATATGCACATTTCCTTAGGGAATCTGAAAGACTAAAATATGGTAGTAAGCCGGACGACTAAAGAAATCAAAACCAGGGAATATAATGCTGAGAAAGGTCTGGTAACTCTTTCCCCTTCACCTCTCTGAAGGGAAGGCTTCTTTATTTGTACAATTAGTTCTGTTCCATGACAGGGACTTCACAGGTGCCACCAACTGAATTGCTACACCTTGATCCAAGCCCTTGCTACCAATGAAACAAGAAATAAGCCCCACTATTGAAACACACACCAATAAGCTTTAAAGATGGCTTTTCTCACTGATGCAGGACTCGGCTTTATTTGGGCAAGTTTCACAACTCTAAGGGTATGTGGTTCTCTGCAACCTAAGCAGAGCCACCCTCTTCAGAAAGCAGCACCTACCAGCCCAGGAATTTAAGACACTGCAATATGAAAAAGCCGTAGAGAACTACCTGCATAGACTTGTTGCTGTACCTTGGGCTGAAGAAAAGATTACTCATTATCACAGCACCAGATATCCTTAAGGAGCTTCCAAATTTTGTTTTAACAGCCCAACCTTGTACCAATCTAAGGATACTAATACTACCTGTTTCTCAGCTATGTCTACCTTGAGTATACTCAAAACCAGGAAGTAGAATGGTTTTGGAGGAGCAGTGTACTATGGTTTTCCACTTTTATGATAAATGTTTGATCTGTAAAATGTGATACATTATTATCCATCTCGATTACATTCACCTGTTTGAAAATGGAATAGAGTAACTACAACAAAGCCTTCTGCAACATAGATATTCAGTCACCCACCACAAACTGGACCAACACCAATTTATCTTTGAAATCCATAAAAATCCCATGTGAAACCAGTTCTTACCACAAAGAAGCTGATTTGAAAACAAGTCAATCAACACAAGGAGAAAAACTCAGGAGAACTCTGCTGAGTTTCTAAAATTTCTTTTCCTCTTAATTTCAAAATCTCAATTTCTTTTTTTACAATGAATTGACAAGGCGGCAGCAGTATTGACACTCATGAAAAGGTCTGGACTGTTCTCTCAAATAAAACATACTATATTAGTATCTCCAATTACCCACATAAAAACTAAGTTTCTCGCCAAGTGAAGATGCGCACACAGCGATTCTTAAAATATTTGTATTTATTCTTCTTGTTTCCTACAGATACAGGTTTGTTACACTTAGGAAGGGTTTGATTCAGTATAAAAAGGTTGAAGTTGAGAAGACAACAGTAGCAGAACTGATTGAGCACCAGCCAAAGGAAGAAGGACACTGAGCAACAGTTGCCAAGTCACCAGGAAATCACACCTATGTTTCTCAGACACACAGTATCATTTTGGTTAGATTAAAAGTTAAACACTTGTAAAAGACTTATCTAGGTACCTTAAATTAAGAGTTTCAAACCCTCGGTTAATCAGTTCAACAGGAATTCAGGCATGTAAAGTCTGTCCTTTCATGACAAACAGGTGTCTTATGCATTGCACCCAGACAACAAAAAAAATCCAATTTCACACAGAGACTGCACACCTTCCACCCCTCCCCTCTCCCACAGCTCAGGGCAGAGACTCCCCCGCCCTCATACATCAGAGACAACCCTTTCGGCCAGGTCAGTTTGTCTCCCAGTAGTTGGGGAAAAAAACGGCAATACCTTCTGAATGTCATACTTAAATTACGACAATTTGTAAGGCATCTGTTGTAACCTGCTAAAGCCCCTGTCCAGTAATTTCACCTGAAGAAGCATGTTAAAACACACAAAACTACAACCATAATTGTATTTTTTATATCCATATTAAATCTGTATTAACTATCAACTCCAATATGCATATTTTGCTTCTTTTCACCATCTAAGAACAGTATAAGAGCACTTTACTAATGATTAAGGCAACTCTCTCATAAAGTATCACCCGTCTGCAGGGAACAGTGCAAAATTAAGTCAAAGCAGCAATGTGATTTTAGCTAATTTGAAGACACTGACCCTTCCTTTAGCTGCGACGTGGACAAATATTCCCCCCTGAAGGCAACACTCTGGATTTTTAATGACCTTCACCTTCCATAAGTTAGGCATCCTACTGCTCCTCTCTTTTCATTACAGTACTACCAGTGTAATATTTTCAGATGCTATAGAAGAGGCAGTATCTGCCAAAGCAGTATAAAAACCTAGCAAATGCAAGAAGCTTATACTCATTTTCTCACATGCATCTCATGCAATAATAAGGTTCTAGCCATCACATTCTAACAATATTAAATGATGCAAAATCATTGCTTTCCCTAAATGACATCAGCTGGTATAAGAAAAGAGACACAAGACAAGCGTCTGGGTATATATTGCAGCCTTCAGTTATTAAAAATCATAATAAAATAAGAGTAACTATGAAAAAAAAATTAATATGAGAATGACAGCACTAGCAATATTGAACAAACTATCATAGTGACCCAAATGACCACTCTCAGAGATGTAGAGTAGGACAATTTTTACTCTCAAGACAGACACAACAGTTCCCTGCACCCTACTTATTTGTCCTCACATCAAAAGGCAGCGCTGGAGTATTCTGTCTGCGTGAGCAGAAGCAGAAATTACCTTAAGCCAGCCACAAGGCTACATACACACTTTCAAACTGGAACTACAAGTTTAATGAAAATCTTCTCTCAAGTCAATCCCAAAGAATCTCCATGACTAGCTCTGGCAAGAACTCAACTGCAGGAGCCCAGAGCTCAACCCCTCACAGTCCTTTCAGTGAAACACATAGCAATTTAATAAACAAAGTAAAGCACACAAGAGAAGCAACATGCATTTACCTTTAGTTTGGGGGCTATTGGAGTCTTCCATAGAAAGTTTCAGTTGCTGTATGAACTCACTGCCATACACGCTCCTTTCTTGCCAGATGTTAAGCAATCGTTCCAATGGCTTTTTGCAGCCCTCATCTGCTTCTCTAGTCAAAGATTAGAAAATTAATTATAGTTAAGCTGACAAACATTCCTTATGGTTTAAGAGAGCATCTTCCAAAGTACAGCAGCTGCACCCATTAATATTTGCACATTTAGAGAGACTCTTTCTCATATTGTCTGAGACAAAATGTGCAAAACACATTTGTGGTGAATTTTCCCTTTTTATTGGGACCAAAGATTGCCTGAAAGTGTCCCACATTTCCCACCCCAAAATAAGGGCAGGAAAAGTTTTAAAGGAAGAATCTTGCTATTCTTCAGAATTTACAAGAAGAGTTATAAAATACCCTCAAGTCGACATGTTTACAATTCAGAGTATTAACGTTAAACAGTTGTTTCAGACAATATCATCCCAATTAAAAAGCAGGTTGCTTGGATCATTAGGCGCTTAAATGTACTCATATAGCACACTGAAAGTTAGACAGCCATCCAGAACAGCATCCTACTAAACACACAAGAACATTTAAGTTGTTTAGTTGAGATACTAAGAATTATTATGCTATTTAGAGAAAAATCTTAACTAAACGATAGTCCATTTTTGATAGGATAGTACTCGCATCATTTCTTCCTTTTTACGTATGAAATCCTTCCTCTAGCAAGCAGACTAATGTCAGATAACTGTTAAAACAAACAATGCAAAAAGCAACTGTGCTCCAATGAGAAGACTGACAAGAATCCAGTGACACAAAATATCAGCTCTTTTAAAGTCTTCTGACAATGCCATTCATTATGTGGCTTTACTAGACACATGCAACTATTCCATTTCACTGTGCATGAACAGATACACAAGATCTTTTGGTAACAATTAAAGTACGTAGGAGTTGCACGCAGAGAACAAATGTGTAAAGCTTTTCACAAACAAACAAGTTTCCCCAAAGAGAAATATTAACATTATTCCTAGCTGCACACAATATTGCTAGCTGCAAAGTAGTCAGAATCCAATCTCAAGTAGAGAGAGGGTACAAGCATCCCTGAGACTTAAAAAAAACAACCACCCAACAACAAAACCTACCAAAATCCCATTGAATTCAACTATGTATAACAAGTATGCAATCTCTAGAGAGAAGAGTAGAAGAAATACGTAACACAGCAACGTACCTGGCAACATGAGAAAACGCATCCACAAGAACAGATTCAAATTCCCTTGTAAATTCTGGTCCTTTCCTCTTACTGTTCTGGATGACATCGTTTGCTAAATATAGGAAAGTAAGTTTCCTACTCGATTTTGCTGGGAAAGGGAAATAAAAGAAGAAAAGAAAAAAAAAAAAAGGGTTTGCATTTATCTCTCACTTCTTTCACCTTTCATGAATATGATTTTCAAAGCTGTTTATAGCTTTTTAGCCTAAAAACAAAGTTCAAAGTATTTCAATGTTACCAAGGCAAATCAGAGGCCTCTGAGTCAAGTAGTTCTTGATCACCTTACTTCTCCTCATTTTTTTTTTCTAACTAATTTATAAAACAAACATGAGCTTAAGACGTTTTGCACACAGCGACACATCAGCTCTGAGGAAACCTCTGTAAGAAATAAACTTTAAATATATGATTAAAACGAGCTGTTCTAACCTACCAGCAAATTAATGTAACAACAGACTTATTTTTCATTAATTAAACTCTGGAAAAAATTTTGGTATAGAACCACTTAATTCAGAAGAGAATGACACCGCAGGAGAAAGCTATTGTGTCGACTCAAATATTTTTCCAGACAATGCTGTGCCAAAGCAACATTACATTTCTTCCATATACTATAACTTTTCCTCTCTTGACACCATCAGTTTCTACTTAACTACAGCCAGAGCTGGTGGAAGACAGTTCAATGGCCATGAATACGCACATATGAGACAGAAAATAAAAGCACTTATTCCCACAGCAGAGCAAACTCTGATCTTTCAAAAATTTATACTTAATATACTCTAGTAATCACATGAAAGATACTCCATCCAGGGCTTCCTCAGCATCATCCGCTCAAGGGGCTAACACTGCTGGCTGCCCAGGATGAGAAGGGTGACCCCGGCTGGTTTCGCAGCTGCCCTGGGGACAGGGCATCAACACTGACACTGGCAGTCTCCCTGACTTCACTATGAAGGAATTCAGGAATCTACCTGCACTTAGGAAGGCAAACTTTAGTTAAGTTCATCTGCGAGGGAAAAAAGGACAATATATTTCTGGATGACATTACCAAACCGTGCTTATAGATCTCTACAACCACTTTTACTTTGCTTATTTCCTAATCCCTTAGTGCAATTCTATAACGGATAAATAGCATGAATACAAACCCAAAATTAAAAAAATCATTAAAAAAACCAAACCCAACGTCTAAAAGCTAAACAGCCAACAAAGCACTTCACAGTCAACTTGAGCACACCCAGGGGAAAGTGCTCTGCTCATCTTTGTTTTATAACTGAGCTGCCCGGCCCAGCAAAGCAGGGTGGCCGAGCATCCTCTTCCCTCTCAACTAATACTCGGCTCTTTTAACCAACTTTTCTGTCCTCCGTTCTCCCAAACGCCACCTCAAAGAGAATACACGTACTTTTGCGAGATATTCCCCAGGAAGTTTAATAAAAGCTCACACCGGCAGGGGAGCGGCAGCCGTTAAGCGGCGCCTCCCCGCCTGACAGGGCCTTCCCCGCCCCGGCCCCGCAAGCGGAGGCCCCGCCGAGAGAGAGGCGGAACCTGCCCCTCGGTATTACCTTTGCGGAGCTCCCGGTGCCAGACGGAGACGATGGGCCCGGCGTGCTTGCGGTGGTGGATGAGCCACAACGAGAGCGTCTGCACACTCTGCTGGGAGTTGCTCAGCTCCGACAGCTTCTTCTCCAGCGCCGACTCCGAGAAGGAGGACATGGCGGCGGGCCCGGGCCAGGCCGGGCCGGGCCGGACCTGCTCCGCCCGCGGCGGGGGAGGGGAGGAGGGGGTGGGGAGGGGGAGGAGGAGAAAGAGGAGGAGGAGGGAGCGACACCGCCTCACCGACAACAAGCCGCCGCCACCGCCGCCACAAGATGGCCGCCCAACCTCTCACCCCGCCGCGGCGGGTCAAAGGGCAGCATCATACGGATCGCCGGAGGGAGACAGGGAGAGAACCGCTACGCCCGGCACCGGCCGCGCGCGCCAGGCGGGCGGGGGGGGGGAAGGAGGAGGGGGCGTACGGCGCATGCGCAGCCCGCCAAGGCGCCGCCGGGGGACGCACGCGCATTACGGGCGGCCGGGACTTTTCTCACAACGCTCCCCCCCCCCTCCGGCCGCTTTTCGCCGGGCTCTTTGTCGCGCTGACGGTCCCTCTCCTCCACGCGTCACTTCCGGCACGTGGCCGCCCCGCTACGGGACCCGCAGGTAGGCGCCCCGGCCCTCAGGGGCCGCCCCGGGCCCGGCCTCGGCCCCGAACGGGAGCCTGTGGGGCCTCTGCGGCCCGGCCTAGTGCGGTGCCTGTCCCCGGCAGCCCTTCAGCCGCCGCTGCCCCAGCATGGCCGTCTTTGACACCCCCCAGGAGGCCTTCGGGGCCCTCCGCCCCGTCTGCGTCCAGCTGACGAGGGCGCAGACCCTGGAGAACGTGGCTCTCCTGCAGGCCCACCTGGCAACCGTCAGCGCCTCGGCCCTGCAGGAGCTGCAGGAGTACGTCCTCTTCCCCCTGCGCTTCGCCCTGAAGGTGCCGGGCCCTAAGCAGGAGCGGCTGGTGCAGAGCGTGGTGCAGTGCATTGCCTCCATCCTCGCAGCAACGTGCGTGAAGAAGCAGGAGCTCCTGCAGGAGCTTTTTTCTGAGCTCTGTACGTGCCTCTCTCCCCCGTCTGGCTCAAGCAAACCCGCCTCCCAGTCAGAGGAGTTAAAGCTGGCCGTAATCCAGGCACTCCACACCCTGATGCACTCAGCTTATGGGGATATTATCTTGTCTCTGTATCAACCTTCCACCCTTCCTCTCTTAGGGTTTGCTGTGTCTTTGCTTCTGGACCTAGCAGAGAAAGAAAAAGCAAAGCAAATTAAGATCTCTGCTTTGAAGTGCTTACAGGTCCTAGTTCTGCAGTGTGACTGCCAGGAGCATCAACACCTAGATGAAGATGAGGCACAGCGATGTGGGGATTTGTTTGCTTCTTTTCTGCCTGGGATTTCCATTACGCTGTCTCGGGTTATTACTGGAGACATCAAACAAGGTCACAAGCCCACTGTTTCTGCCATCAGGCTCTTTTATCTGATTGTTGGCTTGGTAATGGCTGATGCGCAGTTAGCCAGAATCCCAAAGAACAAAGAAAAGCTGCCGGTGGAACAAAGCAGAATATCAGAACTAATGGTCCATAGAGGACCTGACTGGACTAAAAGTACTGCTGAAAAACTCTCTCTCCTCCTGCATAAAATGGTTGAATTTTCTTCAGTTCACCCCCACTGGAAAGTGAGACTGGAGCTGGTAGAACTGGTCAACCACTTACTGAGGAACTGCAGTCAGTCGCTGGTGGGCTCATTCAGTCATCTTTTAAAAGCCTTGGTCGGGCTGGTGAATGATGAAAACAGCGAAGTCCAAAACAGGTGTAATGAGGTTCTGCAAAGCATTGCAGAGCAGGGGATCGTGGCACAGAACAGGGCTCTTGCTGATGTCCTCTCCGAGAACCTCCATTCCCTTTCCACAGCTCTTCCTCGCCTGATGAACTCTCAGGATGACATGGGCAAGGTTGCCACTTTGAGCTTGTTGCTTGGCTATTTGAAGCTACTGGGCCCCAAGATTAACACTGTCCTCAACTCCGTATCCCACCTCCACCGTCTGTCCAAAGCGCTGATGCAAGTTCTGGAGCTGGACTTGACGGATGTGAAGATAGTGGAAGACCGGCGCTGGGACTGTGAGAGCGCGTATGGACCTTCGGGCTCCTTGCAGCATGGTGTGCAAGCAGGCAGATGTCAGAAGAAATACTTCCGCTTCTTCACGGAGGAGAAAGTTTTCCAGCTCCTTCAGCAAATTTGCCGTGTTCTTGGCTACTACGGGAACCTCTATTTGCTTGTGGACCATTTCATGGGGCTGTACAGCGAGTCTGCCATGTACCGAAAGCAGGCAGCGATGGTCCTCAATGAGCTGATTGTGGGAGCTGCGGGAGTGGGAGTAGATGTTCTTCAGGAAAGGGAAGTTTCGCTGAACATGGATGATCTCAAAGGGTCCATAACGTCCATTCTGGATGAGTACACAGACCAGGCCAACTGGTATTTGATCACTAGCATTGATTCAGAAGAAATCAGCCACAAGCAGTCAGTGCAACACTCAGGACTTCTTGCCCGTCCAGGAGACGGGTGCGGCAATGTTCTCCTTCCATCCCTAGAGCTGCACGTGACAACCCGCACCATGAACAGCAACATCTGGCAGATCTGCATCCAGCTGGAAGGTGTTGGCTGTTTTGCTGCCGTCCTCGGGAAGGAGTTCCAGTTGCTTCTGCTGTCAGCTCTTTACCCTGTGTTGGAGAAGGCTGGTGACAAGACGCTGCTCATCAGCGAGACGGCACTGGGGACACTGGTAGACATATGCGAGGCCTGCGGTTATGACTCTGTGCAGCGTCTGATTAATGAGAATTCTGACTATCTGGTGAATGGGATTTCCCTAAACTTGCGCCACCTGGCACATCAGCCTCATGCTTCCCAGGTCCTGGACACTATGCTGAGGCATTCAGATGCCAGCCTGCTGCCACTGGTAGAAGACGTTATCCAAGATGTCCTGTCTGCATTAGATCTGTCTTACAATAACCAGGCTTTCACTTTCCTCAGGGTCCTCCACTCAGTAATGACAGCTTTAGGTATCTAAATGATGTTTACTTTGCATAATTCAGTCTTACTGTAACTAAGGGTACTTGTCTTTTACCTTTCAACTTGCCATGGGAGATTTCAAGTAGCTGAGGTACTGCAGCATGATGGCAACTTTGCTTTGCCTGGTGGGCCAGCTCTCGAGCAAAGTTCACCAATAGTTTCTCCTTTCCACAACCAGTTTCTCTTGGCCAGGCCTGCAGATTTGCAGGAATGTGGCCTTTAGTGGTTGAGAAAGGATGGATTTAGTGCTCCCGTGTTTTATAGAAGCACATGGAGTGTTTTCGTGTTTACATTGGGGTTTTAACATTCCCATACCATCAGGGAGGTCACAGTGATGTGACAGCAGGTGCCCAGTTCTGTAGTTCAGTCCCATGGGAGTTGAGAATCACATTTATCTCTCAAGGAGTCTGTGATACCTTGCTGATTTGCAGGAGTGGATCGTGATTCCTTAGTGACATATCAGTTCCTTTTTTGCAGTCCAGTGGTTTGGATCATCCTGTGGTGAGAAACACCAGCAAAGGCAGACTGCCAAGCAGCAGAGCAGGACTCTGTCCCAGGGGCAGCAGGTGGTGACAAGCCAAGAAGTGGAACGATTCTTTCTTGACTATGTCAGACAGAAGCAGATCGCAGAGGGCAATCTTTCTGACACAGAGGATGAGGAGACAGGTCAGTACTGAGTGTGACTGGAGAAGAGTATGTTCATCTTGGAGAAAGACCGTGATCTCTGAGGTTTCCTTTTGTCAGATGGGGATTTGGGACCAGGCTGAAAGCCGAGCACACTCCTGGCAGTCTGAGGTCTGCTTTGGCTTGACCTTAGCTCATGTAAGCTGCTGCTGGGTGTTTTTGCTTTGTTCTGTGCATGGCAGCGGGAGGAAGGGGAGTGAAATGCCTGTAGATCAAGGCTTGTCTAGCTCTAAGACACAAATGCACTATGTTTTTTTCTTACCTCATAACAGGGTATTTGGTTTCAAGATCTAAGTTTCTTCTTTCCAGGATCCTACTGCATTTTCCTCACCCTCCCTTGGGAGTACCTGTACCATTTTCTCCTGGCTAATGATGCCACCACTCCCTTCTCACTTGGCCTTGACAGGCCCTGCAGACATTCATATAGGGAACTTTTTAGTCTTTACTGGGCTATGCTGCAATCCTGACCTTTAAATACTTCATCTTTAAATACCCAGGCTTTTCATTTTTAATAAAAATCAATGGGAAATAAGTCCATGGTGAGGAGACACTGCAAATGTCAGACCAACTGCATTGTCCGGTAAAGAAAGCAAACCTTCCCTAGTCCCACACTCTTAACTGAGTCTGACGTTTAACTTGCAGAACTCAAGCATAGACTTGACTATATCTAAACGTTTTAAAAAATGCCAAAGGCCTCACGTGGGGATTTGCAGAGTAGTTGTGAGTGGGGATTGTGATCTCCCAGAACTTCCAAGTCATTTTCAGGCCTTCAGTAGGGGTTTTGTCTTCCAGATGAGGTTCCCCCCCTTGCCAAGCCAGAGCCAAACAACTCTGAGACAGAAGGAGAAACTCCACTGCCGAGCCATGCTCAACTGGCCAAAGATGTGATGGAGAGGTGCATCCACTTGCTGTCGGACGGGAACCTCCGAGTGCGGCTGAAGGTCAGTAAACGGTGGCTTTGAGGGGACAGGTGGTGTCCACGGAGGGGGCTGGTAGTTCATCAACATGTGCACGATGTACGTTGGGCTTCCTGCTGGAATGAGGTTTAGTCCTGCCATGTGTTTACTGAGGACAGATGCTCCACATCTGGCAAGAGAAACAGAGGCAGTTTTCTAGGACTGGTCTGGTTTAAGAATGGCAACAAGGCTGAACAGAATGTTAAGGGTGGCATCATATCACACATCTTCCACTGGTGCTCGTGACAGTCAAATCTTGTGCCTCAGCCTGTGGTGGAGGAAGCAGAAGCATCTTTCTTCCATCTAGGCCTCCCATCCCCCTTCCTCAGACTGTAGCGCACAGACTGATGAACATTTCTGAAGTTGCTGGGGTGACGATAAGCAGGGCTAAAAGCCTAGGGTTTTTTTTTTTAATTACGAAAATCCTTTGAAGGTGGCCTCTTTTTAAACTGCAAAGTGAGACAGAAAATGCAGCAGTGAGGCATAACCCAGATTCTTACCTCAGAGGCCCCAGCCCTACCAGGTGATCCTGCTGCCACAGGAGCAGTAGGGTCCTAGTGCACAGCTCAGCCTGCAGCATCGGGCCAGGAGTCACACCCTGGTTCTAGCCCAGCTCTGTAGCCCAGCACAAATGATGTCACTGTGCTACTTGTCCCTTTCCAAACAGTGTACTCTCTTCTGTTACCCCAGTTCATGCTGAGGTAAAACCACACCCTTTCATATTAAAAACCTTTCTCCTGGCTCCCCATTGTGACACAGGGGATCCACCAAAATGTCTGGTGCTGCAGCACTCAAAGTGTGTTACATACCCCTCCTTCCCAGGTCCTGGACGTGCTGGAGCTCTGTGTAACTGTGCTGCATCCTCATGGAAACCATCTGCTTCCCATGGCTCATCGTGTCTGGCCAGCTCTCGTCACCCGGCTGATTAGTGATGACCCTCTGGCGGTGCTCAGAGCCTTCAAGGTACAGCAGCGAATCTCTGCCAACAGCCTTCAAGCTGGTGCTTAAAAGGCAAGCGACTCAGGCATTGCTGTGGTCCGTGAGGGAAGCACTGAGCTTGTGAAGTGATTTTTTTAAGTGTTGTTTGGAACACAGGGTCGCCACCCTGCAGTGGGTGGGCTTGTACGACTCCCACTGCAGTTAGTCCACAGATAAAACCTTGACACTGTTCCTGGGGGAAACAGCAATATCTTTGGTTATTGCAGGGAAGAGGAAAACAGTTCTTTTACAGCCTGAGCAGCTGTCAGAGGCACCGTGTAGTGCAACTTGCCTTCGCTAGAGCCACAGTCTCAGCACGCCCTTTGGAAGTCTTAAACTGAAGAGAGGGGACCGTTCTGTGATTGAGGCACTGGCAGGGGAAGGGAGAGGTTAAACAAAGACTTAGCCTCATAACAACACTATTAAAGAGCTCTTCACCATGTTAGCTGGCTGCATTCTCTTCCTGACTCAAAAGCTGCACAATAAAGCACGTTTCCAGAGGTTGCCAGCCCAAGGATTTCACAGGGCTTCCTCTGCTGTGCAGAATGAGATTCATTTTAGAATCCTTCAGTGTGAATAAAAGGAGAGTTTTGATTCCCCAAATTCAAGAAGCCATACTCTAGAATTTCAGAGCAGCCATACCTCACATTTGCCTGCCCTAAAAGAAAGGAGAGATCACTTACACAAAAACTAATTAACTCCTGTGAAGTTCAAGGGATCGTTACAATTAGCACTGAGTTTGGGTTTTGTTATAAGAAATCCTCCACAACCATCTTCCTTCCTAAATCTCTGGACAGGAGGTGTGGTATCAGTGTAAGGCAAATACAACATAAGCAGCATCTCAGTCCTGCGCAAAAAGACCACGAACTTAGCAAAGTTCCAAGAGAGAACCACGTTCTTGCCATATAGGTCAGCCCCATGGATCCCCACTTCCTTTTTAAAAGTGTTGAAGGCCATTCTCTAGGCCAGTGTGGTTTTTATCCCAAGTACACACCAACAGCAACTGGCCTTTCTGTTCTCTGGTTTGCTGTTAAAGATGGACTATTTCTGCCACAAAGGTGGTTTGTATTTTAACAGCAGGTTCCATCAGAAGCTCCTCCAGCAATTCTGAATAAGATTTCACAAGCTGTTCTTACCTTTACTGTGCTAAAGAGAGAAGGGCAGTCCCAGGAGGTCAGCCATGTGAAACTGGGAAACGGGGTGCAGGTCACTCAGCTTCCCCATCAAATATTCACCTTCTGCTTGTTATGGTACACTGGCAGGTGTGGTCTCATGTCTCTCAGCTACAAAAAAAAAAATTATCAAGGGAGAATGAATGCCTCATCCCCCAAGCTGGTGAGGGTTGCTGAGCTCCTCCCAGACCTGTATGTGCACTTACCCTCCGGTAACTGAGGTTTCCCCCTTAGGTGCTGTGTACCCTGGCTCAAAAGTGTGGGGACTTTCTAAGGCAGAGATTCTCCAAGGATGTCCTGCCTAAGCTGGCCAGTTCCCTCCTCAGCCAAGCCCCAGCCAGTGCCAGAGCCGGGCCCGTGTACAACCACACGCTTGCCTTCAAGTTGCAGCTGGCTGTGCTGCAGGGACTGGGCTCTCTCTGCGAGAAGCTGGACATGGGTGAGTTCCAGGGGAAGTACTGGTTGTATGAGATCTCTGCAGGACCTACTTTTCTCCTTTCATCTCAGCTGGCCAGGCCTGCACTTGCTTCTCATCCTTTTGTGTCCCATGGGATTGATTTCCTGATCTTCTCCAGCCTCATCCCATTCAGGTCCTGCTGGGCCTTGATCTGTCCTCTTTGAGAGCTCTGTAAAGGGGCTGGTCACTCTTTACTCCCCAAGAGATAGATGGGGGAGAAGATTCCTGGCACCTTGCAGAACCTGACTGCTCATCTCACTTGTGCATGAGAAGCAGGTATAAAAGTGGAGTGCCTGGGCTGCTGCAGCTAGGCCTGTTGGGCCATGCTTTGTTCATAATTAACTGAAAAACTGGCACCCAAATGAGACTTGTGGTTAAGTTTGCTGGTTCCATTTTGGGGCATCTCTCTGGGTAACCCTTTAAAGGTAGCACATCACATTCTTCTACTGAATGAAACTCTCTGAAATTCTCCTAAGTTACTTTTCTGGAGCTGACTTTGATGAGGGAGAAGGTTTGCTGGCCTGTTGCTCTTTTCCTCTCTCAATGCCCTTGATTGCTTTCCTGCCTTTGCAGCAAGATGCTTAAGAGGTGAGGTCAGAAGAGCTCTGGGTCAGCCAGTTCAAAGGCTCAGAAGCCACTTGCTGCCAATTTAGAGCTGATTCTGTTAGGCAGCAGCCGCTGAGTAGGTTACCTCCTATCCTTCTTTTCTGTTCCATTTCTGCAGGCGAGAGTGACCTGAATAAAGTGGCAGATGCCTGCTTGATTTACCTCAGTGCCAGGCAACCCATGAAATTGCAAGAAGCTGCTCAGAGGTAAGTAATGTCTCTTAAATACAGGTATATCAGGTGTACACGTAATGCGGGACAGAGGGAGCACAGTAACCTCTGTCCTTTTGCACCTTTCCCATTCCTCCCTGCGGCATGTTTGAGTCTTGTACAACAGGGTCTCTCATGGAAGTTCACCCCTTTCTCTGGTTAGGTATCAATTTCTACTCAAAATGAGCTGGAGAGGTTCACTTGCCCACAAGTTCCAGTTGACTTTCAGCTTACCTCACAACACGTTTAGGGACAGAGGGAGAAGATGTGCTACTCGCTTTTTCCTAACCACCTCCAGAGCCCAATACTTCGGACTCTGGGCCACTCATGGCATAAAACTGCAGAGGGGAAGACAGTTACACCAGGGCATATGCCAGGCATTCCCATGTATTTTATCACTTAATACCTTCTGCAGGCTGGGGGATTTACTTCTGTTATCCTTCCATTTTCCCAGGGCTCCTGTGATCACGTCAACCCAGGCTCTGCCAGGTGGACTGGAGTTTTGTTTGGGAAGCTGTCAGGCTTGGCACCACTCTTGCTCTGAGAAGGCTGGGAGAGGTTAAAAGAGCACAAACAGTTTAGGTGAACATGCATCAGCTTTATGAAGTGTTGACAGACATACTTTGCTGCTTGGTGTTCAAAATCCTGCTCAGCATGTTCCTGGCTGTCAGGATAAGAAATCACTATTGTCATATGTTGTCACCTGGAAACAAGGGCAGAGATTTCAGCAGACAAAACGTGTCCAGTTACAGAGCACGGGAAGCAAATAAGAAAGCCGTGCACCTCTGCTGAAGGACAGGGGTAAAATCTCTCCCCCCCTCTTCTTTCAGTGTGGCCAACCCTGCCCTCCCCTGAGAGGAGAGGACGCAGTGGGTGAGCAGGTCTCAGAGGGCTGGCTGTTGGAAAGGGAAGAGCTGCCAGTTCCCTTTCACCCCAGCGCAGGCTTCCCAGGGGTTGCAGGGTGTGGAAGGGCTTTTGTGTGGCTGGGCAGCAGTTTGGAGGGGAAAGTGCTCTTGGGAGCTGTAGCCATACCTTTGTTTGTATTCCTGCGATGGTGAAAGTAGGTTTATTTTTACCTTAGTGGCTTTTATTGCATCACAGCAGGCTTCAGCAGCATTTGTTCTGCAAAGGGGTTCTTCGCTGTAGGCTTGCATACCCTTAATACAATAAAGCCTTCGTCTGTGTAAGCAATGCTGGAACAGAAAGCAGAACACCAGGATTTATCTAGATATTTGGAATCTTAAGCTTTTAAATCATTAACAAAGCAGTCTGAAAAGCTGTGCAATTTCCCCCACAGCAGGGGTGGGGGGAAATAACTGAATTAGCCCTAAGATGTGATAGGGTTGTTAGAAGCTGTATTGTGAAGCAAACTCACTGTTATTGGAGAAAAAGGGCAGCAAAGTTTCAAGGCAAGTAACGTTTTTCTCCTGTATATTATTTTTATTCTATTTTAAGGGGAAAATGGCACATGGTACACTGCTCCGCCCATACCTTTGATGCACTGCACATTACATATCACACTGAACAAAGGAAGGTCTTCTGTTAACAGCTATCTCAAGTGTAGCTCTGTTGGCCGACACATGTGCATTGAGGCATGGATCATGCCTGGCCTGTTATTAACCATCCACATGGCAGTACTTGTAGGTTTTTTGGGTGAGGTTTTTTTGTTGGGTTTTTTTTTTTTTTTAGTTTAGTCCCATCTGTTCCCTGGTCTCGGAGTGTGGATGGATCAGAGTTAAAGACAGCTCAATCACTTTTAACTACAGCACACCTGATTGGGGGTTTCAGCTTAGAAAAGTCAAAATTAGTTTACACCATAAGAATAAGCTCCAGCGACAGGATAAGAATCATTTCTCAGCTGTGTTTCAATTTCCTTTCTCCAGCTGCTTAACCACCAGATTCCTCTAAGCTCCTGTTCTTTTCCTTGCTCTTTGTGTACCTGAAAGCAATCCTGCAAACTGACACAGATTGTCACATGTAAGGCCCTTTCCACATAGGCAAGAGCAACATTTTCAGCCTGCTACATGAAAAATTCTGCATTTTAAATGCTTCTAAAAACAGCCAGACCAGAACTAATCTTAGCCACAGCATGAGCGCCAACATACGTCACATAACTCAGCTTTATCACTGCAGAAATCATACAAGGTAAAAAGATGTTTGGAATCAGCTTGCCATATTGATTTATACTAACTGGCCTTTGCTCAGCTTTTTGGATTCTTACTCAACTCATGAGTTGTGACCTGCCAAGAGCAAGGTCAGGTCTTACAAAGTCAGTCGCAGCTCCAATAACTCCTTGCCCTGACTGAGTAAAGACTCTGTAGGTATGCGAAGGCCTAAGCAGGAATTTTTGGTCAAGGTGCTGGAGTCACACAAAAAAAAAAAAAAAAAAGGAGTTTTGGCTGTCTTCCAGGGATGTGATCATGCCCCAAGGAAGCTACTTAATCCCATTTGTAGGACCCGGTAGTTTTATTAGATGAACCAGTGGGAGTAAGTGAATTTTGTAACTGCAGTTTCATGCAGTACTCAACAGGCAAAAATAGGCTCGGGGAAAAAAAGAACTCCAGCATGTCTGAGGAAGAGAAAATGGGACTATAGGCTTTTTTATACGATGCCTGGAGTATTCCAGGAGAGGAATGTTATCCAAAGCTTGGGGAGAGAGGGGGGAATACTGAAGAGGAGTTTGAGGAGGCTGGGGAACACAAGATACAGCTTTACCTTCATTGAATGTTAAGTCAGTGCAACTGTGGATAAAGTGACCAGAAACACGTGAGCAGCCAAGGGTGGTGGTGTGGGGCCAAGCACTGGGAACAAGGCAGGGAAGAAGAGGATGTGAACTGAAAGTCACGATACATAAGCCTGAGCTTCTCAACAATGTATTAAGTTGGATGACCCTGGACAAGCTTTTTGCCTCGGGTGAAAAACAAACCCAAAAAACAACAAGCAACTTTGAAGGAAAATAGGTTAAGAAATTGTCATTGGCTTATGTCAACACTTTGCAAATAGTTCTGCATTTTTTCAGCTTGAAGTGAGTGTTTTGAAATTTACAGTTAATTCCTAATAAATGTTTACAGCCCATGAAGTTTACAATTTGACCTTTTGGTCAACAGTCTGGATAGGAATGGTGTTGGGGTTTTTTTTTCCAGGATACAGAAATAATTTCCCCAGTTCTTACTGAAGTCTGTGGTGAACTCTATCTAGTTACACATTTGGCAGAGATGCAAAAGCCAAAGAGTTGTCCTTTTGCCATCCTGGTCTCTGTGCCATGGCTTTGCTTAGAGCTTGGGAAGAGACAAGGCAACAGAATAGCCAAACTCTGCTCTGTGCTGGTGGAATAAGTTTTTTAGCACAACTAGAACAAATATGAGCTTTTTTTGGACGTTTTTAGATATGCAAGTTGATTATATAGTGTACTTCTTTTGGTTTGACTGTGTATTTTATTGGATACTTTTTGACAGCTGTCATTCGCAAGCTGGGCTGCAGTCCTCTAAAACAGCTACCTTCACAAGGCAAAATTCAATAAAATGATATTTAAGTAAAAAAAAAAAAAAAAAAGAACAACAGAAAACAAACCTGGATTAACCCCAGGATTCTTTGCCATGGAAACAGGTTGCTTAGAAACTACCCCAGAGTTTGAAATTGTACAAGTCAAGTTGTTCTTTACGCTGCACAGCACTTGGGGTTATCGGGAGATAATCACACACCTCGGGCCATTATGGGCAGAAGAGGCAGCAGCATTCTCCAGGGAGCAGCTAATCTCCCAAGGCTTGCTCTCTCCAGAGCAGCTGATTGGGAAGGGGTTGGAGGGCAAAGTGTTTCTGCTGTGAATGTAAGAGGTAAAGTTTGTGCATGTGCTGGAGAGGCAGAAGCCGGATGAACAGCATTCCCTCTTCCCATGTTTACTTCCCAGTGGTTCATCTTTCCTGCCTGGTCCTATCACCCCAGCCATAAGGAGCAAGGATTATTTCTATGCAGCAGTCCTTGGTAAGCTGGTGGAAACCACTGGGACCTGCTGCTGGTTGCTGCCAGGCAGACAGCTTCACACTCACACTGTCACAGCCAAGTGAGCTCCAGGAGAGTGAGGAGAGCACTGGCAGCCTGGGAAAACTGGTGCAAGGATGTGAGCTGGTACAAGCTCCGGGCTTGCTAGGGTAGCGTCTGGCACTGGGGTCAAGCTCAGCCCTCCTTTTTCCAGCCCACCCTTTTCCAGCCCGCAGAGCTGCGGTGACAAAGCCAGGGGAGCAGAAAGCCCCATGAGCTCACCTGCCTCAGGCTGTCCCCCAGGAAGAAGGCATGTTGCTGATGCAAGTTGTTGCCAAGTGCAGGTATCACTTCGGAGCATGTTCACTCTGGAGCAGACAGATAGGCACTGTAGGCACCTTCAGGAGGGGACACTGCCAACAGCTTGCAGTGACGAGGTCTCCCCTCGTTGCTGTCAGAGACCTGCACCAAGAGACAAGCAAGTGGTTAACAGCAGACAGGCAAAAGCAACAACTTTGGCTGCTCATGGAGTAACAATTTGTACAGCCACAACATTATTGTGAAGAGGTGAAGGAGCTTTCTAGTGCCTCCATCTCATATCTGAGCTTTATGAGGTCACCCGTGGCACTGCGCTGCCTTTCAGAGGAGAGCTTCTGAAGGGGATTTCTGCCTTCTCTGCATAGGAAGCGAGCTCACTTTAGGGATGAGAGTTCTTCAGGGAGAAGTTTTGACAGTAATCAGGTTTGGATTTTGTGTGCCTTTTGTAGCTGGTGATCTTCAATTTTAGAGAGGGGCGTTTGTCCTGTGCCTCTTATGGGAACAGAGGCAGACCTACTCCTTGATTTCTCTTCACCTCACCTCACCCAGCTGTTGTTCTCCTCATGGTCCTATGATTTCATTAAATATAGAGACGTGAAGACGTGTGGCTGGGCATGTGCTGAGGGCTTGGAAAGCTGACCTCTAAGTTTAGTGTGTGCTGAGCACCTTTGGTGCTCATGATCTCCATAGGAGCCCAGAGCACTCTGTGCCATACAGGAGGCCTTCCAGTGTTGTCAGGGCAGCCTAAAAATTCTAATTTAATTTTGTACATGGCACAGCCAGAAAACTTAACATCAGTTCATCTCAATGCACCTTCTGTGCATTAAACCCTTACATGGATCTCGCCGTGCCCAAAGCTTACCCACAACCAGAACTGGCAGGAAGAAATGAGAAAATGTAGGTCATGCAAATCAGCTGTTTGCTCTTTTGTTCCTGTGAGCTTCCTGCTCTCCAGCAGGACCATCCCCAGCATCTTCGTTACCACAGCTCACAGCTGGAGTCAAAAAGTGAGAAGCACAGGCTCAAAAGGGGGTATTGAAATTCAAAGTGAAAACCATCAACACAGGAGTAAGGCATTAGAGGAAGTTGTCATTCCTCTCCCTCTGTTCTATTGTTGATGAAGGTGGGGTTGTTTTTTTTTAAAAAAAAAATCCTACTTTGTGAAGGTTGCTGTGCAGAAGGAAGAAAATTTGGAGGGAGGTAGTAAGGACTTGGCATGAGAGGAGACTCACATAAGCAAAGAGTACAGCGTTCAACTCTGTTTGTGGCCCTGCCTGGACAGCTTCCAGAAATACCCTGGGTTTTCCCACCACCACTGAGAAGGGACAGGAGTCCAAGGTGGGTTAACCCTGTCACGCCCCAAAACCTAGAGAGGGTGGTGAACAATATATACAACTTCTTTTAGGAGCTCTGCAAGAGCAATTGTCCAAAACAGGCCAGATGCAAGTAGCACATGCAATACTCTGCGATCACTGCTGGTCTAGCGGTCTAGAAGGGCTTTCACCAGCAGCAGCCCATGATGTGGAGACCAAAGCCTGGGTCAGTTATTCACCAACTGCTTGTCTGATGTCGATAGCTTACTGTGTATCTTAATAAGTGTTCTTCTACTTGCTGGTGATGTGAAACCACTGAACTGTCTTCTCTTGGGCTCAGGAGCCATTTTAATGGCTCTCTCTAATGAGCCTCTGAGTCTGATCAACTGGTTGCAGACAACATCAAAGCTCTCTGTTAATGACCCTCTTGGGTGCTGATCAAAAGGCCTTCTCCTTACTCTAATTTCCTTTCTTCCCCACTTTTTTCCAAAGTGTTTTCCTCCACTTAATGCACGTGGACCCTGACAGCACCTGGCTCCTCCTGAACGAGGTCTGTTGCCCTCACCAGTACGAGCCCCCCCACGCCAGCCTGCGGCCCGTGAAGCTGAGTGGGATGGGGAGGCAGCGGAATGAGTTCACCGACAACGTGCTGCTCCTGCTGGAGAGGCTGCAGCAGCAGGAGAGCCTGACACCAAAGGCTGGCACCCAAGAGCCATCTCCTCCCTGACAGACCTACCAGCAGCTCGGGTGCAGAATGAAGAACCACCAGGATAGTGCTCACCTAGGAAAATCCCATCGTTTGAGCCCCAAATCATTCTGGGGGTGAAGGAAAGCTAGCCCACCTTGGGGCACTGGCTGAGACACCTTCCCCATGGGCAGAAGTTTTATTTATTTTTATTTTAAAAAACAGTGTTTGAGGATGAGGTGGGTACATTGCCCCGTTCCTCCTGACTTGTGCTTCTCTGCACATGGTGCTGGAGAGAAGTCCCAGGGGCACAGCACATCTATTTCAAGTTCTTCGGTACAAAGAAAGGGTAATTTTCCAGAAATTACTTCCCAATACTTGATTATTGGTTAGTGCCCATTCGGTGCCCCTAGCCCCTCCCCAGCCCTCTGACCCCCTCAGAACTGTGATTTTCCCTTTCCTCTTCTCTGCTGGACAACAGTTGCCAGCTTAAAACAAAAGCTGTTTTTCTGGCCTTAACCCTTCCCAGGGGGAGAATCCTGTTTGGGGTGCATTAGAAATCTTGTTTAGAAAGATCAGTTATAAGAAACAGTGAAAAGGCACTTCCAGTAAATTCCTCACCAGTATTACCGGCAAGAACACCATGTCCTCCTAGAAAGATCAGGGCTGTTCCTTGTGGCTTGCAGTTTGCTGAAAGAGGCTGCTGGGACCAGTCGAATGCGTGGTGCTCCCCGATTCTGACCACTGAGAACAAGACTTGCTTTAGAAAAAGCAGCCAGCCCTGATTTACAGCTTGCGAGTGATTTAACACTCCTCCTCGTTCCCAGATTGCCTGTCATTCTCGCAGGCCATTTCTTAAAACTCTCAGATTTTTGACAGCCACCCCAAGGAGAACTAGATGGAGTACCTACCTGTGCCCCGGTGCAGCCCCCAGGTGGGTACGTACATGGTCAGACGATGCAGGCGGTGACACTGAACGTGAACATGGTGGTACCACAGCAATGCCACGCTTGGCTTGAGCAGGAACAGCACAACACAGCAGTGAGGACAACAAGTTTTTGGGGGTCTTTCTCCCCCTGCCAAAGGGCCTCCCCTCCAGCACATAGCGTGGGCTCACCGCTGGCCTGGGAGCTGCTGGGGTGGATTCCAGCTCCAAGTCCTCCAGGCTGCATCCCTGGAGACACTCTGCAGGTGCTGCTTTACTTGGCTGCTCCCAGACCAGCCAAATCTGGGATTCATCGGCTTTGCCCAGAGCAACTCCTGGCAGCAAGTTGCCTCCTGACGCTTGGGAAAGTTTGATGCTAGAAAGACTAAGGGGTCTTGACTGTGAATTTGGAAGCAAACACAGAAATGCAAAAGCCAAAGCAATAAACTCGATTGTTACATGGAACAGGCTTTGTGTATCACTGTTGGGGATCCTGGGTGAGTGTCCAAAATGCGTCTCAGCTGTTGGGATCACGGGGGCTGCTGCTGATGCCAGCACCCCCATGCTGGGAGTACTTCCCCTTCTTTCCCTGGGATTGCTCAGGCTTTACTCCCAGCTGCTTCTCCAGGAAAAGCACAATTCAGTGCCTTTTTGCCAGGTAGGACAGGGCTGCGGCTCAGCTTTTACCCTCTTAGACTTTCTTAAATATATATTCAGTGCTTAACACTGGGTTGGATTCTGTACAGAGGAGCCCTCCAGAGCTGATCTGACGGGAAGACGGGAGAGGCAGAAAGGTGAAATATTACCTTTGGTCTCTGAAGCACCCTTGGGGTTGGTGCAGAATTTTCTGGATTGTTGTAGCACTTGATAAAACTCATCCATCAGGGGCACGAGCCGCATCCAGCCCGTCTCTACCGTGCCTTCAGCGCTGGCTGGAGCTCACGCGTGACACCGCAGCAGCACGGCGATGGTGCTCCTGCCCAAACCATCTGTTCTGCTCTCCCCACCCACCGCCTCTCCCCGCACCCACCAGCACGGGGCTGTGACGGGCTCCTCATGGGCTGCCCCTCTTGTCGAGTAGGTACGAGCAAAACATTGCCATGGGGAACCTGTGCCATCTTCCTCCATCTTCCTGGGTACCAGCCCCCAGACCAGCCTGGCCAGAAGCTGGGCATGGGCTGCAGACAGACAAGGCATTTGTCTGCACGTGCTCTGCCCTGTCCGAATTGGGCGTCTCTGGGAAACAGGAGAAGCCCAGCCTTGCTGGATCCACCTCTGCCCAGGTAAGGCAAGCTTAAAAGAAAAAAAAACAATAACCTCTGTTCTAGCTTGCTTTTTTTAGAATAAAGTTATACATGTTTCTGAAAGGAGAAGCACAAAAATCAGACGGCATCTGCAGCATCCACCTGTCCATTTACTGCAGCATCCACCACAGCAAAACACCTCCCCAGCTGTCTTCCCAGCACCAGCCCCGGGAACCCTCCCCAGGTTCCAGCAGCAGCCCAAGGACCCTCTGGACCACAGCAGCGGGGTCTCTGAGGCCACCAGCCTGCCTGCGCCCACCTCAAGGCACACTACCCCGCAGGAGGACAGGCACGGGGCTCAAGGGCAGCACTGTCACATCAGAGTCCTTGCTCCCACCCCTTGCTGATCCACACACACCCCCCTGGGGTCGTGTCCACATTAGCCCCCGTTCTCAGGGGTTTAAGAGCCACAGCGGGGTCTGCACAGCCACAGCTCCTGCAGGCAGGGCTGGGAGCAAAGCCACCTCCAACAGGCACGACATCTCAGGGTCACAGATCCCCTTCATGCCCACAATCTGCCAGGACGTGCCCCATGGTCAGAGGTCTCATCACACCACACCAGCCCCCCAACTCCCTCCCAACCACAGACTGAGCAAGGGAGGCAGTGGCTGCTGCTTCTCAGCGGGGTGGTACAGGCAGCAGGAGGGCTGTGACAACAGGAGAGGAATTAGAAAAGTTCTCTTAATTACCGTCATCACCATGTAATGGAGCTGGGGAGGGGGAAGGAGGGCAACTGGGATCAGCTGCATCCATCAGGAAAGGGGCCTTGGGCATGGGGCTTCCTGGTGACCCCATAACTCAGCCTTCTGATTTTGGGGCTGATGGAGCCCTCACTGCTGAGCCAGGCGGTGGCACCAGCTGGGCATGAAGCTGGGCTCCCGGAGGGACACTGAGAAGCCTCAGGAGCTGCTGTGGCACATTGTGCCAAGACAGCAGGTCACTGCCCTCACAGTGGCAAGGGACCAGGGTGCTCAGGTCCTTATGACAGCCCTCAGGGACAGGGCAGGACCCACTGTGCTGCCCCTTCCCACCACAGGAGCTGCTGCTCTTCACTGGTCTGTGCCCCAAAGCCCAGGAACTGGCCACATCCCCCCAGCCAGGCCCCTGGCACAACCATCTGCACAGAGGCACCTCCTGCATCCCAGCATCACTTTCTCCTGGTGCTCTCTCCGGCCTCCTTGGCTCTCCCAGAGACTTTCCCCACAGCCGCCGTCCCCCGGCAGCGGGGGGAGGCTGGCCTGTCACACGGCTGCCTGTCATGGCTCTTCTCAGCTTCGTTATCACCCCTGCTTTATTACAGGCAGAGTAAATTGCTTTTGTCTGAAGCAGGATAATGGCCAGAAGAGTGACTGCGTGGAAATGGCATTTTCATGAGGCTGGTTCCTCCCTAGCAGTGACTTGCATATTAAGCTCAGCCCATTTGCAAGCGAGCCCAGGGGGCTTCTCAGCTGCCCTGCCTGCACCCTCCTCCCCAAGCCCGCATCCGAGCAGCCCCCAACCTGCTGGGGTCCGGGAGGAGCTGGGGGCAGCACCCCAGGGTGCAGGAGGGGTGCCCAGCTCCACCCCTTCGAGCATCCTCGCTGTCCTGGAGGGGATCTGGTGCCAGCGGGCAGCTGCCCCCCACTTTGGGGGGGGCACAGCCCTTCCCAAGCACAGCGAGATGGGACGCCAGCCAGGTCACCCAGCTCCAACCCCCCTCTCCCCAGGGATGAAGAGCCAAGAGAGAAACCCGCATCCAGCCTCCTCTTCCATGCACAAACCCAGCCACGGACACGGGGAGACCCTCACATCTGGGGTTGGGGGCACAGCCCCACATGCAGTCCCCCCCCAGGGCTCAGGGGCTGCTGCAGGGCTGCTGGGTCCCACACACAGCGGGGGCTTCTCCTCCGACTCCTGCTTCCAAGGTTTCATGTAAACTCAGCAAAATTAATCTCTTCTAATAAAACCCGTTATTTTTAAAGCTCGCCTCTAGGTTTTGCAAATTACTACCCCACACAGCAATTTGTTTACTCTCCGTTTTAAGGTGATTTGCAGCCTTTTACCCCGGCCACAGCAGCTCCTGCTCCTCGCTTTCCTCCTCTGCAGGCTGTTTTTTATCGCGCCGGTGGCCGATGCCTCCTGCTCCCTCTCCCCCCTCCCAGTGATACAGTCCCCTGACCAGGAGCAGAGGAGCATCCCGGTGCGGGACAAGCCCCCGCAGCTCTGCTGGGGAGAGTTATGGCACAGGGGCTCTCATTGCTCACGGCAAAGCAGCATTTCCAATGCCAGCCCCCCCACCACAACCACCACCACCAAGACATGGCAAGAGCCATGGGGGGTGGCAACGGAGAGCCTGGCTCTGGCCACATCCCGTGGTCACCGGCCGCACCGTGCCCCT
>JAOQGH010000005.1:5437321-5455606 GCA_025769975.1 Gallinago jamesoni
GGCAAGAGCCATGGGGGGTGGCAACGGAGAGCCTGGCTCTGGCCACATCCCGTGGTCACCGGCCGCACCGTGCCCCTTCCTCGGCCGCCGGCGCTGGCTGACACCAGGCCAGCAGCTCTTGCTTTTGTTACTCTAACACATGACAAATCGCTTCATATCAGCAAAGCGAGAGGTGAGTGCTATGTTGCTCCAGGGATTAATAAGCTGCAAAGCAGCCAGGGATGGGGGGGGACTCCTAGCAGCTGGGGCTGAGCCAGGCGCTGCTGGTGCTGGGAGCTCCTCTCCCTCTATGGGGCAGAGCCCAGCCCCAGGGGGGGCAGCCAGCAGCCCCACTTTGGGGACCCCAACCTCCCTCTTGGTTGGAAGTGAGGCCTTTCCTCCCCACACAAGGGAAGGGGCTGAAGCTGGCACATGGCAGCACGAAGACCCCCCTGCAGCCCACCCAGCGCCCCATGACCAGGGTGTGGGGCAGCCCCCTCTCACCTGGGACCCAGCCGTATCCTACCCCCACAGGACAGCATCACCCAGCTCCTGAGCAGGGACCTCCCCAGCTGCAGCTTTTAAATGCTCTGAGCCCTCAGCTGTGGGCGATGATGCCCATCCTCATCCTCACCCCCATCCTCACCCAGCTCAGCAGCCCCTGGGGGGAGCCCCAGCTGTGCTCCCCCCTCTTTTTTTTAGCCAAAACAGACCCGCAGAGGCTTCGTTTAAAGAGCTTTATTAGCTGCAGCAGGTCTGGTGGCGGCAGGCGAGGCGGCGAGGGCGAGCGGCGGCAGGGGAGCAGCGCCCGGCACCCAGAGGGGGGAGAACCCGGGACCCCCCCTCTCCTTCCCCATGGCCCCATCCCCAGGGGCGGTGTTTACCCAGGGAGGGGGGACACGCACAGGGGATGGGCTCTGCCATTCGCACTGTGACACAGGAGCCCGTCAGTCGGACCCTGCCCGGGGCGGCGCGGTGCAGTGGGGCAGGAGGAAGGGGAGCTCGGCCGGGAGCGGGGGAACCGGGAGCCGCACCGGGAGCAGGGACGGAGCGAGGGCAGCCGGAGCCGGTGGCTGAGCTCCTCTTCCTCCATGAAATGCAAAGGGCTGGGAGCAGAAATGGGGGCAAGCGGGCCAGTTCCGATGGCACAGCTCCCCGGGCACGCACGGACCACGGGCAGCCGCCTGGCTGGGTGATGCCAAGGCACATCCTGCAGCGCCCACCGCTGTGCCAGAAGCATGCCAGGAGAGTGCCAGGAGCGTGCCAGGAGCGTGCCGTGCCGTCCTTCCTCCGCTGAGCTCAGGCCTCGACGTGCGTGGGGGGGGTTTGGGGCAGGCAAGGGCAGGGAGAGGCAATATACACGGTCTGGGAGATGGATGATGGAATTTATATATGTGCACTGCGGGGCTGGGAGGGAGCAACTAAACTGGGCCTCCTACGGGAACTGACGGGTGGTTCTGCAAAGCACAAGGGAGGGTGGGGAGGGTCCCACCGGGCACACAAAGCTGGGCACAAGGTGGCCCGTGGCACCGCAGGTGGCAGCAAGCAGCGGGGCACCCCCCTGCACAGGGCCAGCGGGGTGGTGACCACCACGTGTGGGTGGGTGTATGCCCTGGCCCTGGGCACAGCCCCACCGATGCCCCCCCCCCAGCACGGATATGGTCCTGCTCCCACACCGAGCCCTGGCACCGCCGCGCCACAGGGCTGGGGAAGAAACCGAGCTGGCGGTGACCGACGGGAGGAGGAGGCGGTTGGGGGGGTCAGTGGGCAGGATGGGGTGGTGGGACCAGTCTCTGGCAGGGGGCGCGGGACCCTGGATGGCTCCGCTGAGTCCGGGGCAGCGGTGGGGGGGGGTGGTTCTCCAGCATCCCCCCGGCACCGCCTGCCTACAGCACGCAGGAGGCGTCCACCGAGCGCTTCTTCAGCTCCTTCCCGGCTTTGTGGTGGTGGTGATGGTGGTGCGCGTGGGCTGAGCCCGGCGCGGCGGGGTCCGGCAGCGGGGCGCCCCGCAGCTGGGTGTCCTGGGGGTGCCCCACGCCCCCCGCCGCCTCCACCCGCAGGTACGCCTTCACCTTGTGGTGCCGCGCTTTGCCGTCGCTGGAGTCGATCACCCGGCACTCGTACGTCCCCTCGTCCGCCGGCTTCACCCGCGACAGCCGCAGCTTGTGGGAGATGTTGCTGCCGACCACTTTCACCACCTGCGGTGGGGCAGACAGGGGGTCAGGAGGTCCCCCGGGACCCCCGGACACCCGGGTCAGTCTCGCCCCTCATTGCATGCCACCACGCTGCCCCCCCAAGCCACACGGCGAAGGTGGGCAAACCTGGACAACCAGTATGGGGGTACACCAGCCCCAGTCCTGGACCACGGGATGATGGAGTCCCTGGTGCACACCCGGCCACGCGGGGCTCGGAGATCGATGCGGAACCACGCCGGCTAATTAGCTTTTCTACCAAATTGATTCGCTCTCAGTATTTATCACCCAATGAAATTTAAGACTTACTCACCAGCCAGAGCTGCGGCTGCTGTTGGGCTGGGTCAATAAATCAGATTTATAACCCGCCCCGAGGCCCCTGGCTCTGTTCCCTATAATCACACTGGATGGCAAAGGCCATTTTTCTACTTGCCGCTGCATTTGTTAGCTGAACATTTTATGGTGTTTAGAAATGGGGCTGGGAGCCACAACCCAAGAGCCGCAAACTCCCGGCCCAAGAGGCAGAGCCCAAAGGCGGGCAGCAGCACGGGGACGGGGACCCTGAGCTGCCGCAGCCACCGGGGCAGCCAGTGCCTTCGCACACGGGCACACGTGAGCACACGCAAACCACGCGGCGTGACACACGTGAGCACACGTGAGCAGCTGGGTTTGGCCACCCCTGCGCACCATGGGCTGCTGAGAGGTGGCCAGTGCCGCACATGGTGGCCAGGGCCACCCCAATGCATGGCTCTGGGGCTGCTCAGAGCCCACATGCAACCACCCCGAAGTGCTGGGAATGGGGGTCCGGGTTGAACAGGACAAGGTAGGTCCCAGGCTGTGCCCTAGATGGGGTTGGGGGGTGCTGGGGGGGGGGAGGGAGGCGAGCTGCCAGCCCTAGGGTGAGCGTGCCAGGGCACCCAGGCCATCACAGGAAAGGAGGGTCAAAAAAAAACAACCAACCTCTTTGTGTTGGAAGAGCAAGAAGTCACTCGTGGAAATGAATGGCTGGGAAATGTAGAACTAATAAAAGAAGCCCCCAATTTGCTGGTGTCACTGGTGGCCGTGGAGCTGGTGCCTGGTGTCACCGAGGCTCAGCCCACGGCTCAGTTATGAGCAGGAGGGATAGTTTTATGACCAGTCGTAACACTCAGCACTTCACAGACTTGGGCAGGGCAGTGACAGCACCCGCTGCCCTGCGGGAATGGGGGCAGAGACCCCCTCAGGGGTTGGGACAGACAGACGGCCACAGCACTGCCCAGCCCCAGCTCAGCCCTGCACCGTATCGCTGCTCGGCAGCAAAACAGAGGGGTTAAGGAATTCAGGGGGGAGGATGAGGGGGAATAAATCCAGACCCATCATGCTTGCTAGCACACGGCGAAGGGCAGCAGCAGTTTCCTCCCCACGCCCCCGCAACGCGCAGTGGCTCCGGGCAGCGCCGGTGCTGGCACCCTCCGGCCCCGAGTGTGTTTGGGTGGATAAAAAATGGCCACGGGGGTGCCCGACGTGGTGGTTTCTGCATCTGATTTACATCGTCTCGCATTGTTTGTCGCTGCCGTTTGTTCCCAGTCAATTGCCTCTGTGGCTGTAATGCACGTTTTACCAGAACCGCTCGTGGGGGTGTCTTGCCTGCCTTCATTTATCTCCTCCATCCCGTAAACACTTAATAATCAAGGACACTTAAAATAACAACAACAAAAGGTTTAAAACTCAAGCCTCTCCTGCTGGCTTGATCTGGAGGAGGCGGCAGAAGCGTTGCACCCCAAGAGCTTCAAAATAAATCCTGGTTACACATTCACGCTCATCGATTACATTCCGGGTGCAATTAACTGCCTAATTATGCTGAAAAATGCAATGGCCCAGCTGAGTGGTCGCACTGGCCCTGGGCTGGCTCCGCAGCCCCAGCACCCTCCACCCCGGCCGGGGTCTGTGCAGCTGCACTGGCCGTGCCGTGGGACCTGCCTTCCCTCGGCTCTAACAGCACCCACCAGCTCCCGGCCACATGTCCTTGCCCGGTGAAGGATTTGGCCACCAGCCCCTGTCTGCAAACTGCCCTGGCACCTGGTGGACATCAGGACCCCGCCATCCACACTGGGGGGCAAAGTGCTGCTCACTAGGAGCAGGGTTGGGGTGGGATGGGGGGAACCAGCAGCACCCCTGGGCCGTACAAGCTGTGGTTTGCAAAGATTCCTGCCGGGTTCTGTCGCCCACGGTGGGCAACATCGTCCCCAGGGGCTCTGGCCACCCTGGCAGCAGCCCCTGCTCAGGGGGCAGCAAGCCACAGCACCCCAGCACAGAGTTTGAAGGCACCTGCTGGAGTTTGGACATGGGTTGTGGGTGCATCACGGTGCCACAGGAATGGTGGCCAACAGGGCTGACACCTCAGAAGCCACAACATGAATAGATCCAAGTGGGTATGGTCCCCATGTGGGGGGTCATTACCGGCAGAAAATCTACACCCACTGATCCCCACAGGTGGGAGATGAGGGGCAATGCCCTCCATCAGGAGGTCTCCTGGCGTTTTCCCCCCTTGTAAATGACTCCCTGTCATTTCCCAGGGATGAGGCTCAGGCAGAAGGGATGCTCCTGGGCACCGGGGGCACCTGGCCCCGCAGAGCGGTGGGTGCTTGGCGAGCCCCATTGCTAACTCAGCAAAAAAGGAAGAGCCAGAAGAGGCTGCGGGAGCGGAGGGGGGAAGAACTTTCCAATATTGCTCTGTTTCTGTGGCACCCCCAAACACAGAGCCCCCTGAGGTGGGGAGAGCCAGCAGGGGCTGGGGTGTGTGTGGGGTGGCACAGGCCTGACAGCAGGAGGCCAAGAGCATATATTTTATTTAACTGATTAGTGTCTCCTTGTTCTGTTCACATGAGCCTAAATGGCTTTGGGGTGCCAATCCAGTGACTGAATCAGATTATTTTCTCCTTAGCATAAATGTGTTCCCTCGGATGCCGACAGGAGCCGGACGGGGCTCAGGGTCCAGGCTGCAACCCCCCATCCTGGTGGGGGGAGAGAGGCAGCTGCCCCTTGTCCTGGCTGCTCCCAGCCCCGAGCTGGGGAAGATCCAGCCCAGCCATCCCCGTGCTGTCAGACCACGGCAGCACCAGCAGGACCAGAATACATCCCCACTGCCTCCCAGTGCCCCTCAGCCTCCCCGGACACCTCCTTCAGGGCACCCCATGGAGACACAAACCCCAGAAGACCCTCCCACCCGTCCCAGCTCCGTGCAGCACTGAGTGCTGGCACCGCAGGGAAATGTTCCAGCCGAGCCCTCCACCCGAGCCCCTGCCAGAACCATTACCCAAACTCACGCTTATTTTTGTCGCGTCCTTCCCGGGCTCCTCCTGCGGTGATGTTTTCAGCTGAGGGGAATGGTTGAGATGGGTAGGGAGACCAGAGAAGGAGGAGAAACCATCAGCTTGGCTGGGAGCAGGCAGGAAACCACTTGGACCCCTGCCCACCCCAACCCCGGGACGGCTGCCCCAAGCGAGGAGGAGGAGGGAGAAGGGAGAGGAGAAGGGAGGGAGCAAAGCTGGGTACCCAGGGCAGATGGGAGCCACACGGGGCAGCCGGGAAGGGGAGGGAGCAGCAGCAGGGGAGCACCATGGCAGCTTGGGGGGGACGGGGTGCTTGGGTCCATCAGTGGGTGTTCCACATGACCTGGGGCTGGGGGACAGAGGTCCTCTCACTGCAGCATCACCGCTGTGCCGGTGTCCCCTGTCCCCAGCAACCCCAGCCCCCTCACAGCCAGCACTTGCCCCGATTACCATAAATATTTCCAAATCCGCTGGCAAGCCTGGGTCCCCTTTGGCAACCCCTGGCAGCACCGGAGCCCAGGCACGGGGGCTCCCTGCTGCACCACGCAGCCCACTCCCCACACCGAGCATCCCCACCACCCCTGGCCCTGCCACCCCTCAGCCCCGCAGCCCCCCTGGCCCCCCCAGCAGTGCTCCCGAGCGGCAGCGCTTCCCCGATGCTCCTCTCAATTTATGGTAATACCAGTAGCAGCTCTGCCAAAGACACAATAATAACGGCTCATTAAAATACCTAAAGCTGCCTTCCCATTATTTGGCCCTTATCTCTGTGTGAACAGAAAGAGAAATAAAGAGACAGCTGTTTGCCGAGACCGATACACGCGGAAATGGGGAAAACAAGGGAGGGCAGGAGGGGCGGAGGATGCGGGGAGGGTGGCAAGGGGACGGGTTCATGATGAGATGGGAGAAAGCACAAGCACAAAGACAAAGCCTCTGGGATCAGTCCCAGGGGACGGGCCACATAGCCCTCGGCTAATTGGGAAGGGCGGCCAGGACAATCCATCCTCGCCAGCCCCGCGCCTCTGAGCATCCTCGGTGCAGCTGGGCACTGTTCACCCCACCAGTGGGTCTGGGACCCCCAGACTCCACTCTCCCTGCAAGCACGGAGCAGAGGAGAGCGAGACCCTGCTGTCTGCAGGTCCAGTCAGCGCTGGGGATGGGGTCACTCCTCTACCCCCCCTAGCTCCTGCAAGCAAAGCCCCCCAGGCGAGTGCCGGGAAGGGGAGGAGGAGGGGCATTACCTGGTTGGAAGCCCACGTCTGTTTGTCCGTCCAGTCCTTGTGGTTGCGGACATACCACCACTGTATCTCAAGGGAGTAGGAGGGGGAGCCGCTGCCTCGGAAGGAGCACGCCATCTCCACGTCCTCGCCTGCCTGGGCCGTCATGTCGTGGGGGGTCTCGGTGAAGAGAGCTGCTGGAGACAGAGCGAGGGGGCTGTGGACATATGTGGGGGGGATGTGCCACCACCCCGGTGAGGGACAATGCCACCAGCCACATGAGCAGGGTCACCAGGAGTGCCCAAACCCTTCCCCAGCCAAATATCCCCAGCACCCTCAGTGGAGGGGACAGGTCTCTGCCACACAGGTGGATTCCCCCCCCCCCCCAGTTCCTGGCTGCCCCTCGCCCACCTCAGTATCCCCTCCCTGGCCATGGCAGAGCAGCCTGACCCGCCCCCCCCAGCACTTTGCAAAGAGCAGCGGGAGGGAAGGGAGGGAGCAGGAGCTTCTGGACCCCCCCCCAGCTCCCACGCTGTCCCCTGGGACCCCTGCCCTGGTGTGAGCATGGAACCCTGCGCGCCGCCGAGGTGTAATAAATTAATAAAGCATGATTGCATCTCCGCTTAGATCAGAGCATAAATGAAAAAACAAATCCTTGTTTAATGCGGCCCCCAAACAGTCTCCCACATGCCATATGGTTTGCTTTCCCCGCTCAAAACAAATATTGTTCGGAGATGTAATTAGAATTCTTTTCATCTCCTCTGGAGAGATTATTGTTCCTCTGTAAAGGCGGCCCCAGCGTGCAGGTCACCAGCAAATGTTATTGTCACAATCTGTGGCAGCTTCTCCCCAGCACAGCACGGGGACAGGGGCTGAGCCCCCGGTGCCAGCACAGTTGGGCACGGGGCTACCAGACTCCCCGCACCCCCCTGGTGCCCCTTTGGCCACAGAGGGAGGCAGGGGCTGTGTGGCGTGGGGACCACCTGCCCTGTCCTCACCACCCGAGCAGCATGGCTTTGGGGCTGACAGCAGCACTGGGATGAACCTGGTCCAGCTGGAATCTGCTCCAGCATGAGGCTGGCCAGTCCTGCCTGTCCCGAGCTGGCCACAGAGGCTGGGTCAGGGTCACGCTGTGTCCACACCAGGTGCCCTGTGTCCACCCCATCTTCACCGGCCACCTCGTGCCCCCGGTGCTGCCGGCTCACAGCCACCATGCAGGTCCCTCCGGTGCCATCAGAGTCCCCCCCCCCGGGGACATACATCCCACCAGGAGCAGCACGCAGCTCCCTGGGGCTTCTCGCCAAGCCCTGATCCCCTCTGAAAACGAATTATTATCAGCCCAGACGGAAAAGTTAATACCTTTAATATCTCCCCGTCCCTCTGGATGCATGGAAATCCCATATACTTATCGCTTTCTTTTAATCCATCTTAGCAGGGGAACTGAGGGAAATACCCAACACAAGGATTTAAGAAGGCCGGGTCTCCCGGCGGGGTTCCCAGCACAGCTCCTGCACCCCCGTTTGCCCGGGATGCCGGCACCAACAGCTCTCTGGCTCCGTGCCGGAGAGCAGAGGGAATCCCGGGCCAGGGAATGCCTCCGGTGGTCAAGGGTTGTGGGAAGAGCAGGAGGGTCTGTCGCTGCCCGCTGCTGGCTGCCCCTTGGCAAGTGGCAAAGGGCTCATCCATGCCCCTGCGGTGGCCGTGCCGGGGCCGTTAGGTCCAGCCATGACCCAACATTTGCCCACACGTTTCCCAGCTGTGGACCAGGATTGGGCTTTTTCTCCACAGGATTCCTGATGGCAGGAGTGATGGCTGAAGCCAGAGGGTCCCAGCAGACCCCACTCCAGCCCCCAGGGTCCCCACGGTGCTGGTCAGGCGTGAGGAGCAGGGGAGGGGGCGATGGCCCGAGGACTCCAGCCATGTCCAAATTACTCTGAACACAATGAAAATCTGCTCCCACAGACGGGAATTTGGCAGATGAGCAGAGAAAAGGCTTGATTGAATCAAGCCCCTGCTTTCTTTCCGATTTTAATTGGGAAGCGCATGTATTAATTAACCCCAGGGCTTGGCCACCTCAAAGTGCACCCAGAGGAGGGCAGGTCCTGCTGATGGACCTGCTGGCCCCACGGCAGCCCCTGCCCAAGGAGCCCCCACCCACAGCATCCCTGGGGACCACAGACCCCACTGCTGAGTCCGGGGTCCCAACCCCCTCCCCACGCCTGACCCTTCCCCACCCTGCCCCCCTCCCTCCTCCCCATGCCCAGCCCTTCCCCACTTCCCTAGCACAATGGTTGTGAGTGACAAGTTGGAAACTGCAAACAGACAGTCCATAAACCATCCCATGAAAGAGGGATGGAGGGATGGACAATAAGGTCTGACAGCAAGAGGGAAGGTGAGGTTGGTACCTCCCTCCCTGCACATCCCAGCCCTTCATCCCCCTCCTCTGTTTCACTTCCCTCCCCCTCGATCTCAGTTTTCCACCCCAGGGTCCCTCTGTGGGGAGAAGGCTCCAGGATCCCTGTGCCAAGTGTGTGGGCACTGGGCTGTGCTGGTCCTCTTGGCCCCAGCAGTTACCCCAGGACACCCCAACCAAGGGGCAGCTGGTGGCCAGCATGGTCCCCAGTGCCAGAATCACAACAGGACAGTCCCATATGGCACCATGAGAGTAGGACACTGTGGCCATCCCAGGAGAGGTGTCAGGAAAGCTCATCCCCCAGGATTCCACTTCCCAAGTATGGAGGAGTTTCAGGTGAGAAGAACCAGCGAGCCGGGCAGCTTGGGGGTGGACACACACGGGTCATCTCCTCACTGCTTCTCAGCTGGGAGAGATCACTTGATGTGTTACAGGGAAAAGCAATAAAGGCTTCTAATAACTGCAGGTAACCATGTCCTGGGCAGAGCACCCGGAGCCTAGGAGGGGGGTAGCGAGACAGGGATGGATGCATCTGCCACCATCAGCAGGGCAGAGCAGATGAGACAGTGAGATGAGAGACAGACGGACAGACAGACAGAGAAACTCCGTGTGATGGGTCAGCGAGAGACAGGAGATACTCAGGGGATGGTTAATCTCTCCTGCCTCCGCCGAAAAATGAGCAGGGTCTGCCGGAGGAGGATGGCAGGTCCTGGGGGAGGAAAGAAACCCTTTCACTGCGAGAGCCAGGGCTGAATGGCTGGGGAAGGAGCGCTTTGGTGAGGCGAGGAGGTGGCAGAGGCACCTCCTCAGGTGCTTGGTGTTTGCAAGAACAAACGACCAGTGTCATCAAGTCCCTTGGTCTGTCCTTTGCACGGGACGGGGATGGTGGTTGGTACCGGGTGGTACCGGGTGAGACAGACCCCGCTGGGGAAGCCGAGAGCTCAGACGTTTGCAGAGCAGCTGAACTACAGCACGAGCATTTAACTGTGCTTTTTACAGTGTCACCAGCTCTGTGACCAGCACAGCCCTGTCTGCCGGGCACCGTCCCTCCCATGCACTGGTCTGTGACCAGCTAACCTGTCCCCTCCACCTCGGGTGGGTGGCAGACACAACAGCACAGGTGCCCAGAGCTGCAGGTGCTGGCCAAAGTGAAATAAAGAATTGCTTTAATCAGGGCTGTTACAGCCCTGCCCCGTGCTCAGGCAGCGCACCGGCAGCTTCAGAACAGCCTCTGGAAATGATGGGCAGTGTGGGGACCCTCCAGAGGCCCACCAGAAGGGGGGTCACAGTGGTGGCAGCGGGCAACTATAGCAGTGAGGTGGGGGGCAAGCAAAGCCACCTTTGGGGAGGGACAGAGGGGAGTGGTCCCCATCCCTCCAGCAGCACCACGTGTGCTCCCCGATGGACACCGAGGATCCTGGCCATCCGGGCAGAGGCGATGCGCTGGGGACGGGCCCCACTGCAGGGACCTGGGCAGAGGAGACCTGCCCCCCCCCGCCCCCGGGCACCCCCCAGCCATGAGCAGCCCCACAGATGGGCACAGACCCTGCTCGGGGGCAGCTGAGCTGCCCAGACCCTGCTCCCATCGACATCGTCTGCAGGGACAAGGACAGCCAAGCCACCAGAGCCAACCATCGCCCCGACCCCCTGCCCACCCCCGTTGCCCACCACCGTCCCTCTCCCCACCGCTGACATTGGTGCCACGTCCTCCCAGCGCAAGGGAGGGGGCCAGTGACGGGCTGGCTGCTCCACGTGCTTTATGGCCTGCTACCTGTCATAAACTGAGAAAATCAGGATCAATAAATCTTCCAGGAAACAAAAATCAGGGGAAATAAAATGAACTCAATGGGGAAACACAGATAAACGGAATTGAAAACGCCTGCTGGGACAGCTTGGTGCTCTCATAAACCGGAGATATACAGGCTGCCGCGCTCCCTCCCCACGGCGGGCAGGATTCATCACCGCGGCCCCCGCTCGGCGCAGGCAGGGGGGCTGCCGGCAGCCAGTGAGGAAGAGGGTCCCCCCCACTCACCCCATACAAGGGGCAAAGCCAGGTTGTGCATCCCCCCCGGCGCCTGGAAACGACCCACCAGACCCCTGCCCTGTCCCCTAGTAGCGCCCCCATCCCTGCCCTGTGGGGCACGCAGCCCCCGGGAGCCTGGCCAGGACCCTGGCAGTTTTGGTGGAGCCCTGCAAGGGGCTGTCATGGCGTTCCCACTCCCCCCCCGCTCCCATCCCTCCCACAATGGTCCACACAAGGCACCAACCGCCGGCTGCTGGGGTGGCTGTGGCTTAAACAGCGATGCGAGCAGGCAGACAGGTTGACGTTTGTGTAAACATGTATTGGAGGGTGATTAAATATGTATTGGACATTTGCAAATGCATGTTAATCACCCCGTTAACGGTCCCGCTTGCTCTGTGAGTTATTTACCCCACTGAACCATCGCAGCACTGGTCAAGCGGATGCTTCTTTCTCTGCCTCACCAGGGGCTGGCTCCATCCTGCTCCAGGTAGGGACAGGGGGAGGCTGAGAAGCCCCCAGCCCCAGGGGAGCAGGAGGACACCCCCCCCCAGGCAGGTGGGTGCAGGATGGTGCTGCTGGAGCAGCCTCTGCCACCCCTTGTCCCTCCCTCCGGCTGCCGCTGTGATGCTGCGGGCTGTGATCGAGTGTGGCTTATTCTTTCCCTTCACAAAGCTCCCAGTCGTAATTCATGGTTTATTACAGTTCGGTGAGTCAAGACACTCGGAGGACTAATTGCTGGTTGAGCCCCGCACTCCCATCGTCTGCTCCCTCAGCGGCCCCCTCCCCACACCCTGGCAGCAGCAGTGTGCCATGAGACATGGCAGGAAGGGAACCAGCTCTGGATGTGGCCACCACGGCCCTGGGACCCCTAACCCCAGCTGAGAGTGTGCTCCTGGCAGCTCCAACAGACCCTGGTCCCAAGCCGTGTCAGCAGCCACATCCCACCATCAGCTCAGCTCCCCCCAGGCTGCATCCAGGAGAGCTGGTCCCCACCAGCACCCAGACCTGTCAAGGGTACCCAGCAGGTCGGTGCTGCCATCACCACCCGCCTGCATCGCTTTCACTCTGGCTCCCTGCCACGAGGTGCCACCAAGGCCACCCACACCACCCCTGGGGCAGAAGAAGAGGCAGGAGAAAGCAGCCAGCACCGCCAGGAGAGCGGAGCCGTTCCCTCCCTGCCGGCTGCCAACGGGGTGTGTGTGTGGAGATCCCCCGGAGAGGACCCTGCAGAGCTGCCGAGACTGACGGTCTCCCCTGGACCCCCCCTCCCCACTCTCTCCAGCTCGGCGCCAGGGCTGTCGGCGGTGCTCAGCCCTCCCCGGGGATGGCTGCTGAGGGCCGGATCCTGATCCTGCTCCACTGGCAGGTCCATACAAACCCTGCCCTGCCTCCCCTGTGAAGGACTGGCTCCCGACCCGCTGGGTTTGCACCCCCCTGTGCAGGAAAAACAAAGGCATCTTGACGGCAACTGCAGCCAGTGGTGCCCTCCCCTCCCCAGGCACCCCCGTTCCCCCCGCCTGATGGAGAGGGACAGTCTCGGCTGCAGAGGCACCGATGTCCAGCCGGCAGCAAGGATCCCTGTGGCACATCCCAGGGCAGTAACCCTGGGAGGGATGGATCCTCCTGGGTGCCACAGGACCCCTCCATCCCTCAGCTCCTGCTGCCCATGCAGGAGTCACCCCAGGAGATCAGAAGGCACAGGAGGCATCCCCCTGGATGGACCTGGAGCAGAAGCCCGGGTAGAGCTCCGGCACGCTGGCTGTGCCGGCCCCACGCTGTCCCCGGAGCGGGGACGTGAGCGCTGCTGGCGTGTGCTGCGCAGGTTGGGCTAAACCCTCCCTCCTCTTCCCACCTACCCATTAACATCTGTGAACGAATCTCCTCCTGACAAGCCTGCGAGTGGGGATGCTGACCCCCGGGTCACCAAAACACATATCGCGGCCACAAACCGGTGCACAAACACCGCAGCACCGGGGAGAGCAGGGCAGGCAGCTCCCACGCCGGCAGCTGTGCCGGGGCAAAGGGCTGCGGCAGTGAGCGGCCGGCAAGGATGGAGTGAGGGCCAGGGATGGAGCCCGGGATGGATATGGCCACGGACCCTCTCAGGCAGGTCCCAGCCCAGGGAGAACCCACCCAGCCGGTGCCAAGTCGCTCCCAGCCCGACCCTGGCACCGTGGCTCCCCTGGCAATCCTACCATTGCCCTTTTCCGGGGAATCATTAGGCTGGAGCGCCACGAACACCGGTCGGGACCAGGAGTGCTCCTGTCAGCATGCTGGGGACAAGAGCACCATTTCTCTAACCCTATTTACTGTCATATTAGCAGCAGAATTAGCTCAAATTTGCGGCATAAATTATAAACAAAAAAAAACCCCAAACAGCTAATTCAGTAATTGTGATCAGGCCAGAGCTTACCTTGCCAGGGAGCTGGAATTAACCTTGAAACCTGTGAGTATTTCTAACAGTGAAGCGTTACAGCTGGGCTGCTCCCCTGGCTCCTGCCCTCCCAGCAGCCTCCCCCCTGCTTGGGTTTTACCACCAGGGCAGAAGAGATACCAGCCATGAGAAACCCCCCCAGCCTGGCCCCAACTACGAGGAGCTTTCCCCAGGCAAAGGGGAAATGCTCCCAGGGAATGGTGGTGGTTCTCAGACAATTCCCTCCCGAGGGGGATGAGGAGGAGCAGTTATTTGATAGTTTAAGTAGCAAAAAACCTAAAATGGCCTGTTAAGTCAGTCTGCCAGGGGATGATTCCCAGCAGGCAGGGCACCTGGCAGCGGGCAGGAACCGGGATGGGGCAGACAGGAGCTCAGCTCCACTGGAGATCAGCCCCCTCATGCCCCTGGAGATCAGCCCCCCTGTTTTCATCCCCAGCACCCAAAATACGAGCCATTGGCACTGACAGCCCACACCAAGCATGGTGCTGGAACGCACCCCGCAGAGCCGGCAGTGCCTGCTACTCACGGGCACAGTGACCCCCTGCCCAGCTCTACCTGCCCCAGGACTGGTGGGCTCATCCCACGTGGAGCACACGCTGCAAGGCATCACCACATCCAGTGCGACCGAGCCCAACCAACGGCCCCAGCGCCTGGCCACGCACCCGTCACAGCCAGAGCTTTTAAGGGAGGGAAAAGCCAGGCAGGAGATAAACCCACAGCCAGAAGAAATGGCCACGGAAGAGAGGAGCCCAGACACAGGCAGAGCCGTTGGAGGATGGGGCTGGGAAGGGCTGTCCGTCCTGAGCCACCCAAGTCCTTCTCGCACCGTGAACCAAAATCCTAGAGAAGCTGCAAAGGGGAGAGCACCCACCCGGGGTCCCTGCCCCCGGAGCAGCACAGGCTGAAGCGGGGGGGGAGCAAAGCGGAGCCTCCACCTCCCCGTCCCCCCTCCGGCTCCCCGGTCCCTGCCCCGTCCCCGCCGCGCTGCCCACGGCTCCCGGACGGCGCGCAGCCGCACCGGCTGTTGGTTTGATTTGCTGCCTCGCTCACAGGGAACGTTATGATTAAAATTAGCTGTCACTGTCCTAACGTAATAATTCCCAGTGTCTGGCCCATCGTCTGTCAGCTTCTTCAAGGGAAAAGAAAGCGCAGACATTTGATGAGGAGAGGTGTCAGAAGTAATTGCATTGAATGACTGCACGAACGGCAGCAGGAAAAACACATCGGGTGGAGAATTCCCATCAGGAAGCACGAAAAAATCCGGCAGAACGCAAAGTGTTTATGAAAGTAATTGATAGAATAATCATCGGGGTGTGAGAGAAAGGAGAAGGGCAGCGCCCAGGGGAGCCGGGGCACCGCTCCCTCCAGCCTTCAGCTCTTCAAACGGCAGCTTTATTGACGGTGAGGCACTAAAGCTTGCAAGCTGTGCAAGGAAGGAGCCAGGCTTCTCCTCCTCCTCGGGAATGCAAGCTCCTCACCCAACGGCTCTCCCTGCCCTGCTCCGGGAGCCGCCAGGCTGGAAAAGCGGCTGGAGCTTCCCAGCCAGCGCCGTTTGAAAGCCGATGGCACCAGCCCAGCGTGCACAGGCTGTCTGCAACGGGGGGCATGAATAATTGAAGACACCAGCCTGAGGAGAGGAGAAGAGAGGAGGGGAGAGGAGGGAGGTAGCGCTGTGGGTAGGGAAGGGATGGCGAGGAGGGATCCTGCAGCTCAGGTGCTTTCCCAGGGGGCACAAGGCATACAGAGCCCATCCTCGCTCCATCCTCGCTGGAGACAGAGCCTTCGCCGTGGGGGAAAGAAAAGGACTTTCTTTGACTGAGTTTTTCCCTCCCAAGCAGCCCTGGCTGCCATGTGAGTGGAGGGACATCGCTCACGCCTGCAGCGGGGGGAGAGCCACCCTTACCCCGAGAGGTGACCACGGCCACCTGCCAACACCTGCAGGCAACACCCTGTTCCCGTTCAACTCCCTCGCTGCGCCCGCTGCAGGTAAGTTAAAGATCACAGCAAACACGCTCCCGGGCTGTGCCGGACCCTCGCGGTGCAGCAGAGGCTCCTCCAGGCCGCCTGCACCGGGCAGAGATGGTGCAGCCTGGCAGGACCCACTGGCCCCGCTGGCCCCGCCAAATCCATCCCGTTGGCCACGGCCCCTCTCTCATTCCGTGCCCCCGACCCGTCAGGCTCTCTCAGCGTGGAGGGAAAGCTGTACCAGCCAGAAATGAAATGATCAATCTCCGATCCGCTAAACAGCAATTTATACAGGTTTTCAGCGCACACGGCTTTTATCAAATTGGTATTCACCTACTGAACACAAATGGCTTATTATACATGACCCACTTATTCACTGCTTTTCAGTATCGTTAATAAAGGTTTCTGTTGTGATTAAGTGAGTTGCTGCAGAACTGCTCCTAGTAGCAAGCTGTAATGTGGCTCCAAAGTGCACTCACCCTCCCCGAATATTTCTTCTCCTTTGCTCCCTGCTCCCTCACAGCGACCATTTCACTATTTATTTGCCTATTGCTGAATTTCTGAGGGGAGCGGCGGCGGCTAATGGAGGCTCTTCGCCCACACCTCCTTCCGGCACACCAGCCTGCTGGGTCCGGAAACCCTCCTGCCTTTACCCCCCCAACACAAAGGCAGTGTCCCTTCCCCACGCAGGCAGGTACCCACCGCCCCGGGCACCCCATCGCTGCGGGACACGGTGTACCTCCCCAGCACCACCACGGCCCCAAGGCTTCCCATGACTGGAAGCTCCTCGGGGCAGAGAGTACCTCCCCTCCGCACACCGGGCACCCCGGTGCCACCTGAGGGGAATGGCTGCGGAACCCAGCCCGCACCCCACGGTCACTCAACGGGCTCAGATTTAAACCCACCCGTGTCACCCCAACTGAGAGCAACGAGGGGTCTCGGTGCTCTCCTCCGAGGGGGCTCTGTCCCCCTGTCACCTGCTGGCCCCCCGCAGGTGGAAACTGCCACCCCCCCGCGCTAGGACAGACTGTCACAGCGGGTTGCAGGAAGAGGTTCCCGTTTTCCCGATCACCGGCTGGACCTCAGCCGGGCTGCACCACCGACCCGCCGCGCACCGGAGCCGGCAGAGGAGCCACGGCAGGCGGGGAACGGGAGTGGAGGAACCGCCGGGAGAGTCGCTCCCGCGTGTGCCAGGGGACAAGGATGCGCGGCGACGTGCGGGGGGGATGCACGCTCGCACGGGGATGTGCACGGGGATGCACACCCGCACGGCGGTGCGGGTAGCAGCGTGCATAGGGATGCGCACACTTACACGGGGTGTAAGCAGAGACGCGCCGTGCAAAGCTCCCCCCCCTCCCCGGGCTCGGCAGCCCAGCGGCGGAACCCGAGGCCGCCCCCCGGACCCCACGGACGGGAGCGGCGGAGCCCAGCCCCCGGTTCGGCCGGGCCGACCTCTGCTCCCCGGAGCCGCCGGCGCGACGGACCGCGACGCGACGCGCCGCCGCCGCCGCCGGCACCGGGACCCCCCCCCGCCACCCGTCCCGGGGCCGCCCCGACCCGCCGCCAGCCCCGCGCGGCCGAGACGGCCGGGGACCGGCACCCGGTGGGGGACCGAGCCCCGGGAGCGCTCCGAACGCAGCCGCCCCCCGCCCCCTCCTCCGAGGCAGCAGCCGACACCGGAGCCCCGCACCCCGCACCCCGCGCCGCCGCCGCCCCGGCCGCCGCCCGCGCTCACCGCTGCCCGCCGCCGGGGCGTCCCACGGGGGGTGCCGGGAGGCGGCGCCGAGCTGCAGGTAGAACCCCAGGTAGTGGAAAATCCCCAGGGCCAGCGCCAGGGCCCCCATCTTGCCGCGGGCGCGTCTGTCCCGGGGGCGGCGGCGGCGCCGCCGGGCCGAGCCCTGTCCCCGGGGCTGCGCCGCGGTCCCGGCGCCGCCGCGCTGCGGAGCTCTTCCCTCGCGCGGAGGGCGCCGCGCGCCGAGGCGGTGCCGCGGCTCGCCCGGAGCCTCCCCCCGCCCGGCGGAGGGATCCCGGCCCCGCGCGCACACCCCCAAAGTTTTTTCCCACGGTTCATTCTTAAACTGCGCGGGGCGGGGCCGGGACCGCCGCGCCCACGCGAGACCCCCCGCCCCGCCCCGCCGGGACCCCCGCGCCCACCCAAAACCCCACGCGCTACCCTGCCAGGACCCCCGGGACCCCCCTACCGAAGCAAAACCCCGCGCCCCGCCCCACCGGGACCCCCGGGACCGCCGCGCCCACGCAAAACCCCACGCACTACCCTGCCAGGACCCACGGGACCCCCCTACCCACGCAAAATCCCACGCACTACCCTGCCAGGACCCACGGGACCCCCGTACCCACGCAAAACCCCACGCACTACGCTGCCAGGACCCACGGGACCCCCGTACCCACGCAAAACCCCGCGCAGCCACGGGAGACCCCACGCACTACCCTGCCAAGACCCCCCGGTACCGCCGCGCCCACGGAAAACCCCACGCACCGCACCGCCGGGACCCCCTGGCACCGCCGCCCCCACGCGGGGGTCCGTTCGGCGCCCTGCCCGCCCCCACGATGCCCACGCGGGGAAGGGTGTCTCCGCCGGGATCCCGACTCCCCACCACCCTCGGGCACCGCCTCCGGTACCGGCGGGGGCGGCTTCAGCACCCGGGACAGCGCCTGCCGCCGCCGCCAGCACCGGGCCCTCGCGTGGAGCGTGTCCTGGGGGCGGGATGCGGTACCCGGGGGATGCGGTGCGGT
>JAOQGH010000005.1:5455706-5516439 GCA_025769975.1 Gallinago jamesoni
CGCCGCCGCCAGCACCGGGCCCTCGCGTGGAGCGTGTCCTGGGGGCGGGATGCGGTACCCGGGGGATGCGGTGCGGTTCCTGGGGGGTGCGGTTCCCGGAGCAGTACCCGCCCTCCCCCGTCTCACCCCCCGGGAGCGAGGCCGATGGATGCACCTCACCCCTCCCGCCACGAAAATAAGTGATTTATGGGGGAAATAAGATATTATCTAATAAGAAATTAGGAGCGTTACTCGGGCCCTTGCAGCCTCGGTCCGCCCCCCCGGGGCCCCTGCTGCGACAGTGGGAGGGGGGACAGGAGCTGCCCCCCCCCCCTCAGGGCTACAGACAAGCCAAAGGGCATGTTTGGGGTGGGATGCTCCTTTTTTTTTTTTTTTTTTTGGAAAGGCACAACCACCCTGTGGGTCAGGGATCGTCCCCCAGGATGAAACCTGGAGCCCGGGTGGGTGTGGGCTCAAAGCTGCCCCCAGAGTCACAGCACAGGGGGGCAGGGAGCTCCCACACCAACCCTCCCGACGGGATGCAGGGCTGATCCCTCCAGCCACCCTGCCAGGCTGGGGAGGGCAGGCCCCCTCCTGCCCCAAAAAAGCGTTTAATGTGATGGGGGCAAGATCCTGCTCCCCCTTCAGCCGTACCCATCGAGGGGCCAAACCCACCCGCAGCACCAGCCCTTCCCCACACCTGCACCCTGCAGCGGCTCAGAACCACGGCACCACAGCCTCTACAATTCATACACTTATTTTGAAAAGTCTAAAAATGTAAAGAGGAGCCCGAAGGCAGTATATCTGCTCCCTAAACACCACGCTTCAGCGCTGGAGGGAAGGCACAGATGCAGACTTCACTCACACGATATTATCTGCGCGCCACACAGCAATCTGAAGGATATTTGCTCTCTAGATAAACAGTAAGAATCAGATTTATTTTTTTTTTCCAGGTGTTTTCTGCCATGAGATGACAGACGCTTGCTACAAAGAGATTCTTTAAATTGGACTTGAAAATACAAACTGTATTTCTTCTGCCCTTCTCTCAGCAGGGTTCCTCCAGCAGAAATAGCAGGAGTATTTTTCCCATTACCGCCCTGGGAGGCAGGGTCCCCCCGGCTCAGCCCAAAGGAGCCCAGCACACGACTGCAGCAGCTGCGCTGCCTCATACCTGCCTTACAAATCAATAGTTTTAAAAAAGTTCTACCTTCTGCAGTATTTCCTGCATGTCAGGATAAAGCCCAGACGAGAGCACGGAGCATTGATCTCTGCCCAAGTTCATTACTCCCTCTAGAGTTAAAAGCCGGGGGATGGAGGGAGCGGGGGGATGGAGGAGCCGGGCACCCCGCAGCCCAGGCTGGTTGGGTTCAGAGGGTCCGGCTTTGGGACAGCGAGAGAGCAGCAGTGGGCTTCGGACTTCCAGAGGGGAAGCTCATGGGAGCCGGCAGCAACCGTGTGGCATTGGGAAGGAGCGGGAGGAGGATGCGGGAGGAGCTTGGGAATCACCAGCCTCCCAGGTCTGAGCAGCTCCTGGCTGTGCCCAGGGGCAAACAGCCCCCATGCAGTGGGGTCCTGGGGTCAGACCCCGTGCTCTGAGCAGAGACCCTTTCCTTGGACCAGCACCTGCCTCCAGGAAAGGAAAAGCACCAAATCACCCAGAGCCAGGCGTGGAGGCAAAACACCCGCACGTTGAAACACGGGGCTCATGCCCCCAGGAAAGGCAAGAGGAAGAAACAGCGAAGGCCGAGCTCGAGCGAGCCCCACGGTTTGGGCAGCCAAGCCTCGTGGCTGCTGCATGGGGCAGGGTCTCACCTCTGCCACCGGCCAGCGAGGGGACCCAACTGAGCCCACACTGAAATGGCATCAAATGGTGCCCCTTGGACCCGACCCCCTCATGTTGTGAAGCTGCACGGGTGCAGGCGGAGCAGGAGCCAGGGATGTCATGTCACCCGGAGGGGACTGCCCATCCCACTCAGGGGTCCCATCCCAGATGGGGGGCAGCACAGCCCCACCATGACAGCACCTCAGCGGCTGAATCCTGCCTGGACCTTCCAGCGTATCATCAGAGACATTTAAATCACGCCGCGAGGAAGCAACGAGAGCATCAATTCCTCTTGGGGCTGGGAGCACCTCCAGATGCCGAGCCCGAATTAATTCCCATTTCCAGCTGATTTTCTGCCGCCGCAGCGGGATGACAAAGAGACACCCCAGCAGACAGGGAAGAGCCAAGCACCCGCACATCTCGGGTGCGCTCGGAAGGTTTCATTTTCCTCCTCAATTTTAATTCATCAGTGAAAGGGCCCAGAACAGATGCCGTCTGCTGCTGCAGCCGCGCAGCCCTGATGAACCCCTGTGTGTCTGACAGGGATAGGAGGGAAGGTCGCTCGCACACAGAAGTGAGAGCAGAGCCAGCAGCTCCCAGACCAGAGAGACGCTGGTGCTCCCTGTGTAACGAGGTCCCTTATCTGAGCACTCACTATGGCCCTGAAATAGCTGGCACCTCCCCAGCAGGGCTCCTCTTCCAGCTGCACCTGCCCAGGGACTTGCTCGCGGGGATGAAACCTTTCTTAACTCCGTTAGCACCAGCTTTGCTGTTGACCATTTAATTTTGCTGCCAGGGTGGGCACCTGCAAGATGGGGGAATCCAGTGGCTGCTTCCACGCAGTGACACCCTGAAGACCCCAGTGGCACTGTGTCTGCCACGACCCGACTTGTGCACCTGTAAGGTTTGTGTACAGGTTGTCCCCGGGCCGTGCACCCGTCGGGTGACAAAGGCAATCCCATGGAGCCGGAGGTTGCAGTGAAGATCTGAAGAGTTGGAGGAGAGGCTGGAAGGGTCTGAAGGACCCGGCCCCATCAGTGGCACCTGCTGGGGGATCACCTTGACCAGGACCCCAGGAGGACCCAGACCCCTGTAGAGCCACCAGGAGGATCCAGTCACCATGGCAGGGGTGCAGGGACCATTCTCTGGTGACAGAGCCCTGTCCCAGCATTCCTCAAGACACCCAGAACCAAACCAAGACAGTTCAGTCCTTCCTGTTGGCAACTGAGAGCTGCTCATGTTTGTTCCAACACAATCCAAACCCCGTGTTTTCTTTCGATAGCAGAGCTACCCAGAAACCTCATCTTCAGGTTAAGGCATCCAGGGAAGAAAAATAACAACGATGACAAAATAATAATAATTTAAAAAAAACCCAGAGCTGATGAAGCACTGAGGGTTGCCCCATGAATTTTTTTGAAATTCACCTTTTTAAGGATTTGTGGGGGGGCACCCCGAGGCTCAGCAGCCCCCGCTCTGGGGCACGGCAGGATGTTTGATCTCCGGTCCCTGCTGCCTGCAGCCCCTCTCCCCACTGATGCTCCCCCAGGGGTGGCCGTTCCCACATCCCTGTGAGCTGCGGGGCCGGGCATGGAGCTCTCCCGAGGTCCATGAGCCAAGGCTCCACTCCAGGACTGCCTGGGAGAGTGGATTGGGTTGTTCATCTCTCTGACGGGCAGAATAAACACCCTCCACATTGATACTGAGCTCATTTCTGATACTTGTTTAGAGACTTGACAATCCCTGTATAAAAGGATTTCCTTCCACAGCCGAAGTTTGACATTCCTGCATTATTAGATTATTTGCAAAGGTCTGCGTGCGCTGCAGGAAAACAACGCTACCACCAGCCAACGCTACAACCTGCTCCTCCACAAATCATCCCGGGCGCAATAAGCCACGGAGACAGAGCCCATTTGAAAACCCTCCGTGTGAAACAGCCAGGGGAGGCAGCGAGATGGGAGCTCAGGTGAGGGAGCACAACCCAACCATGCCATAACACCAGAAATAAATTAAAAAAAAAATATATATATATAAATCAAGCAGGAAGGCAGGCACGGGAAAGGGGTTTGGCTATGGAGGGAACCCTGCCCCAGACACACCAGCTGGTGGGTTCAGACTCTGGCATCACCATGGGCTCCTCATGACACTACTGGCACAGACCCTCCTGATGGCACAACCCAGCTGGGAGAGCACCGGGGCCCCAAAGACAGGGCGAGCATCCCTGGGGCGTGGAAATGCAGTGGCTCTGTCCCCTCACCCACCCAGGGATGGCTGCAGCCACACACTCCCAGCCCCTCGCCCTGGGGGTCCCAGCACGGAGCAGGGGAAAGTGGTGGGAACCTGCACCCAGCACGTAAAAGCTTCAGGAGTCACAGGTCTCTGCCCAGAGCAGCCCCTGCGCAGGGCAAGGTTATCCAAAAGCATAAAACTCGGAAGAAAATGACTTGAAAAGAATTATATCTTCGGAGAACAATTCATACCCGTTTCCAGTGCATTAACTCCTTCCTCCTCTGCAGAGCCCACCAGCAGGTTCCCGATGGAGAGAGACATTGTCACAGGTGTCAATCATTTCGGGAACAATTCCCTCTTTCCAAACCATTGTTTTAAGGACCAAAAAAAAATCAAACACACAAAAAAAACCACCCTAACAAACCAAAAACCCAAACCAACCACTCTTTTCCCCTCCAGATTATTTACTGCCATATAAGAAAAGCCTTCCCTGAAACCCAGGTCTTAAAAGAAAGAAATTATTAAAAAAGAATTTTAAAAAATCAATAGTTTAAGTGACTTATTTGTGCTGCTGAAGGTTTGTTTCCCAATTTTGACAATGTCTCTTTGTATTTAGTGCAGCCTGGGTTTCTCTACCGGGACGACAAGAGATATTCCTCAGTCGATGATTTGCACCCATTTCTCCCCATTTAGAGAGACTCAGCCGGCACTGGGGCTGAAGAGGGATTCAGACACATGGTGAGGATGGTCAGAGGACAGAGGAATCCGATGGGAATCCAGGGACAGCATCTCCCCATCCCTTGCTCTCCTGCTTTCCAAATCCTGTGCTGGTGCTCAGCACCCTCGTACACCCGGTACCCGATGTGGCTCCGTGCCCTCACAGAGCCCCAATGCCCAGGTGATGGGCTCACATCCCCTCTTTGAGCAGCCACTCCCCGTATCCTGGGGCACCCCTGGGGGAGCAGAACCCCCATCATCACATCCCAGGGGAGCGTGGGGGCGAAGGGCGATGCTCCTGCTGCAGAACACCCTCCCCTCTCCTTTCTCTCAGAGTCCAAGTTTCCTACCTCCCCACCACCAGAGTGCCTCATCAATCATGTTCCCTCTAATTAACTTCTAATTTACCTCTTTAGTCAAATCTGTTTACAATCAGAGACAAGAAAACACGTCCCAAAGAGAGGTGCAGTGAAGGCTGGTCTCTCTCTCTCTCTCTCCCCTCATGCTCCGCTGCCTCCCTGCCGCAGCCCCGGCACCCAGAGCAGGGGCAGCAGCTCCCCCTGTTCCCACAGAGCCCAGGCACGAGCCCCGTGTCCTGCCCAAAACTCCACACCAAGGATCTTCCCAGCCACGCTCCATCCTCTGCTCCCCATCACGGCACCGCTCCGGCCATCCCCGCTTTGGGGAGGTTCCAGCATCTCCCCATATGTGAGATGTCCCACCAGCTCCGAGCCCTCAAGGCCACTCCGTGCCCCCCGTGGCACACGGCCACCTCCCGGGGCAAGCAGAGGAATGTGTGGGTTGACACGCTGAGGACTCACAGATGGGCCAGACAAAACCACCCGGCTCCTGTCACCTGGAGAGATGCCCCCCCGCCATCGCCTCCAGCAGCTCAGAGCCCCCACGGGCGCTGCGCCGCTCCCTCGCCCCACTCCCAAAAACCCCACGTTTAGCCCAAAAGCCCACAGAGATGCTGCTGCTGCCCCCAAACTTTAACCCAGGGTAAAAAAAAAAAAAAAAATAAAAAAATCAGAAGAGGTTAAAGCAGGGAACAAACCCCACTGTCCACAACCTACCCATGCTTTAATAAGAAAATGCGTTGTTATTAGCTCAGCCCTTTAATCCTCCCCCAATTACAATAATGACATTCTCCACAGCTGCTGAGACTCATGGCACCCGTCCTCATACCTCCGAGGCTTTTCTGTGCTGCTCAATATTACAGCAAAAATGAGCTGGCCTGCAGCAGCACATTAAGCTGAATAATTACCTTAATTAATAACAGTGGGCCCAGGTGGGCACCCAGGCCATCCCAAGGCAGAGGATCCGGTGTCTCCCAGCAGCCGGGCTTGCGGTCGGGGGGCAGGTTGGTGGCGGTGCCGGGTGCCAAAGGCTCCCCCAACCACTGCCCCAACAAAACCTGCTTTTGAGAGCAGCTCGGCTCCCCCAGCCCCAAACCAACACCTGTGATTTACTGGTCAGCACCCTCTTTCAGCACATTTCCCTCTTCTCTTTACCAAATTTCCTTATTTATCTGCTGGAAATATTGATGGAACAGGGATTTCTCCAGGCACAGGCGTCAGGAGCGGCAATACAAGCCCAGAGGCCAATCCATGGATACAGAGGGTCGTGGGAACAGGGGGTGCACAGGCAGGAGTTGGGGGGGCTCCGACCTCCCGCCTGTGCTGGAGAGGTACCAGGATGCTGGAGAGCCAGACCCCAGTGTAGCACTCTGGGTCACCAACACCCAACAGGCCTTGGGGACAATAAATGGGATTTTTGTGCTTTATCAATCAGGGTTTTGGACAAGATAAGGGGTTTCATACATCCCAGACAGAGCAGGGAGCTGCTTCCAGTCCCTCCAGGCAGAGGATCCTAACTTTTGTGCAGTGGGGTTCCCCCCTCTGAGGGGGTTTGGAAAGTAGGAGGGGAGAGTAATTCATCATCCGTCTTGTAAAAGCCTGAATGGCAATAATGAGCTGTGCTAATTCCTCAGCAACATCTGGAGCGCCCTTATCTGTCACGGAGAGACGAGACGGTTGTGCTCAGGTAGGCACGGGCATTTTGGTTTCTTGTAATCCCCACAAATACCTCCTTCAGCCCAGGAAAGAAAAAAAATAAATGTGAAAACACTCCTCCAAGGCATTCCTTCTCCCAAGGCTGGGCTGTCCTGCTGGCACAGACCTGCCACTGCCATCAGGCCACTCACTGTCCCCTAGGGAGGCTGTGGCACAGCATGGTGCAGCACCATGGCACCACCTTGCTGGCCATAGGAACCACGAGGGGCAGGGCAGGGGGTGGCTCTGCGTGGAGAAGGCTGTAATCTCCCAGTACCACCCCTGACTCACACCATGGCACAGGGTCCTCCTGTGGCCACCTGGGCTAGAGAGTGGGCAATGGCTCCTGCTGTCCCGTGCCCCCATTGACCCTTTGCAGCCCCTACTGCCAGGCATCGAGAACACTCGCTTGTGGGACAATGCTGAGTCCCAGTCCCCATCACCAGTTGTGCCCATTCACAGGATCACAGAAGAACAATAAGATGGTTGGAGCTGGAAGGGACCTTAAAGATCATCGAGTTCCAAGCCCCCTGCCATGGGCAAGGACACCTCCCACCAGACCAGGTTGCTCAAAGCCCCATCCAAGCCTGGCCTTGAACCCCTCCAGGGATGGGACGTTCCAGGTGGGAAAGTCATGATCCTTCTCCAGAGCTGGGACCCTACCAGGAGCCCAGCGAACCCCCACTCCATGGCACCAAGCCTTTAATTCCTTCACCCACTGTCCCTCAACACTCCCAGTTAGTGTTTGCTGGCACAACCCACCGTGGCAGCGATCAACATCGAGCGAATGGAAAAACCCAGAAGAAAACTCCCCCGAAACAACCTGGTGAGAGGGGTTAAAGCTGGGGCTCGTTCCCAGCTCCAAACACCAGCTCTCACCCAGCAGAAGCAGCAGAACCCCACGCAATCCCAGGGTACAGACCACGGTAAATCACCGCCGCTTCAATACCAATTCTTCCAGCGAAGTATCCGGAGACTTAAAGGATTTGGTGAAGTGCTTTGAAGAGCTAACAAATTACAAAAGGGGGAAAAAAAAACCAACCAAAAAACAATCAAAGAAAAGCTGTCTTAGACAAGAGGAACATTCATTAGGAGCAGGCTGAGCTCCTCCAGCAGCACCGCTCTGGAAAGTGAGCCGGCCAGCCATTAGGGCAGGGAGAGGTTTTCAGCTCGGAGTCTCCATATTTAGTAACTCAACTAACACATCCAGAATGGAAAGGGAAAGGGAGGAGAAATGTCCTTTCCAAAAGCAAAACTCCAGCCAAAGAGACAGTGCAGGAGAGGGGTTTTTTGCTCCCACCAGACACCGCTGGAGGTTCTCCCCACCCGAGAGGAGCTGGCAGAGCAGCAATCGTGCACCGCATGCCCGCACCGGGCACTGAATGACTGCAAAACACACACACACACAGCAAACCCGCTGAAATCAGATTAAAGACAGTCCATTTAGATTAAAAAAACCCTTACCTCATACTCAAGCAGTTTATAAGTACTATTTTCAAGACCCTCCCTGCCCATTTTCCCCCCCATGATATGTGGGGGGAACTTCAACGTTTCAGTTAAAGCTGTTTCATATTCATTAAGTTCCCCTTACGTTTCCTCAAATCTCCTTCCTCACATCCCGTCCCTTTCTCCTCAGCTTTTCAAACACAAGGGTTATGAGACAGGGAACAACAGACAGGAAAACCAGAGACCAGCTTTAACCACAAATCCAGTCTCTGTGGTGTAGAAAGGCAACAATCCTCAGATTCAAGTGAAAACCTAAACACGTGTGAAAGGGAAAAAAAACCAAACAAAACACCTTTAAGGAAGGGCGCTGAAAATAATAGAAAAAAATGAGGAATTCAAACAAGTTCTGCACCAAAAATGTATTTTTGCAGCTTTTCTGTGGCTGCTGAAACCATGACTTCCATGTTGATCCCCCAAATAACAGCATTTGATAGCACCCAGGCCAGCAGTGCCTACGCAGTCATGATTGAAGGAAGCCTTTAAGCTTCCCTGACAATGCATTTTTCTTGGAGATAAAAAATGAATGCTGCCAGCATGCAAATCTCTCTAAATTAGGCAAGGCCCAGCTTGCTGGAGCCGCGATGTTTTGTGATGACAGTCATTAACTTTAGCAGAAGAAAAGAGGATGCGGGAAAACATTCTCAGCTCCTCCTTGTCCCAGTTGGGAGTCGGTGCTCGGGGGAGCGGCGGGGTTTGGCACGCTGACATCTGAAATGATGCTGCGAGTGCAGAAGGGTAACAGGAAAACGAGCCGCGGTTTGTTCCACCGCCATCAGTCAGTCGGTCAGAGGCAAATCACTTGCTCTTTCTGCAGCTCCCCACAGCGCACCTGCAAAAGGCTGCGGGAGTCGGGGTTTCTCTCCTCTGTCGGTGAACTTATTGCTGCTATAAAAAGCCAGACTTCTGGTTCAAGAATCAGAATACTGATTTCCTACACAACAAGCACAGCCGAGACCTTAAGCCGACCGCGAAAGGAAGTCAATGGAATTCGGGCACTTTATCGATCACTTACCCTCCCTCTTAGCTTTGGGTATGGCCTGGGCAGACTCACTCCAACGTCCCCCTCAGGAGGGTGACAGCTGACTGGTCCCTGCCAAAACTTGCCTTCGATTCTGATTCACCTTTGGGAAGATTTAGAAGGAATGGCTGATGTGGTTGATTCCTGATTACCCCTGCTACTGGAGAACAGTTGAACTGAACACATACCAATACCTCAGCCTCCCCACTTTACACCAGTACAGTGGGATGTGCATTTGCATTAATGCATCAGGCTGGAATAACCTGCTAACAATCCATTGAGCCATATGGGTTTTCTCTTTACCCTCCCTCTAATGTATATATGGTCTTATTGTTTCACACTGATTGCTGCAGTTTGACCTGGGGGGAAAAAATATTAAGAAGAGGAAAAATCTTGAGCTGCCCTGCTGCAAGGTATGTGGCTACAATCCCACTCACAGCAGACTACTTAAATAACAAACAAGAAATTAAAAAAAAAAAAAGCAAACTATCTTTAATATCTCCAAAATCCCATTTAGAAGCAGTTTCATAGAAACATCATTTCCATCACGCAATCAAGGCTGGAGGAGGGCGGCAGCAGGAGGAAGAACCAGACGCTGCGTCCTGATGGGCAGACCCAGAATTCGGTCCCCGAGTTCTCAGAAATTCTCCAGCAGATCCAGGATCCGCTTCTGCTCGCTCTCCCGAAACTCCTGGTTCTTCCCATCCCCGATGTTCTCCGCGTACTCTGCGGGGGAGAAAAGCAGACAGACAACAGGATTTGAGTGAGATGCTAATGAACGACGGGCAACTCCTCTTGCAGATACCACAGCGGAATCTAAATCTACATCCACTGCAAACAACTGAATGGGAATTTATGCGAGGAGCATTGATGGTTTTTCTCCCCATCCCCAAGGTGGATATGCTTTGCATAATAAACGCCTACTGACCCCTCTTTAAGAGCTTTTGTAGCAAAAAGAGACCGCAGCAGGAACATATTGCTCTCATCACTAAGCAGCACCCAGAGGGAAGACCTGTTCCCTGTGTCTATCCATTCAGGAAGGTGACCATCCAGGTGCTCCTCCCAACAGAGGAGCTTTGTTATCCCAATTGGATACTGGCCTGAACTGGACAGTCGCATTGCTGGCCTCTCTCAGCCCAAGATATTCAAACACCGGCTTTCCAGGTCCCTTTTAACACTGAGTATCATCAGGAAAGCTCAGGCAGGGGCTGTTACACAAATGCTAAACATTCCTAACCCTGGCTTTAACCTGCCTGTTCTCCAAGCATCCTGAATGAGGATTTTTGTCAAGTGGAGACCGAATTCCCCAATCTACAAGTGCTTTTAACTCAGATGGAAGAAAACACACCAGTTCAGATTTAACTACAAAAACTCCTTGTCTTCAGGTAGAGGGTACCAGACCCCGATTGAGGTCTGGCCCATCCGCGCACAGAGCTAAACACCATGGAACCAAAAATTTCCTCTCCAGTTCTCCTTCCTGACACTCATTTAAAGCTGGCAGCTCTCATCCCCATACCAGCTCCCTCCCTCCTGCCACCAGAACCTGCATATTCAAAGAAGGTTTAAAAAGAAAAAAATGAAAAGCAGGTTTTGAGCTGCGAAAGCAAGGAGCTGAACAAATCTTAGGAAATCAGGAGCAGCCTGCCTGGTTAGACAGTGTTTTCCAGCCTCCGCCTTCTTGCATTCTTTCCCTACTTCCTAAACAAACAGAACAGCTTATATTCAGCATCTGAATGGTAAGTTGCTGTAGAAAGTTTGCTTTAATATTTATACGTTCAGCACTGCTACATGCTTCTGAGCTCCATCAAAGCCTTTATTATAAGAGCACTGAAAGAAGTGAGGACAGGGAGAAGTTAGCTGATGTGGGAGTCTTCCCTCCTGCCTGCACTCTCTCTCCGCGTACAAGAAGCAGAGTTCTTTGCCAGGGCCTCTGGGAGAAATCCTTTTAATATTTATAAACTGCTACAGTACCTGTAACAAGAACAGGCAGGTAACGCTGAGGTTTGCTGCAAGGGAACCTGACCTCCTTCCTTGCTGTCCGGAAGAAGGGGGACCAGCACAGGGAACTCTTCCCTCAGACGGAGGAGGAACTCTCCATCGCGCTTAATGAAGACACCAGCAAGCTAATAAATTTGTTGTAGCCAGCATGTAGGGTGGCTAATCGCCCAAGGGCAAGGCCCCAGCAGCCCGGCATCACCTCTGCTGCAGTTTGAGTGTTTTAGCAAAGGGCAGCATCTCAGCGTTTGGGGATCAAAACCTGCCACCCGCTTCTGAGAACAGAAGGCTGAGGGGGATCTGATCAACGCCTATAAATACTTAAAGGGTGGGTGTCAGGAAGATGGGGCCAGTCTTTTTTCAGTGGTGCTCAGTGACAGGACAAAAGGGAACAGGCACAAACTCGAACATAGGAAATTCCATCTAAACACGAGGAGGAACTTCTTTCCTGTGAGGGTGGCAGAGCCCTGGAACAGGCTGCCCAGAGAGGTGGTGGAGTCTCCATCTCTGGAGACATTCAAAACCCACCTGGGCACGTTCCTGTGCAACCTGCTCTGGGTGACCCTGCTCTGGCAGGGGGTTGGAGGAGATGGTCTCCAGAGGTCCCTTCCAACCTCCATCATTCTGTGATTCTGGCTGTGGCAGAGATGGGGTTACGTTCCCAGGAGAAAGTGCCAGTTAAGGCCAGCGTTTAGCTCCGTTTCTCTTGTCCCCTTCGGGCAGTACCAGAGCTCTCTATCAGCAGCCGTGTCCCTGCAGGGAGCTCGCAGAGGAGTAGACTGTCCCCAACGAGCTCTTTCTGTGCTTTATCAAAGTGCCTCTGAAACAGATGCAGCACCTGCAATTCCTTGTGTTTATTGCAGCCCAAGGGAAACTCTCCCTGCCTGACGCTGCCTCTCGACAGCTCGGGATACCTGTGCGAGGGACGGACGAGGTCCTCGAGGCTGGCACAGCGCTGGGACACCCGGGTCAGCCCCTGTTATGGGTACTTGAAGCATCTGCACAGCAGGCAGTGGGCTGGTGGCCCAGCTCTGGTTTTAGCTCTAAGGGCTGCCAGAGTACTTGAACATACAGCTCAAGCAGGGAAACTACCGAGCGCCAGTAATGACACTGCCCTTCTATTGTCCTGATGAGATCACTCAGACAAAGGCAAGCCACAAATTCCCCTAATCTTATCCAAAAGCTCAGCGTTTTTCCTTCTGAATATTTAGGCTTCCTAAGACTAAAACCCCAGTGACTCCCAAGGCAGACTGTTTACTGGGTTACCAACAGTTGCTAATGCTAATTTTGAAGAGACTAGATAATACCCCCAGAACCAGGCTTTAAGAAAAATAAAATCTCCCACTGAGGTTTTATGTATTTACTTTTTTATTTATAATTCCAAGACTTCAGTGAGACAGCAAAAAAAAATAAAATAATCAAATGTAAGCTCACCCTGCCAACAGTTAAACAGAGCTTACACATTGCTGTAGCTATACAAAGGGAAAGGACCCAAGATTGGTTTCTGCTTCATTAGACAAAACACAATGGTTACAGAACAGTAAAAAAATCAATAGGGAAATATTGAAGCTTGTAATGGATATTGGAAGCTATAAAGCCTGCTCATACTGAGAGACCACAGGCCAAATTTAGCACAGTCCTCATAACATACCTACCTTTTCTTTTTGATTACCCATGCTAACAGGTTTGCTTTATAGCATTCAGTAGGCATTTCACCTTCCCAGCTCCCTGATGTGCCCATTACCTTCACTGGGAAAAAAAGACGTATAACCAGGCATCTCCTGTCAGTGCTTCTGGGGAGGGACCCTCAGCTCCTGCTGGGCTCCTCTGACAGCAGCTCCCCAAAAGGAGCCAGTACCAAAGGCTGGTATTTCTGGATTGGTGAGGAACGGCATGCTTTCCCATTCCAGGGATGAGTATCACTATTTAGAGAGGTCTAATCATTCCCAGTGAGAGAGATGGAGACCAGGAATTGCCAAGATACAGACAACACTTGCTGTCATAAAGACCAGTCTCCATCCCCAAAACATCCCCCCAGCCAAGGCACACACCATTCAGTTGTTTTCTTCCAAAGGATAAGCTACCTGTCCCATTGCAAGTAATGCTTGATCTTCAAGAAAAAGAAACTGTGGGAGGACTGGTCAGCCTGCAGAAATGCATTTAATGAGCTTTCAGTTATTCCCTGCCCACTCCTCCCCCTTGAAAGCCCTACCATAAGAAAACAGTCTTGCTTCCTCGCTTGCATCATAAGTAATTCTGAGCAACCCCAAGGGATCCATCAGCTGTCAGGTTGCCAGAGAAACATGGAGAATATGTAGGCCATAAAAATCAAACTAAAAAACCAAGCACCTAATTAGTATGCAAAAATAGAAAATAAAACCCGAACAAGAGCAAAACACCGAAAGAAAAGTAAAAATAAACCAGCCCCTATCTGTCCTGAGAGCAAGTCGGAAAGTGGCCTGGAAACGTTTCAGCCAAGGCTCAAGGCTCCCCATCTCTCAGTGATTTGGGATAGAGTCGTACAGTTCTGACACCAATTAAGTTTCAAAAATCCCCCGCTGGCCCTCAATAATTCCAGGGTCCACAACCAAACCACTGCAACAGGCAAGCTGTGTTCAATGAACCAACTCCTCTGGAGAGGCTGGTACTTGTCTGTGGTGTCACTTCTGTTAAAAGCTGATGAATCTGCACTGACAACATATTTGGACGTAGGTGTGTAACTACTGAAAAACGTAAATTTCACCAGCAGAGACTGCAGCTAAACTCAGTGCTTCTCCTACTGGGCAGGAATCTTCTGGGTCCCATCCCCGTATTTCACAAGGGCTCACCAACAAATTTATTTCTAAGGTCATTGACAATTGTGATAGCAGAAGTCTCTAAAAGTGGCAAGCATAAAAGCTGGGGAGAGCTGAAGACAGAGCCCCAAATACAGTATCCAACACCTGTATCATTAGCATGCCGTGTCCAGCCTCTTCAGGCAGAGAACGTGTTACTGCTGAGAGCACCGGACCTGCTGAACAATCCACAGCTTGCAAGACATGATAAAACCCCTGAAAAGTTTCACAATGCAAGTCACTGTCTGTGAAAGAAAGAATCGGATGAAATTTTAATGCAGCTGCCCTCCAATTCAGCTGAGTATGTAAATCAACAAACCAGAGACATGAACGTGAGGTGTGTAAATACAGCGAGGTGTACGGACAAATCCCTTGGGCACCCGTGGCCCCGGTCAAGCATGGGAATCTGAAAGCAGATTCATGACATGCTCTAAGTTGGAAATGGACAGTTTGGAGGCAGAAACTGTCAAGTATCTTAATTAAAAGCAGAAAAGACATCCTCTCTAGTCCCCTCTGTTCATCAGCAGGCATTAACTTGCACTTGCTGGCAAAGGACAAGGGCCAAAGAGATTGCCGATAGCTGCAGGTAATCTCACGCTATCAGAAAATCTCTCCTAATTTTGTCATACCAGTCATCCTTCTGATCCCCTTCTTCCCTGTACATGGGAAGGGAGAAAACCAACAGGATTTGCAAGAAAAAGGCTGCCTGTACTTGCCAGTGTTGAGGGGGGCGGAGAAAAGGCCAGGAGAACACCATTGTTATTCCCAAAGAAAGCAGAGACACCAAAACAGCACAACCCACAAGCCCAATACCCCTGGAGATGCTGCTAACCTTCCTTTCTCTTTAGGAGAGAGATTCCTCACCAGAAACATCACAGTGCCTCAGGAGCAGACACATCCTGCACAACCCTCTGCTAATTAAGGAGGCACCTCCTGTGGGCAGCAGATTACCAGCTCTCCAGCTAAGCCTCGCAGCTCGGAGAGGGCTGCGGGGACAGTCTGAGTCCTGTCCTCTCCTTTCCCAGTTCAATTGGCTGCTTCTGCTGAAGGACAGCAGGCTACAGATGAGAGTCACAGCTCAAATAAGCTCTGCTCTAATTCAACATAAGCATTAAAAATAACAAGCAGTACTTTAAAACCGGGATTGCAAATCACAACAGCTACATTTTAAAGCTACTGAGGATACTTTAATGCCATAATCCATATTAATCTGACACTAAGAACAAGACAAATACACCACAGATACAAATATGGTGCAGATGGTAAAGTGCAGGGCCGTGTTAATGAAAGATGGGACTCCACTCTTCTTCCCTCTAGCATGCATATACACTTCCCTTAAATATTTACTCTAGAGTTAGTGTCAGCAGCAAGATCCAGCCAGTCTGTAGCTGATGGCAGAATGAAGTGATGTGCTGCTCTGTGACAGTGTCCTAACTCCAAGGTACAGTGTGCCTCTTACCAGGCTGATTCCAGCCCTGCCGACATCTCGAAACACTGCTCAGCCGCTGCCTGAAGATGCTCATGAAGTCAAGGAGAATTACATGTGAAGGCTCATCCCAGAAAGTGATGACCAAGCTGACCCCGGGAGAGCTGTGACACACATGTAGGAATATATCAACTCACCCTTTAGGATGTGTCGAACGATTTTAATGGAGCTGCCTCTCATGTTCAGAATCTGATGGACTCTCTGACGAATCTGCTCAGGGATGGGAAAGAGAAGAAAGTCATAACCAATACAACACCAAAACCATGCACAACCTCTTTTTCCACTTCTTTCTTTGAGGGAAGAGCAGGAAATGCTGAGCACCACAAAACCCAACTCAGCCTTGCCAGTCCACAGTCCCAGAGCACACACTCAGAAACATTCAGGAAGGCCTGTGGCACAGGTGTGAGTAACCCCATAATGTATTCACAAACCCCAGTATGTTCATGGCAGCAGAGGTGCAGTATTTTGCACAGACCAAGAGAAGTCACCTATAATGTGTGTCTTTCTGACACCTTCTGAGAGAACATCCCTTTCCACTGCTCTCTCAGCAGTGGCATAAATAGGGCCTTTCCATTTCAAACTGTGACCTCACTCAGGGCAGACTGTATGAATTCGGTAACAATGACCAGCTTCTGTACCCACTAATGCCCTCCTAACTGCTATGACATGATGAAGCTGTATGGACACAAGCACAATAAGTAGGAGGTTTCCTCCAAAAAAAGGGAATTAAAGAGGAGATTATTCAATGAGGCAGTATTTGCAAGGATTTAAAGTCTTGTTTGTATCATGGATGGAAACACAGGTGATCTGCCAGCCTTGTACACAGCTTTACCTGGGGAACATTGGCATTACAGATCTCTGCCATGATGTAACAAATGAGCTGTAGAACAAAGAGACCAGCATCCAGGCGACGGAGATAAAATTCGTCTTCCATGTCATCGTCTATTATCTCTCCCCGACGCACCATGTCCTGTAAAGCAACACAAACAAAAGGGGTGATGACTGTCTCTCAAAGTACTTCCCATTAGTAGTGGTAAAATGTTGGTGATATTTGTGGTTTCTCAAGAACCGCTTTGCTCCCCAAAACATTAACATCCATATATTTCTCACCAAAGAAGTACTACTTTTAATAATTCATTTAAATTCACAAAACGTTTCATTCAATTTTGAACAAGGTTCAGCCTCTGCTGGTTGTGAACTGTGTCCAAATTAAAATTTTAATTTAAACATACAAATTATGTTTTGAAATCGAGCTATTAGAGACTGTGAATATGGAACAAACCAGTGTATCTATTATTTGTCAAAATGGAACAAAAAAAAAAAAAAAACCTGCTCTTTTACTGGCCATTTGAGGGTGCTGTTAAGCAGTGCAGAAGATGACTCCAGCAGACTCAAAGACCTATTAGGCTTCCAACTTCATTATCGACTGATGAATGGGAAAACAGGTCCAAAAATTCCACACAATCACAGCTTTACCGTGCCCTGCCTTGCTTTTCCAGCTTCATTTGTTTGAGATGCTAACAGGGCCAAACCCCAGATGGGGTCTGTTCACAGAAGACCACTGGCTTTGGTGGGAATGCTGACAGTTCCTTCTTCCCATACGGTGCTTCACCAGTGAGACCTGCCCAAACAGAGGCCAAAAGCAGAAGGCAAGAGGCCACACCATTCATCTTGTTCAGACAGAGCATCTTCTTCAAAACACCAGCAAAAGTAGCCCAGGAATACACTCAGAGCAGTTTCTTCCTGAGAAAGACCAGCCACATCCACCAGCTCAACCCACCATCCATTTTCATAGAGAGCAACAGGCCAAAATAACTGATGTCATGTGTGACCTCTTGCATTTGGGGGTTTGTTTTTTTGGTTTTGTTCTTAAATAAAGGAAGCAGCTTGTCAGACCCTGCTAGCTTGCTGCAGCTCGTGTGATTTATTATGCAGCCGGCTGGCAGGTGGGCACACACCAGCGGAGCAATATTTTCTCATTAGAGCCATCACCAGCAAGAGCACTGGACCTGTAACGCTCAGCAAGAAGCGGTTCCTCGGGGTGCACACGCTCCAGGCAAACACACGCAAGGTCACCGGCACTAAAGATGATGTAGGCTACCAGATCCTCCTCTTTTGTCAAGCCAAGTCCTCGGATCTGATTGTCGGTAGAGTCTTTTAGGCAGAAGGAGGAAAATTAACCCTGTGCACTTCTCACTGGGGAGGGTGCAATGGATGCTCACCATACAGAAATCTGAGTAAGTGCCTTAGAAGCACAGCTGTTGCCTCCTGAAAGCGAGAGAGGAAAGCACAGGGAATTAAATGCTTTTCCTCCTAGAAACTGAGCTTGCCAGTGAACAAACGAGTTAAGTTTAAAAAAACAATGCCTAGTTACCAACGCCACGAAGTCACTGCTAGGGCTACACTCCAGGTTGTTTTAAGATCAGATCCTGTAGAATCCCACATTTACACAACCGTAGTTTACTCCAGGTTCTCAAAATCACAGGGACAGGCATGACTGGGCAAAACTTGCACTCAAGCTCTTGCCAGTGAAAAGAAAAATCCTATTTTGTGCAAGGAGTGACTCTTTTCACCCTATATTCATGCCAAATTGCATGAATCTGAACAAATCCAGCCTCTAAAGCTAAGCAATGTTGAGCCTGGCTAGGGAGAGATTGGAATATTGACTGAAATGTCCAAAAACCCCAATCCAGGAATATGACAAGGCACTCATTCCCAAAACCACTGCTTACCCTCCTCACTGCACACAGGCTTATTGGCTACTCTTCTCAAAGGTGCTAAATTCCTGAACAGAAAAAACATCAACAGGCCAGGATTTTGAATCTCCAGAGCAGGGAACAAAGAGCATGTCTGTTCTGTATTCTGATCCAAGCACGGCGATCACAGGAGCTGAATCCAGGCAACTGCTGTCTTGATTACACAGAGAAGGCAGCAGTTATAACAGCCCCTCTCGACAGAGAAGCAAGATTATTTTGTGCCAGTAAATTAAGCAGATATGAATTAGAAGACAAGTACAGTTTTAAGGTGCCTTTTCACAGTCTTTTTTTTTTTTTTAACCACAACCACCCTTTAAATGCTAATCTGCCTCCCAGTACAGTACCAAATAGCCACCCTTCCACTTTGTCTCTCTTTCAAAGCTGTCAAGTTGCTAACCTCCAAATGAGAACTCAGATGCCATTTCTAATCTGCCAACAATATGTACTGAGATGCCCCTTGCTGATGGGAGAAGACAGCAATAAGATGGGCTTCTGTGAAGCTAAAATGAGCTTCTCTCACACTAATGAGGCAGGACTGACAGGCCTCGAGGTGTCAAGTAGAGACTCAAAACCTAAAGGTACAATGGATCTGCCCATGCTATAAAAAAGACCACATTCTATGCCCTCACTGGAGCAGGGTCCAAAGGACTCTCTGCATCTTCCTCCTCCCTCACCTTCCATTCGCCTTCCCCAGCACACACAGCGGGAATGGGCATGGATCGAGGACAAAGAACACCACCAGGATCCCAGTTTTACCTCCTCACCAGGTGGGACAGCGAGGCCAGTCCAGATCGTTAGAGATGAGAAGGCTCCAAATGGTCATGCATGAAAACAACTATCGTAACTTGTCTCTTACACCAAGTACAGATTCTCTCCACTTACTGGTTTCTGTCTGTATTACTGGGGTGAGCAAGTGATGCAAGCCATGCTCAGGAGGTGCTTTCAGACCACAGACAACAGCGAGCTAAACTCAAGGTCATTGCTAAGCCCTTGGTCAAAGAGGACATGCAAGAGACTGGTACTGAGACTTGCAACAGGAGAGGAGCAAGCAGAAGCCTTGGGTGAAGTCAGACCATCATAACAAGGACTGCCCAGGACCATCATAGCTGGAGCAACGATTTCTCCAAGAGCCTCTTTCAAATGCAGAGGCTGCAGAACACACGGTCTCTTCAGCAGACTGACCACCATTTTCCTTGAAACACAGAAGAGTTCAGAGCAAGCCCTGGTCAGGCATGGACTCTGCTGCTGCCAAGAGAGCAGGCAGACATCCAGGTCACACCAAGGTGACCAAGAAGTTCTCAGAACCACATAAGAAACCACTCGAGCCCTCCACTGTGAGAAGGAATTTTTTCATTTCTGCCACTAACTTAATTTCTTGCACTAACACAGCCCCCACCAGGATGTCCTGCCCTCCGTACCATTCCAGACAATTTAGTCCTTTTCTAAACGGAACTGAAACACTGGGCTAACACAAATTCCTGTTTCCGTTATCCCAATCTACCCTCATGCCAGGAGTTCCACCTTTCCCTTTCAAGGATAGAATGACTTAACTGTAGCACAATTAGCATGTAATTTGTAAGTCATTATAGCGCAAAGTGTCTGGCGAGAATATTTTATCGAATAAACCTGCTGAGCATAATTTTCTGTGGAACTATAAAAATATTAAACCATCTCCTGTCTTTTTCTGCCATCTTTAGAGATCACTAAAGCTGCTGCTGCCGCCTGTAAATTATACCTCATTTCAGAGGGAGTTAAAAGCCATAGGATTTTACACCATTCCTGCAAAAAAAAATTTAAGAATTTGAGTCGGGAACAAGATACTTTCTAGGTTTCATTAACTAAAAACTCTGAGAAGTGCTAAGATGGGCATCAGGTGTTGGAGACATGCTCACGTGGACTTTGCTCTTGGGTTTTATGCAGCAATTAGGGTAATCACTAAGTTACCACGTCCAATCACTTCTGAATAGATGCCACAGAAGCTAACAAGTGGGTAACACTGAGAAGGGACCCAGTGGACCTTATCCTGTTTCATTGCCCAGATAAAGGGGGCGGTTTCATTAAGATCATTCTTCCTCAGAAACAGGTGGCTTCAGAAGTTCTTCACCTGCCTTCTACCCTCAACTATTCCCACACTTTCACTGCCACAGGCTGAAGAGCATGATCTATAAACCAGATCACTAAAATAAGTCAAGTTAAAAGAAAGAAAAAGACCTGCAAGAACAGCAGCTTCTTATGCCAGCTCTGCTACCAAAGATAAAACATCAGCTATAATACATTCAGTCATTCCTTGTATGATCAGATTTTCAATTCTTGTAATGCAAGACTTACACCAGGATACTCTGTCCATCAGACTTGGATCTCACTCTCAACAGTACAGGCTGAACCTGTAAATATCATCAGATATCATTCTTCTTTGGGGCAGGGAGGAAGGCGAGGTATAACCAGATTTTTGGGGTACTATGCCCCCTACTGCAAGAGAAAGGTCAAAAGCCCTCAAGTAACATAGCACATTTCCTTAAGGACCCAGTGTTTGTACCATCCCCTTCAATGATTCATGTGCCACAACTAGAAATGTTAAAGTGCTCCCTAAATCCTGACACAGCCAGACAATGCTGTGATTTGACACAAAGAATGATGGCTTTTGCCGCCTTCTGTGTGGGGAAAGCACTTGAGCCACTTCAGATCTCAGGAGACCACGTCCCACTGATCGTTTGAGGATGCTACAAAACAAAGCAAATGATAATTCCAAGAGCATTCCAAGCTAGGAATGAACCTCACCATGGTATTTCATACACATTGTGACCAATATATTGCACATAAGATGTTTCTGCTAAATCCTATTATTACCTCTAATAGGAGCAAAGAACTGAGATCCATTTATTCTAGCCATTTCAGTCTACAAAGCCCTGAGTCAGGCAAAAGCACAGTGGCCTTCCACTTCCACAGTGGCCTTCCACAAGACAAAACCCTCATATTCTTACGGTTTCTCTTCTCTTGTGCATCAGTAAACATGAATGGGTTAACATTATCAATTAAAGAGCTTCAACACAAGCTTCTTCACAAATTCCCTTCACCCCAACTTTGTGCTGGCTGCTTGGTAGAGGTGTTAACCTTTGCAGGATGCTTCAGGATCCTTTTGGATAAAGGAAACATACACCAGCTCTGCACGTTGCCTTTAGGGCTCTATAAAGCAGTTGCAGATACACCACAAGGCTTCAGCCAGAAAAATCCATTCTGGTTTTTGAGCTCCAAAACCCACACACCAACACCGAAACATAAAGAATAAATAATCTCTTGCTCTATTCCGAGGAGGGCGAGCGGAGCGCGGAGGGACAGCAGGAAAGGGTAAAGGCTGGTTTTTCTTCAGGCCACCGTTCATTTGTGAAGCTGCAGCTGTCCATATGGAGCTGGCAGCAAAAGCAACCCCATTCATCACTCGCCCCCGTGCCTTTTTGAGCAGCAGCAGCGCTGCTGAGCTCCGATGCCCTCAGAATGTTTGCCAGCGCCCAGAGAAGAGGCCTTGGCCGTGGGCAGACAGCTGTTTGTCAGAGCCTGGCGGGGGGCTGCAGCCCGTGGCACGCTGAGCTCGCCCCACGTGCGGGGACAGCGGCTGCAGTGATTACTCTCCGTCAGTGCTAATCAATCTCACACCCTCTTCAGTGCTGATACAGATAATCTTGCGGGAAGCTGGCCAAGCTCGCTAACAGCTCTGCAAGCTGCTTCCTGACTCCAACAGCTCGTTCTCTTTCAAAAAGTCTGTTCCAGCTTCAGTTCCAAGAAAGTACTGTGTGGTACCAGGGCTCATGTCATTCAAAACGATTCACTGCTGGTGAGCAGGGAGCACGCCAGCCTTTGGCTGCAGCCTCATCTAACTAATCAAAATAGCCGCTTTCTCGCAGCTGATCAGAACTCTAAAGACCAGGGTAGGAGGCCTCGCACATTATCATGTAATTGTCTCTCTGCATTTCACTTACTCTCCATCTGCCAAACCAAGCAAGACTGTAGCCAAGTAAAAGTGAAGACAAATTGTAGCACAGACTTAGACCCCTCCTAGTAAAATTCACTCTAAGAAAAGGCCAGAAGCACTTGCCGTAGAGAAGTTCTCAGCCTATTTTATCGGAGGTTAACTGGAAGCTGGAGAGCAGGACAACAAGAGGTAACAGCACCAGTACGAGGGCACGGCTCAGAAGAGTGACCTGGCTGAGCCAGATGACATGCCTGTGCAGACATATTGTAGACATGAGCTGGCAAAACTTAAGCAATACATACGTGTTTCTCTCCATCGATCTTCTTATCAGCTGCCTGCATTGCATCCAGGTACTTAAAATACAGTTCCATCAGCCTATCAACCTGCAAGGGCAGAAGAGAGAGATCTAAGCAAGAAAAAAGAACAATGCAATCATCTTTAATCCTTCATGCTATGTTGTTTTCCTCCCAGCTGCAGTCTTCACAAAGTAACAGGCAATTCTGTCACTCACTGGAAGGAATACATTACAGAAGGACGCTACAAGTGTTGGTCGGATGAGCACGCTGAGTCTGCAGGCATTTGAAGATATTCCCACATCACAATATGGTCTCATCAGCTCCAGCTAAAAGGCAGCAAGAAGACAAGTGTCCCCCACTCGCTCTGCTGTGCTGTGGTGCTCCAGTTCTCCAGGTTTTTCCAACAGACCTTTCTGTCTACGCTGCATGCAGCCAAGCTCATTTTAAATGTATCAGACGTGTTACGGCTCCCCTGCTCTCCTCTGAACTGCGTTAGGCAACTGAAAGCCTCTCTAGTAATGGGAAATTTCCTGCAGTTGGCAGAACAGGTTATGAAAAACACCTTTAAGACACACTAATGAGGAATACTAAAGAACCACTATTTCCCCAGTGATGGAATTTACAAATCTCTTGGGAATTACTGGTTTGCAAAAGCCGCTGTTTCTGTTTCACAGCTGTTTGATCTATCCACCACCATGTAAATATTTTGGAAAGTAATTCCCAGAGTAAACACCACTGAAATGACACATTCTAGGGGAGGAATGAGGAATGTCAGAAGTGTAGTGCAGCAATTCCTAAACTCTCTGCAAAAGAGGTTCAGTAGAGTAACTGGCACCTTTCCACGCTGCCCTGGTCTCACAGAGCCAACACAACGTTAACACCACCCAACACATGTTGTATGATCAGGCTTCAGGAGAGACACATGGGACTGGGAATCGCTACTACCACGTCCAAAAGCACCAGAAAACGAGAGTACATATGATGTGGGAGGCCAAGCACTACAGGCAATTTCCAGTTCTCCAGTTTGTAGATAAGGACATGAACAAGAATGATGGCTTGTGAGAGCACGGGTACAGGCAGGTACAATAACAGCTTTTCAGTAATTTAGCCAGTTATGAGTTACTGGCACCCTGCCGTTATCGAGTACCCCCCCAGCCTGGCAGCCCGGATACTGCAGACACACATTCAGCACCCACCTTCTCGCTGTCATTCTCTGTGAATTTATTCAGTAACCGTGTCCTCTGCTGCCCTCTCAGGTTACGCAGAAGGGAGGCCAGGATGGAACAGACATGTTCTGGAGATACAAAATGAAAATTGCACGCTGAGATCAGGAACAGGAGCTTATTTTCTCTGTAACATGCCATTAAATTTACTACTAGCACTCCCGCGTGTAGCCATTGATAAGCGGAACCCTGGTTCCCTCCCATCCCCGGTGAGAGGCAGCAGAGCGGTGGCGAGAGCATCAAGCCGCATTTGCAGGGAGCAGAGACACCTCCTCGCCCATCGCAGCCCGGCCAGCGAGGTCTCCTCGGGCTCTGCTGCACAACTCCTGCTTTTTTTTCCTTGGTGACCTTGAAAAAATACCTTACGTAAAGCCCAAATTCTGCTCCAGTTTACCTCCCCAGGTGGGCATGCCTGCCCAGCAGCATACACTCTCTTTTTGGCACCCTCCATCACAGCCAAAGGCACAGCATGATGCCTTCTCCTTTGGGGCTACAAGGAGTCCTGGCCCAAGCCAGCACTGTCATTCAAACAACCCCTAGTTGGCCAAAGAGGGGACGGTTATTGAAACAGAAAGCTTGAGAAAGGAGTAACTGTGCCAGCCTGCAGCTCCTGCAGAGACTTAACTGGTATTAGCTGGAGGAAAAAAAATCCTCAAACAAACCACTTTTATTTACAGAAAATCCCGTGGATTGAATATGAATGTGCCACAGCAAACCAGAAATGATCAAATAAACGTGTTCTACAATCTTCTCAATTGCACTTGGGGGTCATATTTTACGGCACAAACCTTGGAGCCAAGTAAAAAGTCAACGTTGCAAGCACACAAGAGAGAACATCTGTGTTAATGTCCAACCACAGCTTCACTCTGAAACGTGACTGAAGTATCTCAAACTCAGGGTCTCCTGAGAAGCAGGACTGAGCTCTGAGAACTTCCTCTGTAGGAACATGGGTGCCCGTTGATGGAGGACCACCAAAGGAGGTACCGAAGGGCCACATGGCATTGCTGCTTTTGTGTCTCGCACCCTTTTCAGAAGCTCCACCTGAGCAGAGGTCCCAGCACAGCCCCACTACATCGTCCCTCAGCAGCGCGATCTACTGCCTCACTGGAGTCAAGTGGTGGTCAAAAACACAGTATTTCAGAACAGGGACTTGAACTCTTTGCTCCTTGAGGGACAAAAAGTGACATGATCTTCAGCAAAAGCACAGTTTTTCATATAGGGCACCTTACGCTTCTTTAACCACTAATATTTGGCTGTACCAGATTCCGTAAAGTACAAAAGCAAGTGCTTCTCCATGTCCTTCACCAGTTCCGTGTGCAATTTATATACAATATACATACAAATTCATGCCCATTTTGAGGCAAGCTCTCAGGTTGCAACCCTCATGCTCTGGCTTTTTTTTAGTTTGCCCAAGAACACTTTCCAGGGTGGAGGAACCAACCTGCCCCGGGTGCAGTGCGAGGTGAGGGAAGGAACCAAGGGCAGGCATCCACCTCCCTTTCCTCGTGAAAGGGAAGCAGAGTGGCCACACACCTCACATCTGCACCCCCAGCATCACAGGAGACGCAGAGATGCAATCACTTGCAAAAGGTATGCCAACAGGAGAAACGATGCTGGCAATATCAAGGATTATATGGTTTTAATATGGGGAAATAAAAGCAAACGAGATGGGCATGAGTTTCCCTCCCTTGCCAAATCACTTGGTGTTGCTTCCTGCCTACAGGTCTGCATTAAGCACAGCCCTTATATTTTAGACATCTCCACATACTCCAAACTGTAACTTCTCCAAGACATACTCATTTTAGTCTTGCTGACCGGGACTGATGAAAAATAATGACCATAAACATTTCCTCACCCATGGTGGCAGGGAGAGGAGAAGGGATGTCAAGATTTGTTGTTTTCAGAGAGGAAATCACAAGGTGCAGAGGAAAGGGACCATCACCTTATTGCCGTCAAACCCTTTTAACATTCATTTCCTCGGCGCTGCCTAGCCTGGAGCCACGAGAAGCCTTGATCGATTGCACCAGCAGACAAAGAACCAGCGACACTGAAGTGTTTGCGGGGAGCTTCTGCGCTACCTTCCAGCCTATGCTTCCGCGGAAAGGCGAAGTCCAAGCTGTCCTGCCCTCTCTGCAGCACAGATTATCTGCACTCTCCATAAGGACAGCAAACAGAAGAGGCTGGTACACGCACACGCACACATACACCCCATTTCATTAGCTACTTATAAATGTAGCTTCCTTAGAAACAGATTTCTGCCCGAGGTGGTGTCAATTTTTCATGTAGCAAAGAGATTGGGAGAGCTGCTGGCAGGAGGAGCAGGGGAGATAACAGGTTTATCGGGTGGCCAGCACCGTGAGGCTCCTCTGTCATCTCGACAGGATAACACGGGGGTGAAGGATGGCTCTGGGTATGTCAGTGCACGCTCCGGCTGCAGAGAAACAGTTATTCCACAAAAAGCGACACCGAATTAAGCGTCGACATTAAAAAAAAAATACTGCAAAAACCTCCAAATTCCTTACAAGATCCTATTTTCTTAAGGTGAAAAAAAATACAACAAAATGAGGGGTTTTTTTAGTTTTTTTAAATACACCCCAACAGATGCTCTGCTGTTTTTAGAAAGAGGACAGCATTCTGCATTTCACACTATTTTTTCCCAAACCTTTTTTTGGAAGCGTTTAGAAGTGTTGACACAGTGTTTTAGTAGTAATATTCTCACCAATGATATATCTTCATTGCTTTTTTTCCAATACTCCTTTACTAGGAAATGTATTTCAGCTGTCATTTTTGCTTTGGTGCTCATATGCAGATATTTATCCATTTTATCAATAAAATCTTTGAAACTACTGAGAAATCTAAAGAAGCTGACACAGTTTTTTTTAAGAATGAGGTTATTCTTTCAACATATCATCCAGAAAATCTTGGTTATATTTAGTTACCTGGTCAAAATGTTAACAAAAATATTTTACTGAAATATTTCTGAACTATCTAAACCTTTTTCTTGATCAGTTTCCTAAAAAAAAAAAAAAAAAAAAAGCATTAGTGTGTTTTATGCTCTTCTCCCGAAAAATCACAATTATGCCGTGATGCAACTCCTGGCCCAATAAACACCAACATCCACATGCAAGAACACAGCCAAAATCAGGGCAAACCCTGGGGTAAGAGAAGTGGAATGGGATAAGTAGATTAATCCATTATTTGATGAATTAAAGCATTTAGACGAGTGATCAGAAGTGAGAGGCGTTAGCTAGGGAGCGAAGGTTTCTGCAGACGTGGGGGTCTCACCATTCTCCCATGAACTGCACCAATATATATCTCGCATACGCAGAATTTTAAATATCCATAATCCCAATATTTGCTCTGAGTTGGATCTTCTTTGGAAAATGATTAGTAGCTGGTGCTATTCCGAGTCGTCAGAAAGCCAAACCTGCAGCTGCCCAGCTTTGATCTCAGCTGACAGACTAAGGCCACAAGCTGCACATTGCCCACGGGTGACACCTCGGGCAGCCTGCCTGAACTGAGTATTTTGGGAAACTTCTCAATAACCGTGCCAAAGCTCAGCCAAAGCCCAAATCACCTGCACAAAAAGAGTCATTTTCAAGGAAGGCAACAGACAAGGCCAGAGGCAGAAGTTGCTGCCGAGTCCCTATTTCTAAGAACAACCACATGTACTTCCTTAGAAAAGCAAACACCAAAATGAACCGTGCTCAGCACCATTGAAGATTCTCTGAAAGGAATAACAGTTATCAGCTGATACGCATCAATAACAACTTTCTCTTTTTTTTTTTCATATAAACATCCCAGTGACTGGTTCCTGTGCAGGTGCCATGACTCTCCCCGCTGTGATGCACCGTGCCGGCCACGTCCCAGGCTCCGGGCATCATCGCAGGTGCTCACCCAGAGTCCTTCTCAGACCAGCATCACCGCGGACTCTCAGGAGCCTTTCCCTCTCCAGACAGGCACAAAGACTTCAGAATGCAAGCAGTGTTTAAAACACCCTAATTAGATCGATCTTGACTTCAACTGCGGCGTGTTGGAATACAGATTAATCTATTCCACGGCTGGCACTGGCAGCTGCAACAGCAGGAGGTCCTGTCAAATCAAGTCGTAACATTACACTCCTCTGCCTTTATTATCCCCCCCCCCCCCTTTTTTTTTTAACATTTCATTATAACGGACATCTGCCTAGCAGGGGAGGAAGCTCAAGCACACTCCCCTGCAATACTGACGCAGATGAGGCAAGAGGAAGAGGAAGGCGCGTGCTTCTGGGTGCATCCACCATTATGGGGACTAGCAGGGCATTCTGACAAACCCAATGGAACACATTTAAGAGCCTTCTGTCTTGTCTTCTGTATCTTAAGAAAAACTGTGGTTTCTAATTAGGAGCAGGAAAGTACCAGAAAAAAACCCTTCCACCTCCTTCAGAAACTTCTACTCTCTACCCACTGATTTTACTGATGGGTAAAGTGGGGCCTGGAAAGGTCAAAAAAGCTCCACGGGATGCCCCTGTTGAGCTGGAATCCAAGCATCGTGCTGGATGTAAAACAAAATTCTTGCTATCAACTGAGGAAATTTATTTTTGTGATGCTCTTGTAGCTGAGAACGCTAACTTTAATTGAGATAAATTTAACTCCACACTCAGCATCATGGCTCATTCAAGTAACAGATTCCTGTCATATTCTGGAGGGTTGATGGCAAAATAACAAATTGGCCTAACAAAATCCTGTTTAAACAGACTGATGGCTTCCCCGGGTATTCGCTACGGAAGACCACCACATGAAAAATAGTTTCTGCTGGCTAGCAGAGGGTGTTGTGCTCATAAAGATACTCTACATCAGGCCACTTTTCTGGTGCTGCCAATTCACTTTTCCATGCCCAGGGGACTCAGTTCTGCAGCAGGTTTTCACTCCAAGGGCTTTGCTGCCTTTCAGTGTATGTTACAAAGGAGGAAGGACAGATTTACTAAGAAATGAGGTTTGCTGCTGCTGTTTTTTTTTTTTTTTAAAAAAGTGTGTAACTGAATACCTCCAAAAGAGGCAAACAGGCAAAAAACCACAGTGATAGGAATTCTCATTTGGAAATTGGCTGAACTAATTCTCAGGTTATCAAATTAAGCATTCCTAAGTAAAACTGACATCCAAGTCAAGAGAAGGCATTTAAATGAAGATGAATTGGACAAACATCCTTTTATAGTTCATTAGACTCTCCAAGTGAGCAGAACTATACTGCAAATAACTGTCCTGAGAAAGAGCAGGAGAATACCTGGCCTAACAAGCAAGTTATGATTGCTTCACTACAGAGAAAGAATTTGTGTTTTCTCCATTTTTAGCTCACGGAGACTGTTCAAGAATTTCAAGTTTGCATCCAACGCTTCGATTTGACTGCTGCTCTGGGAAGTCCAATCCCAAGGGGCGTGGCAGCCTTATGGACAGTGAAGACAAGCTGACCCTCAGCTCTGCAACAGAAGAGATTTTGGAACACAGACACCCGTACAGCATCCCCCACATTTCAAAATTCACAATACAGAAGCATTATTTCTAATCTTATCCTATATTTATGCCAAGATCCACCCAGAGCCAAATTCCCATTTACTTCCTACAACCACACACAGTAGACACTGGCTGCTGTGCTCTCTGCTCTTCCAGTTCAGTTCCACTGAAGCCATGAGGCAGCCGGGCTCCTCTTGGGGTGCCCAATCAAAATGTTCAAACCCCTGTAACACAGCAGATCTCACCATTTCATTTGTATAATAGAAGCATAGAATGGTTTAGGTTGGAAGGGACCACCATCAAGTTCCAATCCCCCTGCCATGGGCACATGTCCCACTAGACCAGGTTGCCCAAAGCCCCATCCAACCTGGTCTTGAAAAACCTTCAGGGATGGGACATTCACAGCTTCTCTGGGTAACCTGGGCCAATGTCTCACCACCCTCACACTAAAGAATTTCTTCCTAATAATGTAGCCCCCAGTCTCAGACTGACGAAGAGCCCATTTTCTCCACAATTTGGCCTTCAGCTTTCTACCAGCGCTCACTATATGTAGGCTGCGCTACACTGCCGTGTGTCACTCACCATATGACAAGTCACAACAAGAGGCTATGGCCAAGCTCTGCGTATCGTACCTTGCACACGGTGCTCAGTCTCTGACTCGACACCCATCTGGATTACACTTCTAGAGGGATCACAGTCCTTAATCAGGAAGATTACAGGGAGCAGTCAATCACAAAAGCAAACACTGAGCATCTAGTGGAATTAAATGCATTTCTGCAGTAATACTTGTCATTAATTCTCCACCTCCTACAACCTGCCTCTTCCACCTTCCACTAACTCCACACAACGCCAAGCAGCATCTCAGAGGGAACCCGCTAACACCATTCAACAAACTCACAACAAAACCCCGTCTAAAACATACCAGTTTCTACAACAACAGGCTACTTCTCTTTAAGGCTGGCCAAGCCAGCAGGATACTCACAAGTATTTTGACTCCACAGACACAGGAAAACTCTAAGCCGTTTCGGTCTTCAACTACAAAGTATTTCTGGTTTGGGTTGTTGCAGTGCCTCAGAAAAAGGGAAATACCTTAGACTTTTCTCTCAAATCTAATATGCTCAGAAACATATCATGATCTGTACAAAGGCAAAATTCAAGTGTAGATAACGTTCAGTCAGTTAGACACCACCAGCCACATCTTCAGGCTCAGATCATCCATAAAGATGGTTAAGAAAATTTCCTCTTCTTTTTTTCCTAATTACACAGCGTATATAAAGCACAAATACGTGCAGTTTGGATTTAAATTGTTCACAGGCTCCCTAGAGTAAAATAATTTTTAAACACTGACAAGGTTTAATATGTAGCTAACCAGCAGTGGCACCTTTATGCTAGCTTTTAAAAAAAGAGAGAAATACATTACAGAAAAGTTATTTTTATCAAATATAATTTGGATTATAAATTTCTCTAATAAATAAAAGCTCGCCAAGTCACATTGAGATTTTTTCACCAGGGTATTTATTATTTTGTCGCATTCAGAACACTGCCTTCAAGGCAACAAAATAATGTTTATTTTATGGAGTGTCTCCTATGTAAAAAGCAATGCTGCTATGAAATAAAGACAATAGGACTATTTTCCTACCACTATCAGACACATAGGAAAGATTTTTGTCTTCTAAAGATGGAGCATCGGATGCCTGATGAGAAGAGTCTCTCTGTCACTATGCACAGCGAATGTGTCCCCCAGCCCTGCAGTCTGGTGGCACTTGTGGGGCTGCAGACAAAAGGACACCCAGGACAGACAGAGGAGGAAGGGTCTCGGTGGACAAATACTTCTGGCAGAGCTGTTTGTGTCTCACCTGGTGCGAAGCATTTTAACAGGGTTGTCCTTTAAGCGGTTGTAATTAGGCTCCAGGGTAATAGCCCATGAAGAATTTCATATTTTGCAGCAAAACCAGGAGTGTCTGTCCCGACAGTCCCAATGGTGTTACAGAGACTGCCTTCACAGCACAGTTCCTTAGAACTGCTTTTTAATAAATACTGATGCCTCTGCTACTAAGCCATTCTAGTTAATCTTTTAAAGGAATATGTTCCTCCATTTGACATATACATGAATGCTCTCCTAGCAGAAGAGGACCATTCTAATTAATTTTTAAATTTTTTATTTAAGCGGTTTGAACACAGGGTCAAGTTTTTTTACAAGTAAAGGTGACAAGAGAAGACTGAATAACCAGCATTCTTTTTGAGAAATAAACAGGTATGCAGAAAGCAGGGTGTTTCTCCGAGCAGCACAGCACAGTGGGCATCGCTTCTCAATCACGCTAGAGCTCCTTTAAAACCAGTAGGCACCAAGGCTTCTTTGCACTATTCCTGTTCAGCCAGTGCCTCGCCGGAGCCGACCATCAACCAGCAGTGCCCCTGAGCACAAAGTAATTACTGTATTGCTGCTCCAACAGTTGGCAAAGTAAAAACATATACTGTGCTGCTTATACACGTGTCAGAACAATGGCCGTGACAGGCTCCGGGGGAACCCTGTTAAACATCTCAATTAACTGCCATCGTTAGAAATTCACTAACTCACCTGTCCAACGATGCAAAACAAAGAAAATTGGACTTACTACCACAGCTTTTTAGAGAGAGTTTATTTTAATAAAACTGATTTCTGGACTCATCTTAGTGTCCTCCATTTCTTCTGAATATTAATGAGATGGAGGTATGATAGAAGACTGTTCGAACAGATCGCTCCGTTTTCCTGAGGGCAGATTTGCTTTTTCGCTATCACAGAAATAGTTAGGAATCAGCCCCTTTAGGGCTTTCCAGGCTGGTACCTAATCCTCAGAGCAGCCAAGATTGCACAACGATGACACCCACAGTCTCAAGACAATGCAGATGAGACAGAGATTAACTCACTTTCCCAAAGTGACAAATGTAAGTCAATGACACGAGCCACAAACCCAGATCCCACAACTCAAAAGCTCACATTCCAGCTTGAGCTTTCTCTCAGTAAGAAAAATTAGAGAACCTCATTTTTATACCGCAAATGAAGATTTCAAAACATCCCCTAAATCCATCATCTAAGCGCAACGGCACTTCCTGCAATTTTATTACATCAACCCCAGAATACACGACAGTGTTTCTTTCTCACCATTAACTCTCCAAGACAAGCAAGACAATACAAGACAGATAAGGCAGCCAGAACTGGCAGCCTGTGTGTGAATCACAACCAGGGCTGGTGCTGGGTGGCAGGTAAATCCCTTCCCTTCACCCACACATGCACCCACAGCCCACGGTGCTGCCAGTTCCTGCTTTGACCCACTGTCCCACCTCAGCCCCACCACCTTTGAAGCACAGAGACCTCCTCTTTTGGGCCCCTCACTACAAAAAAAGACATTAAGGTGCTGGAGCGCATCCAGAGAAGGGCAATGGAGCTGGTGAGGGGTCTGGAGAACAAGCCTTATGAGCAGCAGTTGAGGGAACTGGGATTGTTCAGCCTGGAGAAAGGGAGGCTGAGGGGAGACCTTATCTCTCTCTAAGCTAGAAGGAGGATGTAGCCAGGGGGCAGTTGGTCTCTTCTCCCCATGTAACAGACAAGAAGACAAGGAAATGGCCTCAAGTTGTGCCAGGGGAGGTTTAGATTGGATATTAGGAAAAATTTTTACACTGAAAGGTTTATTAAGCATTGGAACAGGCTGCCCAGGGAAGTGGTTGAGTCACCATCCCTGGAGATATTTAAAGGACAGGTAGACATAGTGCTTAGAGATATGGTTTAGTGATAGTTATTGTCAGTGTTAGGTTGATGGTTGGACTCGATGATCTAAAAGGTCCCTTCCAACCTAGGCAATTCTATGATTCTCTGCAGCTTAAGTGTGCCAAGTCAGGCCACGACCTTCATTAGGTGTTGTCATCTTTTAATGGTGGTGTTCTACAGCTAATGTACTGGGACCAGCTAACCACTGGCAGGATTTTTAAGAAGAAAACAGCCGCTTGCTGAATTTGCCCCTCCTCTTCCTCACCACTCCATCCTCAGGAAGGAGGAGGTCAGGCAGATGCCCACCAAGCTGCCCCTAGCACTTCAGCCCCACACCCGGCCAGGTCTGGAGGAGGCAGCATCTCCCTGCCTTTGCTTTGGAGAACATGGGGACACCTAGGTACACCCGAGTTGTGAGGCCAGTATCAAAGTAGGGTGTTTGGGTTTAGAGCTCCCCTTTTCTTGCTGTTTCCTTCCATTTTCCCTCAATTTGCTGCAGCTTTTGACAATATTCACCCTTTACAGAACTGAGACGAGTAATGAACTGGCACAAAACCTCAGGCATCACTGGCAGTATTTAAACTTTCTTCTCACTCAAGACATAGTCGATTATTAACAAAATGGAAAATTTAATGTTACCGGACACAGGAGGGACTGACCCTAGATTCAGTTCAGCCTAAGGTCCTGCAGTAATACTCCACAGCAGATTTCTATTAAAGCAGAGTTTTCCAGGGAAGACAGGGAAAAAAAAAATAGAAAAAGAAAGAAAAAAAAGGCAACTTCAAAGCATGCAGTTTATTTCTGCAATGCCTGATGTTCATCGAGTCACACTTCAGTGCTCAGAGCCATGAAAACACTGCTTTTGAGGTGACATTTGTAGTTGCCTCATTACTCTTTTCAAAAGAGTTTTGCATCAAAGAGGCAGAGCTTCAAACAACAGACCCTACAGGAGTGAAATAACTTATTAACAGCACATGAAATGGAATCGCCAGGAACTGCTGATACCAAAACAAGCAGGGCAAGTGTGTCATCAACAGCCAGTCTGCGACAGGACAGCTGCCTGGACCCGAAAGCTGCAGAAGGAACCGGGATGTGCCGTTCCCTCCTTGTGACAGGTACTTTTCAGACACTTTGCCTTCCACCCACCACCTCCTTGAAAATAAGAAGGACCTGGAAGCATGCCTACCTTCGTGTTCTTTTTCAGTTGTTCCAACTTTCTTTATCTTTTTGGGCGATTTCATGAAGAGTGGAAATATGGTCCTCAGGCCGAGAATGTCAACAAACTTGTGACAGTTGTCTGTGCCCTCTGGGCCAATCATGGCATGGTCCAGTACCTTCAGGGCACTGCTGCGGGAAATCTTCTTCTCTCTGGGAAAAGAAAGCTGAAAATTAAACTCTTCAGGGACACAAGGAACTTTGGACTACGGTACTTTACAGAGACAGCATGAACAGGGAAACAAATGTGACAAGGAAAGTATGACAGTTGAAGAGTGTAAGCGCAAGCTCCAAGTGAGATTTCGGCTTCTTCAAGAAGCCAAAACACTGTATCAACAAACGCTCTTTTCAAAACTGTAGTTGAAAATATTCTCTTGGTTATTTCTTTTTTAATGTCTTTCATTTCTTTTTATTTTCTATTTTCTTTTTATTTCATTTTATGCATTTTATTTTTATGGTTTTATTTTCTTTTTTTATTTCTTGGCTAATAAAGAAGTTATTTCATTATCACCTTATAAATACTAGCACAAAATGGCAGGGGAGACTGGGCTGGGTACACAAGGCAAGTACTGTCACACCAAGATGATTAGGATTTAGATGTAGCAATAATTCAATTTCATAAAGGAGTAAGTTTGGTAAGCGTAGCTTGGTCATCAGCTATAATGAAGAAAAGCTTGTCTCCAGACATCATGGTTGAAAGGAAGCTGTTAGATTCTGGACTATTCTGTTTGGATGCCAGTTCAGAATGCTGATGTTGGTAACTCACACCAGTAACACACAGGTCGTCTGAAAACGATCTCCAAAAGCTCTGCACCTCTCAAACCAGAGACAGGGGAATTTGCAATTCATCCAAGGGAAAACTTAAAATACCTTGTGAAATACGAACTGAAAAAGCAGTTGCAAATACAGCCCATAAAACCAAAGAGACCAGGTAAACACCAGCAGGAGATAAAGTGAGCTGAAGAACAATAGCGCTCAGCATCCCCAGAAGCCAGACCAGGAGGTTCCCCTGGTTCTGTTCCCCCCAGGGCAGGACAGTCACAAACCCCATTACCTTCCACCTCAAGTGCATGGGAATCTCCTCAGATTTTTTCTTCTTTAAGAGAATTTGTTCTCTAACAAATATATAGCTACAGGCACATATGAAAATAAATCCCCAAAGAAACAAGCTGTGTTCTTCCCCTGTAGAGATGATGAGAGAACAACTCCCAGACACACACTGGTTGCTCTGCACTACCATAACATGCTCAGGTGTTATTGTGGACCTGGAATAAGATCTGTGAAGATCAAACCACTGATGCAGTCCTCCTCTGTCCCCCTGTGGAGGTGGCAGCACCCACGCCGTCCTTGCCCACGACTGCCACCAGCCGTAAGGAGCAGATTGCCCACCTGCAACCAGCGCACCCAGAGCTGCCCAGCAGCCAGCCACCTGCACCTCCTGGCCAGCAGCAGAGTCTCCTCCTCCTCCTCCAGGGCTTCTTCCCTCTACAGGGAGCTAAAAATAAAGTACTTCTTAGGCCGGACAATATAAGAAATGTTTTCAGGGGAAGTAATTGCATATTGATCAGCATTTAGGAAGGTTGCACAGAGCTGATCTCTGGAATATTCATTGGGTTTAAGTTCAGGCTTTTAGAGATCAATAGTTGCTTGACTGGACTGTCTAGAGTTGATTTTATTTGAAATATTTATTCTGCCGGAGGGCAAGCAGTTTATCTTAGTCTCATCTATGCTTATTGAGGTAACTTTTAGCCGAACACTAATTCAAAGACAAGCATATGTGAGTATCACCAAAGAGGGAGTGACCTCAATCTTCACAGGGAACTCCGAATTACAACTTTATTTCCTAAGCATTGTTTTCCTCCTTGTGATACCTTTACACCTGAGAGACCTCTTTTGGTATATTGATTATTTCAAAAAGAAGAGGTGCTAACTTTATTTGGACTTCACATTAGCAAAACACAGTCTCTTGCCTTCCAAAATACCAGTAAAAGCAGAATACTAGATTTCTTGGGAAAGTGCTGCATAAAATGGTTCCGTTTAATTAACCGGAAGATTTAGTAAAGAGACTGTCTAAGTTTCCTTGGGGTCATTAGGAACAGCAGGACAAGAAAACATAAAAGGATTTTAATAATCATAAACAATATACCGTGAAATAGCTATAGTCAAGCTTCGGGGAGCCGTACAGAGTTGTCCATTTTCACCTTGTTTCTGCTGTAGAGGAGCAAATGCTATTTCTGAGGGTCAAGAAAAGCCACTGAATAACTGCAGAACAGAAGATCGTGTTTTCCAAGTGATGCACATTCCTATAAGTTCCCTTTGCTGCATTTGTCTATGTGCATACACACGCACCTTCGGTTAATAACTGGGAAAGCCGTGCCGTCATTTTTCCTATGCAACAGAGAATCTTCTTGGCACATCCCCTGGGAACTGAGTGGCTGCATCTCCTCCAAACCTTAACACAATTTTACAGCAAAAGCAATAAGCTTCCTGTCAGTGTGCACAAGGGAACTGACATTACAAGCCTGTTTTTCTCTCTTTTGGCTTTGTAAAGTAAACTGTATTTAGGTTACCACGGTAAGGCTGATGGACTGTGCACTAAAAAGTGCTTCCTGACCTGAAAAAAAAATTGAATTTAATTCTGTGTGACATTTATAAACTTTCTACTGGTGGCTACCGCCTTGATAAACCCTCTTATTTTTGATAACAACACTCCATAAAATAAACGAGCCACCATCGCTGCAGAGATGCAAATCAAAACATTTTACATATCTGTGCTCTCATCCTACTTTTAAACTTCCCGTTTCATTTCTGCTGTCACAGGCTCCGTCCTTCTCAATCTGGTCCTCTCCCAGGCTCACCTCCCACAGATCTGCTTGGTGAAGCTCCACTCCCAGTGGCCAACTGCAAGCTCCCAACCACACAAATTAAGCGCATCAGCCATGGCTTGCCATGGGCACACAAATTAAGCGCATCAGCCACATCGGGCTCGTTTTCAAGTGTTACCACTCTCTTCCCATAAACAAGTAGAAGGTCACATAAAACGACAACCTCTTTGGCCGTTGTCCATACAGTTTAAGCTCAGCATAACAGAAGATAGTCCTGTTTTCATTACTGTCTATAGGAATCTCTTGAGCTCGTTAAATGCTCAGCTGAAAGATGCTGTAATTCTCTGCAGATCTGTGTGCGTGACCACTATTAACAGAACTTGGCCAGATGCATTGGGCAGCACTAGATACAGAATGCTATGTTCTCTGAGACAGTAACGGAGATTCAAGCCTGATATCTTTATTCTCACACAGCTTATCTATCTCACATCATGTCAATAAACTTTCAAACTTTGCTTATTTGTCCTTTCATCTGCACAGGCTATGGTACAATGATTAACTGCCTCCAAAGTAAAAACAAAAAATAACAGGTCTCTCCCCCCAGTCTTCAGAGGACACCGACAGGAGAGAAAAATATTCTGTCCTGTTTGTGGGCGAGTTGGTCAATCACAACCGAATGGCATTTCTATTCTTTGTAGTTTATCATGAAGGTATGAAGATCCAGAAGTGTAATACTCCCACGCAGCTCTCTAGATCACAACTATCAAGGTTCACTCCCTATTTATTTTGTGTTAATCAAAGCAGTACTAAGAAAAACTGAGCAGCTTTTAAGCATACACCAAGAGAATTCCCAATGATAACAGCGGTTCAGAGAATTAATAGCCATTTCATATATTCTCTGTACTAAAAATACGAAAAAACTCACAAGCAAACAAACAGCAAAACCCTGTAGTGTCAGTTCTCAGACACTTTTCTTCGGTTGTTTGAAAGCTACAGAAACCTGCTCTATTTTCCTCACTGAAGCACTGAGTCCAGCAGAGCTTTCTACCTTCAATCACACCACGACCTGCAAAAGCAAGTAACATCCCATGGCAGCAGCTGAGCAGACCCAAAGCTTCTCCTCTTAAAGTAGCCACCTTCTCCCAGCATGTATTCTCCAATTTTCATCACCACAAACCAGAGCTCACAACTACCCACAATGACTGGAGGGGTGGAGGGAATGCATCCAGGGAGAAATTTGCCTCTTGTCGGAATTTTCCAGCTAGGATCCTGATACAGAGAGTGGTAAACAGTACAGTCCAAAAGTAAGCAAAAAACCTATTAAAAATCCAAACATTGGGTCCCACCCACATGGCACAAGAACTCCAAGTAATTAGTTCTGCAAGGCTCGCTTAGCAGCTTAGTACTCGAGGCAGAGGGAAGCTTCCCCCTCGTTCTTAGTTTTGGAGCTTTTCTTTAATTAGCCTCAAGAAAACCTAGCGTTCCTATTTGAATAATCCACGTTTGGTTATTTATTCAGTTCCCTGCTGCTGCACATTACCCAGCCATGCGCTGCAGGAACACATCATTTCTCGTTGGCGTTTGCTAACCAGCCTCCACAGGCAGCCCAGGGCACCAGGGAAAGCCAGACGGAGCCCCGCTGCGCCCAGTCCCCAGGTCTGGAGGAAACCAGTCAGCTCAGAACACACAATTCAGTATCAGGCTAGGAAATAAAAGCAAAAAGAGAGCCGAGAAGCCCTGGAGATTCATGGTGTGACAAAACACGTCATAGGAAAAGATGCATACCTTATGGGCATTTCACAAAAGCAATTTTTGCATTAACATCCACAAAATTTCAAGAGTTTAGAGGATACGCACCACAGTGAAGCTTGAACTGCGGAACAAAAGGAAAAATCATTTTCCCTGGAGACACCCAAAGGGTTTCTCTTACCCTCATAGGGATCTTTGAAATCCTTAGAGGATTAGCAGCCTGACCTACAGCATTCTCTCCTCTGGGTGTCTGCCACACAGATCTGCACTGTTACTTTCCAGCAGCTATTACAGTAACCCCTTTTCTTACAAAACAAAGCTAAAGACAAAAAGTGGAGCTTCTATGTCTGAGAAGGTTCAACCTACGTGCTGGAAAAAACAACACAGAAAACAGACAAAGACACGAACACAGAAATTTTGTAAACAGAAAAAGCACAAACATCTAGCCAGAACACGTGTTGGGACATAAAATGCAGGCAAAAAAAATCACAAAGTTATCTGGGTACCTAAGCATCAGATTCATCAGCTGCAGCCCCTCGCCCTTCAGGAAGCGATCGCGATTGGAACTGAGCATTAGGCAGGAGCAAAGGGAATCAAACAGGTTCTCCATCATTTCCTGTTCCTCTGCTGTACTAGGGTTGTGTCGTTTAAACACCTGCATGACAAAGAAAAGAGAATTACCCCAAAATGGAGGGCTCAATTTAGACCAAACTATTGTAGACTACACATGAACGTTTTACATCACAAGCCCCCAGCGCCTGATATGCAGAAGGCTGCTGCCACCAGAGCAGCAGCTACACACATCCCTGATGCATTCCCTCCTGTAACTCTGCTGCCCTTTTTACTCTCCTGACTGCATCCCAACAAATGTGCAGCTGGAAGACAATGCAGGGCCTCCAAAGGGAAGGGTAAATTCACTGATTGCACAATTTACAAAAGTATGCAGATAAGCTTGTTACCAGAGGACTCCGAGGCAGAACACATTACCTGCGGGGTCTGCTCTACAGCTCCCTGACCTCCTGCCTCAAAAAAATATAACTGAGCTCAGAACACCTTACCTTCAGCTGGCTCAAATGTAGGCACAAACCAGCCCAGTGCCTGCAGTGGAGAATGCTGAAGGTGGCCAAATTCTAACGCCACCTATTTCCAACTTGCTGTGTAACTGTAACAAAATAATTTACCTTCTGCGTACCTCTACATTAGCATCCGTAAAACAGAAATTATCCTCACTTACCATGGATGACACACTTGCGTGGAAGTTATTCAGGGACTATGCCACCACTAAATATGAAGCACTGCTGTGCTTCAGTATCTACAGATATCCTAGATATCTGCTAGGACAGCACTACACCCAGAATCTCTTCCCCCTCCTGACACCCAGCCTGCAAGAGTCTCCTGATGGTAGAGAGGGCGTATGTGAATTACTCACAGATAACTGCTGAAGCAGCACATCGATCCCATCCAGCTCCCCAAGCAATTCTCGGTTGTCTAGATGGGAGGTGGGGGGGGAAGGGGAAAAAAGAGAGAGAAAAATGAAGCTAACTGTCAGATTTTACAGCCATCTAACACTGATACATCAGCGAACAAAATCAATACGGCTTGACAGAATACAAAAGCTGCAGAGAGGGCGCATGCGTATAGGGGAGAGTATACACACGGGAGGGAGAGCACAAGGAAAGGGAAGCCGAAGGCAGAAGAGCACTGTTGTGATCTGAGAGAAGCCTGGACCCTACCCCAACAGAATATAGATACCAGAGGCATGTCTCACCATCGTTATTCTGAAGCAAAATAGCCAGCACCTCACTGCAGTACAGCTTGTTGGCATCAAAAGGCATCTTAGCCTGGTGGTGAAGGAGGAACAAGAGACTCATTAGGGCACAGCTCTCTGTCATTGATTTGAAGAACGCATTAATCAAACCACCGAACCTATGAGAAACACTTAAACCAAAATACAAGAGTGGTAATTTTGCAGTATGCCTCACTGACAAAGCAGTAATAATTCTCTCTGATTCAGGGGTGACAGAGGGAGGTGTGTCTGTGCTCATGTGCTCAGCTCTGATGCTTCATGCTGTCCTACATAGGTAGGTTTGACAAAGTCGGCTCAAAACAACTGAGAACAGTCTCCAGTTGTTTGCAACATGGAATCTCTTTCCTGTAATAAATTTTCCACGATGTTACATGAATGCATGGGCTTATCCTTATTCTGAAAGCCTGCAGCTGTCACCAAAAGCAGAATTTCAGAAAATATATCACAGTAACATTGAATAGTAACTGCCAGAATTTTGTATGAGGATCACAATGTCACAATCAGGAGAACATGAGATGTGTTTAGCCTGCACAGTCACATAATGTTCATTTTATACATTCCTGTCATACTTATGTTTAAAAAAATAAAAAAAAAGAAAACCAAAACACTGAATTTGAAGAAAAAATAAATCCCTGAAGTGGGATTCTGAACTGGATCCAATGTTTTTGCAGGATGCTAAAGCTGCTGCATCTACAGAAAAAGACTAAACATTAATCAATCAGATAACGATGCAAACTGGTGCACTGAAGGAATTAATAAAATAAAAAAAAATAGTTTAAAAAATCATCAGTTACCAGCTATTTGTATTACATTGTTTGAGGGGGGGAAAGAAAAGCAAGCAATAAGTACTAGGCTTAAAACATCCCATTTGTCACCCACTTTTTTTTTTTTCCCCAAATGAAGGACTACCTGTGGCTTGACTGAGTGAACCTGCCTGCGCAGGGCTACGTGTGGGACAATTATCCTGACCTGCTACCGAAGAAAAGGTCACGAAACACCAGCAACACACAAGACACAACCAGGAGAAGCGGGAAGATCCCAAATGCCACAAAGCATTGACTACAAATAAAGCCTTTCATTCCAAATGAACCCAACCCACTCCGCAGATGATGGCATTTATAGCGACCACGTAGCACTTTCAAGCGATCGGCGCCACGAGAAGGGGATGGTGACAGGCGCTCGGTGCTGTGCAGCTCTGCTGGCTCCTTCACGGGGCGCACCAACTGCTGTCCTACGGGGAGTGTCAAGAAATAACACTTTCTTCTCTCAAGGCTGCACACAACATCATCAAACCCTGCTTATGTTTAGACAAGTGAGCTATTAAGCTTTCCATCTGAGCTTTCCAAGGTGGTTCTGTCAGAATACAATTATGCAACCTGAAATGCAGTCAGAAAACACAAATTCACACTCTGTTCTGTGTGCCAGATGTCCTTACCGATGCCTGATTCTAAAACTCATCTTGCAGACATTCTGCAGCAGCACAATGCTCTACCCAGATGCTGAGATCCTGGTTTAATCCTAAACACATCTGTCAGGGCAAGAGATTCAAGACCGAGCGCTGCCAAGAGCCAAGGTGCCTCAGCGAGGGTTTCATTAGCGCGCGGCTCCCCACGACGACAGCGTGTAAGCAAGAAAAATCACTGCCTGATCCCAGGACCCAGACCCAGACCGAGGTAACACGTGCCAGGGCAAAGGAAAGACACATTCAGCACCGAGCTTCAAGGGCATTTAACATTCATTTTCTATGGCACTAGGCAGGGGAATCCAAGTTGTGATTATTTTCCTTTCCCGAGTTCCTAAGTCTTTCAGGTGCCAGAGTAATTACAAGGCAGGCAGCAGACCTACACGCAGTATGCGCCTGCCTGGAATAAAATTAACTTAAGTTTTTGTTTTTAAGCAAAAGGAATATAATTATGTTACTACCTGTAGTGAGAAATTATAGGTTACTTCTGCTAACAAGTATATGAGGGGCACAGAGGGGTATCTGCACGCTTACCAAGCTGAGAGAGTATTTCTGTGATTCAGAGGCCTTCTAACCACAGAGACATTTAAGTGTGGAAGTGCTAATGCCTCCTACCCTAAAAGGGTTAGGAAAAAGCCAGGATCTGTTCGCTAAATTTCCTTCATTAGCTCTGTAAGACAGTTGAACTATCATTTCCTTTCCAACGATATCTTCCACGGAATGTTTAGGCACCTTTTCACACAAGTTGGAGTTAAACTGTGTACCTCACTGCCACAGCATGCTAAGAATATCAAAAAGTAATTTTGAATTCAAAAGGCAATAAGATGAGTTCAAAGAAAAAGCCACCACCAGCAGCAGTTAAGCAAAGACATCACTTGAAACTCAAAATCGTATTAGAGACGTAGGAAGCAAATGCATAACACAGTCTTTATTAGTTTCCCCACTCACTGATCAGCTTTTTACATTCCTACAGGTCTTAGCCATGCACCAGAAATCAACCATAAGGGAGTAATACGAATAGAAAAAAGACACTTTCTGCTGTAAGATGTTTACAGTAGAAAGACAAGACAAAACTATGTCCATTTAAACTAAAACTACATAGGATACAAACCCCAGAAACTAACTTTTGGTCCTTAACTTTGCTTCTCCAATGCATACACACATAGAACTGACTTATTTTAAGTGATGTTTTACATTGGTAGTAACTGGTCCATATAAGGAAGGCAGAGCTCTAGCACTACTGACGCTTGAACCAGGAACACAGGGGTATTGCGGCTACCGGGGACGACCACATCAGTGGCCACAGCCCAAGTGCTGTTTTGTAGCACCAGGATCAGGGACATGTTGCCAAAAAGAACTCCCACAAAACAAGTAAAACCCACAAACATTAAAGAAGACTCAGCATTAGATACTCTTCCAGGCAAACAATATGAAAATGAGAGTACTTCTACTCACAGATTTGCATCACATTATGTAGAGCCTCTTACACATAAAGCCAACTCCTTCCATTTTGCTAATTTATAGTAAGTTAAAAGGGACGTACTTCCCAGTTTGAGGTGAGTTTTAAATTAGCTGTATTCACATACGTTAGAACTTATCACAAAGATAACCTTATACAAATGGAAAGAGCCCATAATAAACAGCATGGGGCCTTTAATATTGTGCCAAACACTGTCTCAAGCACACCAGCTTCCAGAGCAGTGACCTGTCGGTTTTTATTGTGGTATCTCCCTGATGACAACAGGAACACAAGCTCACCTTCAGCCTCTTGAGCAACCACTGCATGAGACCTTGCTGCGCAGCTTCTGTGCACATCTCGGGGCGGAACTCTGCCATGTTCTCAACGATTGCTGAGAAGAAAAAAACAGAACACGGACATTTTTCCCCACCTGCAGTTCAGCTCAGGCCTGTATCAATATTGCTTTGCCAGCTCCTTCCAAGGGCTGCACTGCTCTTCTTGAAGTTACATCTTATTAACAAAACTACCTTTTTTTGAGTGAGACTTAAACTCAGGTCTATGGTACTCTCTGTTTTTACATTGCCCACACAGCCCACCCTCAATGTGACACCAGCTCTTGCTGGAAGAAGCCTGAGATACCTTCCCTTTACTCCAGCAGCAATTCTTACAGCACAAAACTAAACTAACAACAGCAACGGCAGTAAAAATTCCCAAACTCATGTTCTCAGTCTCTCTCATTCTTCCAGTCCTCAGGAGATTACAATCCCAAGTGACTGAAAGGAGCAGATGATAGTCTAAATGCCAGTAACAGTGACATTCTGTGAAGCAGTTACTGCGTTGTGCGAAGACTGGGGAACAGAGAAATAACGATGTACTTACATGAAATACAAACATTTTACCACCTGAAAGTTAAATATATTGGTAAGACATGAACAGCTCTCATAACAGAGTAAGTAGAGCTCACAGACAAGTACACAGTAAATGCAAAGGCGTGGAGCATTCCTGGTGCAGGGTGCAGTTTCATCCGTGCATCAGCACCTCCCGGTGTAACCGCTGTGGGAAGAGACACCTCACCTGCAGTCATGTGATAAACCCCAGCTCAAGGGATCAGCCTTCACCGGGAGTTAAAGCTCTGCTTGAGCAAGAGGTGCACTAGGTCCTCTATCCTTGTTGTGGCAGTTCAAGGTAGGGAGGAAAGGAAGGAGAGGGATAACCCACACCCTGATTTGTAACAAAATACAGGAGGAAATGAGAGGCTGCGCAACAGGCACTTACCCAGCGTGTTGTGGACACCATCAGCTTCCTCCTTCACACTTTCATCCAGGCGCTCTAAATTCTGGACCAGCAAGGCCACGACCTGGCCCTCCACCTAAATCACCAGGGTCGTGAGAAAGATAAAAATTAAGAAAGACGACTCAAAAAAGGAAGATGAAGGAAAAAGGGGTGGGTGTGTGTGTTAATAAATAATAAAAATCAATAAGCCCTACTGAAAAATCCTGCCAGACACAATCAGAAGACATTAACAATCTTGATCTAAAATCTCAGAGGAAGCAAAGGAATCACCAAGTAAATCTGCCACTATGTTTGTCCTAATTAATTAAACAACTTTTGTGCTTCAGATTAAACAGAAAAACATCTGGAAGAAAACATGCACCTTGTCACAGTCCTATTTTCTGAACCAGCCTGATTGATTTATAATCCCTCAGAATTCTTAAGTGCGAGGCAGCACAAACCACCACAGATGGGTTACCTGTCAGCTCTGCAAGCAGCTCCACTTTCAGAGGCTTGCTGCTGGTCTGCCTGTATTTTTGTTATATCTTCCATCCTTCAAGGGTACAAAAAGCTGAAGGAACAACACTCACACACAGAGATTCAAATCCAAAAGCTGAATTATCACCAGTTGAAGCCCTGCATTTAAATCCTAGCACGAGGAATGTACCAAGTTGACTTCAGCAAGCCAACAAAAGCCAAAAAAATCAACAGCAGGCACAGGAACCCACATCTATAGGTGGAGCCTTCTAATCAGAAAGCTAACACAAGAAATACGCCTCTAAAGCTGCAATCGGACATGGTCCAGCTTGACTTTGGCTAACTTTCCATTGTGGACATGAGCTTGGAAAAGTTAAACAAAATAACATTTCCAATTCCAACACTGTTAACTAGCTCTGGGCCCAGTGAACACACAGGAAAAATACGAGCATCGGCTGCTGCGGCAGGTAGTGCAACAATCTTCACAGACACTCTATGCTATACCTACTTTCCTTTAAAAAGAAAAAAAAAAGTAATCTAAAAAGCAGGTATCTAAACATTTCTCCCAAGAAATGCCTGACTATTTTCTTTCAAAGAGGGCAATAAAACATCTAAAACTTGGCTATTATCAGCGGGCTGGTGACAAGAAAAACAGAAATAGAACTTTGCTTGATTTACTACCTCTCTGCCCATTTTATAGAAAACATCTTCTCCAGCAGTTCCTCTCTACCACTTCATTCATCCAGCAATCTTTCCACAAAGGTAGAGTAATTAAGAACAGTGCAGAGGTCAGCTAGAGGAACTCGGCTCTGGGCCACTGTCATTAACCTTTGGAAGGTAACATTATAGTGACTGGACAAGAAGGATTGTAGGAGAAAACAGAGCAGCCAAACAAAGCAAACAAAAGAAAACCCATAATTCCCCATCTTTCAATTTCAACATAATAGTTACAGAACAAGACACAGCCACAGTGATTCACACACACAGCAATTCACTGGCAGAAGCTGCCCAAAAGTAGGACAGACATGGAAATCTCAAGTTTTGCAGGGCATTGGTTCTCTGGAGGGCTTTTGCTTGGGTCAGCATCCTCTTTCCACAGCCGAGGATCAGGAGATATCCAGTGCAAATGTCAGGAAAAGAAGTAGTCCACCACAGAGAGTTACCAAGCAGAGAGCACTTAAGACTGAGCAATGCATCTTCTACTTCATGTAGGTAATTTTCTGGGGTTCTTTAATCTCAATGACAAAAAGGATCCTTACCTCTAAACCCTCCTCCACCCTTAAAATACATTAGCTCTGTTACACAAAAACTTACACACTTTTACTTCTTCTGAAAAAAAAAACGCATTACCCTCACTATAACAACAGACATCCCAGTTCAAGCACAGATTTTTGGGTTTGAAACAAGAGTTACTGGGAGAAGACTACAGGTCTCCCATGTAAGAGGTTAGACTGAACAATCACAAGGGCCCCGCTGCCCTTCAGATAACAATCTGAGCCCTGCCACAAACTTTAATTTTTCATGGGTGAACAGAGGTCAACCTTTTCCATAAGAAGGAAGAAAAACACAAATCAAGCTCCTATTTTCAACAGGATACTGTCCAAGTCACAAGTATTACTTCAGTCTCCCTCCCTGCATGAAAAAATCTCCCAGCCTACACAAATTTTGCAATACGAGCGTGTTCCTTCCAAAAAAGAAGTGGCAGATAATGTGCAAGAAGAGCCTACTCCCCAGTCTCTGGCACACCATTGGAAACACACATTGTGGTCCTCAATACAGCATTTCAGTTACAAAAGAGCAGGCTCCTGACCTGGATAAGCTCATTGTGGTGTTGGCAACGCCGATAACCACAGCTGCAGAAAGCGTGGCGGTTCAGAGTATTGGCTGGTGTGCTGTATAAGGCAGATGTTGTTCAGGCATTAAAATAATTTGGTGTTTATATACTTACTAGAGCATCTATGAGGACTTCAGCTCCTTCTTCACTCTCATGGAGAGTATCTATGTCGGTCAGTTCTTGAAGCAGGTCTACCACAGCTATGGAAACATGTGCGAGGTGTTAAGGAAAACCAACAGAGAGGCAGAGACGTTTAACATTGAGAGCAGATAGCTCTTAGGCCAGCGGGCTCATGACACAATCCAAAACTGGTAATACATTACAGCTGTGGGGGCACAGGAACACCAGAGCCAAGAGCACAGAGACTACTTCAGCCCAGTCCTCATAAGCACCAAAATCAGAGAATCCTAACAATTACAATGATAAAACCAACTATGATTATGTGCTTATTGCATCAGGCAATTTTACTGTTTCTTGATGATCTTTTTTTTTTTTTCCAACTCAAAAATTGCTGGAGTTGGTTTAACTAGGCACCATCTTGCATTGTCAAGATTGAATACAAGCAAATAGAAATGAGTCACAATAATCTGATTTGGGCATTCTGCTCTCAGCCATACCCTTGCTAACCTGATACGGCACACACCTAACAAGGCCACCACGGGAAGCAGGAGCCATCACCCCCTTCTGCCTGGCCCAATTAGGCCAGCATGCTCCTCTAACCGCGGCCCTCACAGCAACAGCCAAGCTTCTGCCAGCCCAATTTTCACTCATTAACTCGGGGCTGCATAACACATGGTTCCCCTGACTGCTACACAGCTCTCCTGTACAACGAGACGTATTCCACCTCATTAGACCCACTTTCCTATTCTCTCAGACACGCTGATCAATCTTGCCCGAGTCCCACTGGGGTAGAACAGGATATGCTGTTTTCTGCATGTCCTATATAACAACTTTGTGATAAATCTCTTTAAAATGCACAGGCTAAAAATCCAGCCTCCCAGTTCTCCTATTTGGCCATTTGCTCAGGCACACAAGCAGCAGCAGGAAAAGTATTTTCATCCGCCTTTTCTTAGCAAAGTTTCAGTCGTGACTTACCCACTCTCAGGAAAGACTGTAAGAGAGCTCCCTGTCCCAGCCCTGAGTTAACCTGTGTCTGGGGGCTGCAGAAGATGTGTACCAGTAAGACTGCGACTTACTTTAGACTCTGCAGCACTCCTCAGACAAGTCAAAGCTACCTGCATGTCTTCTTGATGGGTAGATGTCACTTCCAGCTGCAACTGCTATCAGAAACCAAAGAGACTGGGCAGACAGTCACTCATACTGACACAAAAACATGGTCAAAGGTGCCAGGGTACAATTTTTAAAAGCAAGTTGGAGCACGATAAGCAATATCAATAAGCAAGTTAAGAGAAAATAACCTGCCTTACATTTATTCTGCAAGGAATTAATTATTAATTAACAAAAGCTGGAGAAACAGGCCAATAGAAACCTCATGAAGTTCAAGAAGGAAAGTCCTGGGATTAACCTGGGAGGAAACAAGCCTATGCACTGGGGCTGACTGGAGAGGTAGGCTCTGCAGAAGAGAATCTGGAACAAGCTGAAGGAGAGTCAGCAGTGACGAAGGTAAGCACAGGCTGTACTGCATCAGCAAGAGCAAAACCAGCAGGTGAAAAGAAGGGACCCTGATGGGGTTTGATCAGCCCAGAGAAGGGAGAGCTAAGGGAGGAACTAACTGCAGACCCTGCTACCTATTGGGTGCTACAAAGACAACAGAGCCAGATCTTTTTGGTGCACAGCGCAGAGTGTTCCAGTCTAGGAAGCTTCTGTTGAGGCTTCCAGTGAGAGTATCGGTTGTGCTATAAAATTTAGGAGGTAGAAAAGTAAAGCCTGACTGGAAGCTTTCCTTTCATTAATAAAATCTTGTTGGTGATCATCTTTCATTCACGTGTTTTGTGTAAAACTGCATGAATCATTCAGCAGATTATTTGCTCCCCCTGGACATTGCTTTTGTCTCCTTGCATTAGTCCCCCAAGACACTACATTTAAATCACATCTGAAGAGCTATTTGTTTAGTTCTGTCCTTGAAGACCTCATTTTTAAAATCTTTTTCCATTTGTTTTAACAAAAATGCATTAGAAAACTTGAGCTGTATCAATTTAGTTTTACATTTAGATGCCTCACTTTAATAGTGTTTCTATTCCGTACACAAGCAGCAGCACAGTGAAGAGGCATCACTGCAGCCTGTGTCCTGCTTCCAACAGATCTGAAAACACTTCAGCAGTTTTATAACAAGAAATGTATTTTTCCCAAAATTGCAATTCACAGCCCAAATTTCTATCCGTAAACTAACTGACAGGCAAGTTGCAAACCAATTAAAAAGAGGTCACAGTGGAAATACTGACAAGTCCTTGACAGCAGCAGTGACCCCAGGACACAGCTTTTCATGGCTGAAAGGACAAAGCAAGCTGTGTTCCTGCGCACTCCAGCCATGAATCAGCTCTGCTATCCCAGGCAAAATCCCCGTAGCTTACATTTTCCTAGTGAATGAGAAATTCAGTATAAGCTTTTAATGCCATGCACATAGCACACACGAAAAACCTGCGGTGCCTGGCAAGAAAATAAGTAATGAAACTATGGCAGCCACGAAACTCGTTATGCATGGTAGGTGCTTCCCACTGTACAGCAGTAAATTGTTAACAAACATTTACTTGAGAGTAATTTCCATTACAGATCAGAGATAAGGAAAGCTGCGGTGTTTCTGTTTTGCAGGGGCCAGCATTCTGCCACATCAAGGTTCAGCCAGAAGTAAGTCAAAATACCCAAACACATAAGCAGTGCTTTCTAAAATAAACTAGCATGCAATAAAATATTTATGGTTTGTTTTTATCTTCTGATCACTGCACCCAATTACAATTAAGAATTATGAATTCTTAATACACATGTACTACAAGTGCTAAAAAAGAAACCCAAGATCTGTTCACTGGACCACAACACTTAACAGTACTTTTAGTATGGCATATTTCAAAATACTTCAGAAAAGCTGGTAAATATTATCTACCTCTTTACACATAAAGAAAAGAAGTAAAGAATAAATGACTTTCCAAAAGTCATGAATCAATAAAAAGGTAAAAAGAAAAGCCTGCTGTAGTCCCAAGTCTAAGTCCAGTGCTCTTTCCACTGGGTTTCACTGCTCCCTCCAGTCACTAAGGTTTCTCAGGAGACAGACACACAATCTCTCGAATCACATCACAATTTTTCAGCTTAATCTCCTGTAGAATATTTTACAAGCAATGCAGCCTGAGCTTTACTTTTAAAGCCTCAACAACGGTAAGCCAGACACAGTTCTATTTATCAGCTGACAGCTAAGCATCAAGGCAGCAGGATGTTCAAAAGGTGACACTGTTTTCATTCAAAACTATCAAAATCTGTAACAGTATAGAAAGAAAACTCTCTCTGAGAGAGATCAGATCTTTAGAGGAGGAGGAGGAAGAGGCAGGTGCACATAAGGATCAGGTTCAGTGACACAAGAACTAACTGAGAATGGAAGTGTCTCTGGATATTAACATAACCAGAGGAGGTACCCACAGTCTCAAGCTCAGAGCACACCAAGTTAAGTTCTTCATGTATCCGTGCCTTTATCACATCTACAAACACGGGTGTAGCACTGTGCTGAGCCAGTTCATGGAAAATAGCTAAATGCGTGACAGTTCAACAAAAAGGGGTAAATAGTTTCCATTTTTATGGGGGACCATTCCAGACAAAGTTTCCCCACAGTTCAAGGCTCTGTGCTGCTAAGCCCATACTTCAGTTTTTCCTGTATTGTTCATCTGTTCACACTTGAACGCAGCCACTCAAACCTAGATGAAAGGTCCATAAAACAAGAAAGGAGAATAACAGCACTGAAAAAATTCAGAATCAATATTACTTGAAGAAAGAAGGCTTTCACTTTGAGAAGAAAAAAAAAAAAAAAAAGACATAAATTCACTGCGGTGGGAAAGAAGAGAAAAACATACACAGGAGCCTTGAAAGAAGAACATAAGAGATTACAGCAAAGTCTGTAGAAAGCCTCTCACATGAGAACTGCTTTAAAAACTGAAGGATATCTGTGTTGTCGTGTCCCAGCAGCCCAAGGAGAGACTGCACAGCGTTGAGCTCCACCAGCAGGTGATACAGGTCAGGCATCGTCGCAACCACATGCATTTCCTGAATGATGTCATTCAGATCCAGTTCCGATTCCATGAACCTGAGGCAAGAAAAAATGGTTAGCAGGGAGGCAAAATGTACATCAGCCATGCTCAATGCACAGCCCTTTTCAAAAAAAGAGACCACCACCCTCCAGGAAATCCCAAGTAAGACTTGACAACCCAGTTGCACACAGCCCTGGCATTTCTGATCCTCTGTGGTCACATCAGCATCACTGAGTCCAGAACTCCTGGAGGGAATCAGTGCCTCATCCTGTCCTACACCTGCCCCTTCGAGTTTAATCACATAGTAGGATAAGACTTCCTACTGTGTAATTTGCATAGAGTAAACAAGTAGATTTGTTCCAATTCTGTAAACCAGTTCTAGAACTTAAAAAAAAAACAAAACCTAATCAAGAGGTTATGGCTATGCATGAAAAACAAACCTGCAGATAAAATGAATTCTCCAGAGCGATGCACCCTCCCTAGCTGCTACATGTTAGTATGTGGGTGGTTATTAGTCTGAAGTAAAGTCCATAAAAAGAATTTGAGTGAAGGAAAGAACAGCAAACTGGACAAAAAAATAGTGGCACTCAAGTATAGGAAGAAATTCATTTAATGTGAACAACAAAACTCCATGAAAGGAGGAAGAGGCTCACTAGAACCACGGGTGTGGAAACACCCACAAAGTCTGACTTTCAGACCCCATCCAGGCATTTCACTCACCACATCATCTGAAAGCTCCAGGATACAGAATTATTTTCTTTCCACACAGACCACTAACTGCACGTGCAAGCACAACACCTTCACACAAAATGATGGCATGAAATCTTTAATTATCTGGAAAGCAAAACTCAACAATCCAAGATCTCAACCTTTCAGCCCACCCCCTAACCATCTACCCCCTGCCTGTCAGCAAGGAAACAGTGCAAAGGAGCCTCCTGAAAAATGAGAGAAGGTGGCTGATGACCCTCCGAAGCCAAGATGATGATGCTGGGAGAGCTCATTAGTGCTCACTTTTGAGAACCGAGCCACTTACTCAGATACCTAAACTGGAACTAACAAAACCTGATTGGACTTGTGCACTCCCAAAATAAAAACAACATAAACTCCAGGTTTAGTACTGAAGTTTTGCAATCTATCACATTAACAGCAGCAAGAATTTAATACTGAAGTTTCACAATCTATCCTATTAACAACAGCAAGAATTTAATAAACTAGAACTTTTCCTTTATTGCTAATTATTCTCTTCATGCTGCTGGCCATATACCAGCCACCACCAGAATCTCAATGGCACTTTTTATTAACAAAGTTAGTTTCAAATACATTTTAGAACTACATGGCAATAAATGTTGTTACATCAGCCTTATGAAACTGAAAATGAATTTAGGGCTGAAACTCTACCAAAGGAAACAAGAGCAATAGAGGGGTCAAACATAATCTTACTTCTCTGGATTGTCAGGAAACTTGATCCGCAGCTCCTGGTTTTTGTAAGATCTCTTCTCAAAGGTGAGAATCATCTTCTTCACTGAACTTTCATCCAAAGGTTCCTCCTAACCAAATTGGAGAGGGCAGAAAACAGAGCTTAGCATTTGGATGGTTGGAACAATTACTCGGCAAAACGCAAAGGACCGAGTACAGCGACACGGCGAGACTGCAGTCAGGCCCAGACCCTTCAGGAACAAACAGCAGCCCCTGGCAGTCTCACTGCAGAAAGCTGCCAAAAACCTCATACTCCATTGCTATTCATCTATTGATTTACTCCAACTCTGACCTGAGCAAGCTCCCCAGAGCAAAACCTTCTTAGTTGGGTTTTTATAAACCAGGGCTGTACCAATGGAAAGTTCTTTGGAAAAGAACCAGAAGAGCTTCCCTACATTTTCTGAAAGCCAGTATCAATGAAAAAAACCCCCAACTTTGCAATGGCTCATTGTCCTTGAGCTGTTCTTTTACACCTGTTATTACCTGGCACATCAGCACGTATTGAGGCTTTTTGCTTTTGACACATTAGAGTAAACCTGCATTAGCAACTTAGGCCCATGGGTAGTTTCTTTTCTGAAGTTCATTGTGCTATTTCTTTTTGTAGGTCTACATTTAACTGCCCTGAGTTTATGCTCCTTTGTATTTTCCTCACTTGGATAAGCTTTCACTTCTATTTTAAAGTCTTTTTCCAAAGGAAAAAAAAAATCAATATTTTACTCTATTTTCTTTTTATTTTTTATATTCTTCTAAGGCGTTTCTCAGCTGGCATTACACATTAACTGTACAGCAGTAATATAACTTTAGCCATCTCCTTAGCACCCACAAACGTGATTGTGTTATTTTCCTTATTCATTATTTTAATAAAACATTGATGATATAGATTTTCTTTTGAAACCTCTTCCCTCTCCTCAGACTGTGATAGAATCACTATTAATGACAAGTAAAGAGAAGTTCTCAAAACAAGTAACAAACCAGATCCCTTCACATCTTAAGCCAGGTTTCGTGTCCCATCTCCTGTTTAGGATGAAATCAAGAGTTGCTTCTATTGTTGAAGATTCTTTGGTTAGCAAGTCTAAGCGGCAATGTCTGAGAGAGAAAATTTCTATTTCTTCAGCAAACTCCATTACAACGTGAACACCAATCCAAGTCTTCCATTATTATTGGATTTCCTACATTCTCAAGCCCAACCTGTCTTAGCACCATCCCACTCATGTCACCATCCTATTCATGTAATCAATACTACAGCGCCCAAACCAGACTCCTCCTGCAATGGAATTTCAACCCACAAAGATTCTGTCACACATACTGATGCTGCTTCCCTCTACGGTATTTGATTCTTTGCTTTCTCTAACATATACCACTACAGTATCTCCATTAGGATCAGCTTTGTGTCTTGTAAATTTGCAATTCAGTATTAGAGTCTCCTACAGATTAGCTTTCTTCCATCAAATTCACTGGTACAAAGCACATTTTGATGGCACTTAAATTAAGTGCTTTCCAAGAGATTTTGGTTCTAAAGAAATCTTGAATTTCCAGCCCTTAAAATGCCTGCATGGGAGAACTTCACTTGCCAAGGATGTGGGTCTTGTACACTGCAGGAATCCACAAGACTCCAGCCAGTCAAGAGAATTTTTGGCTACATCCACTCACCCTCACTGGAGCTCAAATGCTAAAGAAATTCTGCATTATCTTTCTCCGCCATCAGCAACAACTGTAAAGACAATAGCTCGACAACAAAAAAACAAGGGAGATTTTCAGAGCCGAATGCTAGCGATGCTGTATACAAAGGACAATGATATCTTACAAACCTACATGACTCTGCAGTGGTGAATATCACTTGTTTTTTTATCAAACAGGACACAGGCAGCAGGAAGCAAATATCTTCCAGATTTATACCAATCCATGTGTCACATTTATAAAGTGATCTTTTCCCTGGCCCTTGGCAGAAAGGCCAATGCTGCATTGGATTTCTGTCTCCAAGGCTTGAAATCATTTACCCTTGACAGCTGCTACCCCCCTCGTCTGACCCAAGACCTTTCTTGTACAGAAGAATGTTTGTTTATTTGCTGCTGCTGCTTCTGCTGCACAGCTACAGAGATGGGGAGAGCGGGAAAAGCTGCATGGCTGGGGGTACTGATGAGAACAATAGTTAGGAAACTGCTCAGAATACAGAAACTATTTCCTAAAAATATATTTTAGAAAGTGATTTGGGTACTCCCAGCCTAAAGTAGAGATTAGGCTTGAAAGCTTTCCCTTCCATCTCCCCCTTAAACTTTCAGAGGATAGATTTGAAAAGCCCGGTTTGAAATTAATGACTACCCCCAGGGCAGGAAAGTGAAACCATAACCTTAAGCTGTATGAGGCATGTGAAAATCACATTAGTCTCATCATCTACGTGGTAAGATGATGAAATCACAGAGAAGTGATTCAGTGTTTTTTTATTTCCCACAGGCCCTAAGATTTACTTCCTCCTCTTCCTCTTCTCCATCCCTCTCAATTATCTGCAGGAGTTTCTTCTTCTCATCGTCAGTTTCTTCCAGCGCAGCAGACTCCTCTTCCCTGTGACGACTGTGCTCGCGTGCACTGGCTTGTTTCCGACGTGCTTTGATTTCTTCTTCCTCTTCATCACGGGGTCTTTTTGTCCCTCTGTTAGGCTGAAGTCAGAGAAATACGGTGAATGAATATGAGTTTTTTGTGAGCCTTGCAAACCATAATACCAATATTACAAGACACACTGAGCAAATTCTTACAAGTTGTTTAAAACATCTACTTACACAACGCTTACCAACTCTGAAAACTGGAAAGGAAATTAATTTAGTGAAGTGGAACATCACATGAGTAGATGAATGGCTCTGCCAAGAGCTATGTCAACATCCTACCTTGTTTGATCTATGAACACAATTCACAGGAAAACATCTTCATAGGTAGCAAAGACGAGTATTTCAAAGACAAGAAGTGGCCAAAGGAGCTGCTCAGTGGCTGTACATCTGACCACCTCAAGGATCTGGAATCAGCTAAGTCAGCTGAGACAACCTCATGTTTTACAGACAGAAGACCAATACGCTCAAGTAGACAGAACTGAAAGATAATTTTTTACCCACCTAGTATATGAGACTATATTGAATACTTGTGTGCGTCCCAATTCAACTTGACTTCCCCCATCCTTCTGTCTAAAGTTTGCTGACACCTGAATGCAGGATCAGAGCCTAATTTAGAATGCACAGGACAGGAGTATTGCTGCTTGCTGCAGTTCTGCAGGGGCTTGGCAGCAGATTAAGCGTGACCGTACCTTTACGGTTTGCTTGGAACAACCTATTATTTTATTCCACAATTTCTATTTAAGTGTCAATATTAAAGGTAATTTGCTAGGGACAAGAAAAAATCCATTAACCCTAATCCCATGTTTTAATTTAGGCAAAAAGGAATGAGAGCACTCTTTCTCTTCAAAAACTACAGGTATATTAAATTTGGTTTCACACATTTTTTTGAAGGACAACCAAGCTGGAACAGAAGCACTCCATGTTCTCTAACCATAGGAAAACAAAGCTTAATTTTTTACTATTTACAAGGACCCTATGTGCTAAGAGCAATGAAAACAATAAGGAAAATATTTTTATTTTCTATCAGCTGCTCTAGTTGCCCGGTAGATGATTTCGTAACCCCATTGGGTGTAACATTTGTCCAGCCTATTTCATAAAACATTACGTGGCAAGAAGACCCCACTCTTCTGCTTTGTGGGACCCTTTGTCTAAGATCATAAGAGTCACATTGTGCTTTCATGAACATAAAGCCTTGTAACTGAGATTTGGGTTCTTCTCAGGTTTGATTCAAAGAAAGAAAGAAAGATGCAGAAGGAATAGGCAACAGTGTCATTCTCTTGAAAGGTCCAGCATGAGTGCCGGGTGTCAAGGTGGGAATTTCTAGGTCTCCAGCAGGTTGGGAACTTTTGGGCCCCAGTGGGCAATAAATCATTCAGGCTCATAAGGCAATCCTGCTGGGATACAATTATGATGCACTTGCTGCAGACCATGTTACGATTCCTTCTTTTTCACAACACAGACTGCACTTAGGTATTTATTTATTTCAACATAACTGAAAAGCTAGCAAATGAAAGCTCTGCTCTCAAGAAAGCACTGCTTTCAGGAGAGATGTTAAAAAAGAAAAAACCAAACAAAAAACCTCCCCGAAAAGCACTTGAAGTGTTATTTATAATGAGAGGCAAATTGGACAGCAGGCTGACCAAGATCACGTTGCATTTTCAGGGTTACCGTGTTGTCACCACTTTGAGGAAGACGCAGAATCAAGTTCCCAGACAACATATTAGCACAAATCAAAGCTCTAGACCCTTGCTCCCAGCTAGACGTATTCAAACTCAGTTATCTATCGCCTTTCTCCCTACATCTTCTCTGCTGTTTCCATTACTGATGGTACATTCCCAACTTAAAACTCTTCTAAAGTGCACGCAGACACTTTCAAAGCAGTTACTCAGCTCATAATTCAATCGCCTTGAAGCAGAAGCATGCCTGGAGATGCTTTGAAATGAAAAATTTATTTGCTTGGAGTGTTTTGTGGGTTGCTTTTTTGGGGGGAGCTGTTTGCTTTTTTAAAGCAGATTCCTATTACTTACCTTCTAGGTGCATTAAAATATAATTTCACGTAGGCCAATTTGGAAACAAATGTGTCACTGTCAACAACCAGTAATTCAAAACCTCCACAAGCAGTCACCAACCCAATAAAGAAAAGGAAAAGAAAAAAGGTTTTCTTCTAAATTACATCATCTAAGGAAAAAACTTCAGTAAATACATATTCCTTACTCAGTGCCCTTAATGTCACACAGGTCTCTGTCCTTCCACTCACTCCAATAATATCTCACACAACAATATCCAATTCACCTGAGAACACCTTTGACAGATTAATGTTACAAACACAGACAGAGAAATTAGTGCCATAACAAGTCCTGAAACTTACAGCAAAAAGCCCTACGAGATATGCCTTGGATGTTCTGTATTTAGGGAATCAGAATCTCATGTCTCTCTCTCATTTCTAAACATTAAGAAAGGAACAAACCCCTTGATGAGCCTACCGCTGTAATGAGGGACCAAGGGAGCTGGTAGTTTGTCAGATGCAAAGTAATGTACCATGGGAAGGGACTATATCACCAGAACAAAATCTAAATTAAAACTCCATCATGAAACCAACCCTATTTCCTCTGAGTACACAATCCTTAGCATCAGAATTTACATCCTGTTTTCATCTCAATTATTTTATCCTTTTTTGTATTTATGCATTGTTGGGGGGGAGGAATCTTCTATAACACAAAACAGAAATCATTATGATAAATTATGGAAGTGCCCAGCGTGCAATTATTAATGTTGCCAACATATTGGCAATAGACAGTAATTGAATTCCCGGGCAAACGCTATTAAGCGGGCATTAAGCTTTTTGCTTTTGTTATTGATGTTACACACGAAACGTTACTAAGAATATTGCAGTTTTCCAACCAGCACTATTAAAACTAAGAAATCAAGGCATAAGTGAAACACTTGGGTTTCTGCCCATTTCACAAGAGATGCACAGTCATGAGCAACTGATTTAAGGCAAGCATTAGCTTCTGCTCATTGATTTTCATCTTCTGTTTGCATTTGTATTTTCTCCAGGACTGTTACCAACCAACAAGAATTAAGCACATACATTGTTGCGCTGAGACGGGTGCGTTTTGCTAAGCAAACACATATATTGTGTCTAAACACATTTATTTAACTAATTTCATAGCTTCACACCCATCTACACAAGTATTGCTTTCTGGTAGAAAAGGAAAAGTTAATCATTTGATAAGTAAAATGCGGGGGTTTTGCTCAGTTGTGCTAAGGTGCATTTGGCAAGAAGATGGAATTCATTAGAAAATGCACAAGAAAAGCATTTTTAAATTGTTTTGTTAGTAAAGCTTAATTTTGTTCCTGTTGAATGCAGTGCATTCACAGTAATTTATTCAGAAGACATTTTCATTTAAATCTAACACTGATATCACCACATAAAAAGCAATGAATACAAAAGGGTTTTAAAAAAAAGCTGGCATTTATAAAATACAATAAAGTAAACGAAAGCTGGTGATTGGTAAAGGGAGAATTATATTTTTTTCTGTTCCTCTTCTTGCCTTCAGCTGTACTTGCTCTGGATGTTCAGTGACATACCCTGTTACAGCCAGGGTCTGAGGCTTGGGGTGACAGACCTTCTCTGGAGATATAAACGGGACACGGGTCCTCGTTCCTGCATGGACACGTAACGGGAAGGTGAAGGTGACAGACGTGACGTCCTAAATCAAAGAACAATGATCTGCCCCAGGCCCCTGCCTGGGCTCCCTCAGAGCAGCAACTGCACATCAATATCAAGTATCCCATAGAATACGAAAACATATTGTTTAGGCTCCTGATTGCTTCCAGCCTTCTCCAAGCATCAGGATGGTTTAAAAAAGTCTCAGTAATGGAGTTTCATATTACCAAGACATCTGCTTTGCAAGTAACTTTGTTACCGTGAAGCTCAGAAATTGTTAATGAAATCTGAAATAAATCTTCATAAGTGATGCAGCTTCTTTTGTGACCACATCTCAGCCGGCTGCAGCCTGCTCGGAAGAGTCACTGCGGAAAGCTCTGCATTAGCTGTCAATTTAGGACTCATGAAAGCGAGCCCCAAATCTCCAGAGGTATCTTCAGTAACTTCTTAATTTTGTTTCCAACATTTACGATAAACCAGGCTACTATCAATCTTACTTTTCCTTGTTTTTTCTTCCTGAAGCACAACACTTCTAGATGGTACAGGATCTGAGCATTAAAAGCAGGAAGGACTGGTACCAGGAAAATCCAGAAAACTCAGGAACTCCCAAGAGCTCCAAACCCACAGAAACTGAGGCAAATGAAACAAAAGATGTGCACTGTGCCTACATGGATACAGATTATTACTTTCAGAGAGAACTAACCCCTTTCCTCTTTCCACTCTGTGGGGCACGCAAGTCCTCAAGGCCGCTATGAAAAGCACGTAGAGGAAAAGACATAAAAGCAAAATCTGAAGTTCCATCTTCCCATCAGAGCTACCATATAAGAAGATACAAAATATATATAATATATATAACAACCAAAAGATGTACATTTGCATGGAGGGTACAAAGACTGGTTATCCCATACCCTGTTCCTGCAGCTGCTTACTTTACTTCCTTCTGGACCAATGCAAAAATAGATGAGAGACGGCAAATAATAGAAGCTTTAAAACACCTGAGTCTTTTGTGAAGATACATTAAAAACTAGCACATAGTCTTCAGCAGAGAGAGCAACCTGTTCGTGTTCCTGTAACATCAGGCAGAGAGCCCAAGGCTACCCCCTCAGCACCCAGGCTAACAGCAGCCTTCAAAGCCCAGTCCTGTGGTTAAGGCTGTTCCCGTGGCCCCCCCCAACACCCCCTCTTCTCTCATCTCTACAGAGGTGACAGCACCCATCAGCACCCCTCAAAAAACATGGAATCATGGAGTAGTCAGAGTTGGAAGGGACCTTCTAGAGATCATCTATCTAGTCCAACTCCCTTGCTAAAGCAGGGTTGCCCAGAGCACATCACTCAGGACGGCATCCAGGCGGGTCTTCAAGATCTCCAGAGAAGGGGACTCCACACCCTCCCTGGGCAGCCTGTTCCAGGGCTCTGCCACCCTCACCGTGAAGAAGTTTTTCCTCATATTTGAGTAGAACTTCCCATGTTCCAGCTTGAGCCCGTTGCCCTTTGTTTGATCACTGGAAACCACTGAAAAGAGTCCGGCTCCAACATCCTTTAACCCACCCTTTAGATACTTATAAACGTAAATAAGGTCTCCCCTCA
>JAOQGH010000005.1:5516539-5563342 GCA_025769975.1 Gallinago jamesoni
CCCAGCTCCTTGAGCTTTTCCTTGTAAGGGAGGTGCTCCAATCCCTTAATCATCTTCATTGCCCTACGCTGGACTCTTTCCAGTAGTTCCCTGTCCCTCTTGAACTGGGGAGCCCAAAACTGGATGCAGTATTCCAGTTGTGGCCTCATCAGAGTACCTTCTGCAACTGTATCCAGAAAAACAACTATTAAATCTAACAATTCTGAGCCTGTGGGCTCAGAGACCACCCAAGACCTCTGCAAGGGCAGCAGAAGCTGGTCACCCCATCCCAGCATCAGCGGCTCTGCCCCAGCTGGGACAGGAGTGAACGAAGTGCAGCCTGAGGTACCTCCTCTCTCAGGAGCCTCCAAACCACCCTGAGGAGCAGCGCAGCCATGGGGACCTGTGTGGGGAGGTGCACAGGGCAGGGATCTGCCCTGACAGACTTTTACACACGCTCCGGTTTGGTGACGAGAAATTATACACCTTATAAAGCAAAACTAAACATCCCCAGGAGCGAAGCCGAGCCCAGCTGAGCCAGTGATGGAGTCTCACTTTAACCCACCAGCAGGACAGAATCACATGGGGTTTGGAAGTAACCTCTGGAGATCATCCAATCCAACCCCCCTGACAAAGCAAGTCCATCTAGAGCAGGTTGCACAGGAACTTGTCCAGGTGGATTTTGAATGTCTCCAGAGAAGGAGACTCCACCACCTCCCTCGGCAGCCTCTGCCAGGGCTCTGCAACCCTCAAAGTGAAGAAGTTCCTCCTCATGTTTAGGTAGAACTACTTATGTTCAGGTTTGTGCCCATTTCCTCTTGTCCTATCCCTGGACACCACTGAAAAAAGTCCTTTAAGTATAGGCATTGATCAGATCCCCCCTCAGCCTTCTCTTATCCAGACTAAAAAGACCCAAATCCCTCAGACTCTCTTGATAAAGAGATGCTCCAGGCCCCTCATCATCTTTGCAGCCCTCTGCTGTACCCTCTCCAGCAGTTCCCTGTCCTTATTGAACTGGGGAGCCCAGAACTGGACACAGTGCTCCATATGGAGCCTCACCAGGGCAGAGTAGAGGACATGAACTACCAGGGTAATAAAGCCATAAGTCGTCACCAACCTGCTCAGCTGCCTCTGCCATCAGACACATTCATTATATCGCAAATTTACAGCAAATGATCTATACCAGCAGTAGGTGTAGATAATTGCACCTCCACTGACACACAGGGATCCTTCCCACTCAACCCATTCAAACAACGGGGAGGCCGCCCAGCTGGGTGAAGTCGGACCTTATCCCATTATTTACCGCTTCTTTTGTTATTTGACTTTACTAATATTCCAATAAAAAATTAGCAATTTGTAACAATCACTCACAGTGGTGAAATCTGCGTTTAATGAGAATTAAAATAATCTGTCATTCCCTCCCAAGACAATTGAAAGAGATCTCTGAAAAGAGCTGGAGTTGGCTTTGTCCCCTTAATTACCCTCCGTAATGGGAGGCCAGGCACAGAGGATCTGGGCACGGTCTTTCTGGGCACAACAGCAGCAATATTTAATCATCAGTTTAGACCATCTGCAACTGTTTTTCAGAAACACATAAAGTTTATGGATTCCTGAGCTTTGTATAAACTGCCAGGTGCTGTTTAATTGTATTTTTTGTTGCAAGTGGTTCCTTTTCCCACTCTGACAGACACTCAGTTCTGAATTGGTGGCACAGAGCCTGAAATCTTCCATGCCAAGTTTGCCACCGAGGGAGAACATCATCTTGATTAAGCAAGGGCACAGATTAGGCATTTAGAGGAGACAAATTCAAAACAACCTAAGAGAAAAGCAATTATTTTGGGTTGTGCTGAGGGAAGCTGAGAAGACCGACTCATTTGCAGCAAGAGATTAAAATCAGACAGCAGAGGAGCACATCACCCATCATCCAGCCCGCTCGACTGACAGCTGGTGCCACCCCTGCACCGAGGATGGATGAGGAAATCTTGAGCCAGCCCCTTCCTCAGCCCAACACAGGAAAGTGCCCAGACCTGTGCTCCAGTTAACCTGAAAACTGGAGCAGGTCAGGAGCTGTTGTACCAGCCACCGAGCCAAGCAGAAGTCCCTCAGAGGGGTACAGCAGGCAGCCTGGAGCAAGCTCACTTCATTTCTCTGCCACATGCCAGCATCCTCTCTGTGGCACAGGCACAACAGAAGTCTGACTATTCTGAATCGTACACGTTCAGTGCAAAAGAATGTACATTTCTAAAAATTATACAGGAGACACCTGCATCACCTGTCTCACAGCCGTGGCAGGTGCCTGACCTGTGCAGGATGGGAGGCAGCAAAACCTGTTGTTTCCAACTGTCGTTTCTATCTTTCAGCCAGATGTGCCCTCACAGAAGAGAATCACATTTTCTCAGAATCAGAGCTATTTATCTGCCTTTTGCTCTTCCCTCCCTTTCACCTGTATTCACCGTTGTACCTAATTCTGGAAGTCTGAATTCACTGACACCAAAATCCAACACTTACTCTGAAACGTTATGCATCTACTGACACAGGAACCATCTGTATTCGGGCGAGACCAGAAGAGCATGGAGCCAGGAGAACACCTTCAGGAACAATTTCAGTAGCTGTTTGAAATCTGCAGAATGTTTTGTCCCACAGCTAAGACCAATTTCATCAGCAAGAGAAGAAATTAAATCCATAACACCCAGCAGCTAAGCAGCATTTCTTCACCTCTAGCCTCAGCGCAGTACCGGAAGCTCATCCAACAGAAAGCTGTGCAGAAATCAAAAGGATCAAAGTGGATGTGCACTTTCCTCCACAGCAGAAGGGAATCCTGTGGAGTTCACGTTTTCAGAGCAAGAGAAAAGCCAACAAACAAAAACTCAAACTAGAGGCTGGGTAAAAAATTATGACAAATGTTTACCTTTCTGTGCCTCAGGTATAAATTGCATCACAGAACAAGTAAGAGCCAGCATCATTAACTGTAACTGAGGCGGAGAAGACCAGAGAATTAAAGGAATGTGAGAAATGATCATTCTAATTTGATACTGAAAAAATATTGGGGAAAGCTGTAGGTAGAGAAATACAAAAGTGAAGCAGAACTCAGAAGAGCAGGACTTGCTCTTCTGAGTAGAAAAGTAGGAAGGATGTTAGAGACAGACAGAGAATCCACAGAAGAAAATGTCCTGCAGCTGAATCAAGTTGGAACATCATGGAGTTCTCAAAGAAAGGCTATTCTTACAGCCATGCTCCAGAGTATTTTGACACCATTGGGCAAAGAAGATGGGAAATTTCGCACACCCAAAGGTAATTTTCCCTCTTTCCCTGCATGTCTCAAAGTAACACATTCTGAAAGTACAGACGTATCCTGAACAGCAGGTTGCTCTTCTCACCTCTGAACACGTGCGGTGCCTCCACAGACTAATGCACACCAGGACAACAGCCAGGAAAGAGTTCCATACAGAATTCTGTGTTCCAAATTAAGCTGTCGACCTAGTCATGTAACTCTCCTACTTAATTACTTACAATGTAGATAATGTTTCAGAGTGCTTCTCTTACCTACTGATTCAGCAGAGAAAGGCCACTGCCAGTTTGTCTGAGAAATAAAGTACAAGCAAACACAATCGCACGCGTGAGTCGCAGCAAAGTATCAAAACGTTATTGCAAATTAGTTCTCTTGTTCCCTGCTCCACAGGGGAACACACCAAATCCCCTCTCATCACCATAAATACACAATTTACCACATCTGCTCAGAAACTGACCTCCAAACAAGGACTAAGTAACAATCACACACTGAGAGATGAGAAACACTCACGAGGTAAAAGGAAACTTTTATAAGAAGGAAAACTTTTCAAAAGGTCTTGGTAACAATCAAATTAAATGGGTTTTGTAATACAACAGGTAGAAAAACCAAAAAAGAACGAGAACGCAAGGCATGAAACAAACCCAAGTTTACTTCAGGAAGAGGCTGACGCCAGCCCGTGCACATCAAACCGTGCCCGTCTGCAGAAGAAACGGTATCAGAAGATCCACGTCCCCGAAAAGCCCTCGGTAACCGGGTCCCACCGAGTTACCGCTTCTCAGGTGGTGGGGGGAAAGGACCCCAGTAGTTAGCGACACCGTAACCGTGTCCCCTGAGAGAGGGTACCGAGAGCGGCTGGGCAACCTCTGCACAGCGGCCCGCCCCAGGCCCGCGGCCGCACCGGAGCGGGGCCGGCCCAGGCCCCGCGGGAGCAGCCGGGCTCCACCGCTCTGACGGGCCCCGCCGCCGCTAGCCCCGCTCGGCGACACTCCCCCCCGCCCCCCCAGTAACCCGGGAGCCGCCGCGGGGCCGCTCACCTGGTAGCTGAGCAGCTCCCCCACATCCATGGCACCGACCGGGCCCCGCCACCGGGAAACTGTCGCCAACGCCCGGAGCTGCGCGACACCGTGCCGTAAGGCAGGGAGGTGCAGGCGAGCCGGGAGGGCGCCACTCTGCCGGAAAGCGAGGCGGGAGGGGTGCTGCCGGAAAGCGAGAGGCGGGAGGCGCACCGCGCCACACTGTCGTAAAGCAGCCCCGAGACGAGCGAAGGGCAGAAGGCCGGGTAGCCCAGTCGCGGCGTGGAGCGGGCGACAGCCATGTCCCACGGGACCACCGCACAGCCCCTCGGGTTGAGGGGCTCAGGGTGAATCCTTTTCTGTGCCCCAAGCCCGGCCACCGCAGCCTGACCCGCCCGGAGGCCTCCTGCCCATCCCAGGGTGGGCTGGGCCGGGCCGGGCCTGGCGCAGCGGCCTGGTCAGGGGAGCCGCTGGGCCAGGGCTGAGTGTGACTGACTGGCCCCGAGGGCAAGTGGCCAAGTGTGCTGCCTGCTGCACAACACGGACAGGGCAGGTCTCCTCCCGGGTGACAGGGCCCCCATGGAGACCCGAGCTGCTGCCCCACAGGGCAGCCATACCCTGGAGCCTGGTGCCATGGATGAAGAAGAGGTCTGGGGTCACATCTGTCTGTGCCACCAGAGCTGGGTTGGGCTGGGGGTGCCATCACCCAGGACTCAGGAGCGAGGTGGCCCACCAGAGCCCCCAGGAGCCGACCCTGAACACTGCAAAGCAGAGGCACCAAAAATGAGCATTTTGTCTTTTGATGTGTTTTCTGTAACCTTCTGCAAATCCTTCCTGGGGCTGAGACAGGCTTGGAAATGCAGAAGGCTGTTGCCAACATTTATTGACAACACACTTCTATTTATATACAGCGTCATTAACCGCTGTCACCTTGAAAACAGGCCAATAACTGAGCACTGAATGCAGCAGGAGGGGACGTGCCGATCCCTCTGTTTGCTGAGGTCATGACAAATAGTTCTGTAATTCAACAAGATACAAAACCACAGACAGACAGAGGCATTTTTCAATTTAACAAATATGAATAATTAGAAGAGAGTCGACTTGGCCAAAATCTTACTGAATTTATTTCAACTATGCTATAAGAAACAGCTTTGAGCGACAGTAATTTTTCATAACATAATGGTCGTAGCTATTATGTAGTTATCTCAGTAGGAGTCTGGTTTGAGAACACTCACAAAATTAAAAATATATATAATGTTTTCAAAGAAGTCCCTCACATCCCTTGTTGTTTCAATAAAAAATAGGAGAGATCAGTCATGCCAAAATTAACTCAACAAATCTGCATGTTAAGAGTGAGATAAATAGAAGATAATTATTGGATCATCTGGCTTTCCTTTATCAAGCGTTCAGATAATTCACCAGCTGTGAACCCAGAACATTCGCAGTCGCTCAAGGAGTATCGAGGCACGTACTTGTGAACGTGAGGCAGCCGAGGGGACACCTGACCAGTGATGGCAGCGAACACAACGAGCAGCTGTAGAGCACACGGAGTGCAGCGGGAGATAAGAACTGACCCTCTGCCTACAGGCGGAAACACCCGGCGTGGAGATCTTTGCTGCTCCGAGGTTTCTCCTCCCCCTTCCCTTCCCTCACCCTTGTTCCTCCTGAAAGGTATTACCTCCCTAAAATCATGTTTTTCTTTTCACAAGGTAGGACCACTTTGAACCTTTATTTTACCCACCTCTCGGGGTGGCAGATGCACAGAATGGAGTGAGCCTTGTGGTCCCCGCACAGGACGGGGCACGGGCTGCACAAACCCGACAGCTCCAGGAGCACACAGGACCCTCGGTGTGATGCCGGGAGATGCGGCGGCAGGAGCTGGTGTGTGGTGAGGGTGTGAGACACTGGGAAGGGGTGAGACACGGCATGACCACCGCACCAGAGCTGGAACACCCCTTCATCGGTCCTTTGGTTTGTGCGGGGCCTGGACCTGTGTCAGGCAGCGCGACAACAGCCCCAGAACACCGAGGGTTTGCTGACAGTCTGCACACACGCCCGGGCCAAAGGGAATAATCTTCAAATCTGAGAAGAGACCCCATGAATCCAGGCAGCGAGGCCAGCACCCCCTGCCTGAAGCTTCTCTTCGTTAGACAAAGGGATAGAAAATGGTCGATTCACAGAATCATTTGTGTTGGAAAAGACCTTTAAGATCATGGAGTCCAACCATGTTTCTGTAGCTATGTATTCACTTCCCTTGGAAGGGCTGTGAGGCCAAGGGGGACGATCAGAAAAACAAAGGAATTTGAGAAGCGACTGCTGCATTAACTGGCTTAAATAAAACTTGATATTCAGAAATCTATAGCCTCGTGGGAAAGGCAGAAAAGCCCTTTCAGTGCCATTTCTCACCCTGCCGGCTGGAAATCGGGCAGGGGCACGGCCCACCACCCTGAGCCTGTGAAGGCAAATTAACTGAAAACACCAGCACTGAAAGGAACTAACACAAACCAGACGCTGGGCGCCAGCACCTCCCATCCCTTCTGCTGTGCAGGGAGGACAGTGGAAGGCCTGGGGACAGGATCAGGGTGCTGGCTGCGACAGGGCTCAGCCGGTGGCAGCACTGGAGGCTGATGGTGCTGGAGGGTGGGTGGGACCCCCACAGATCCACTGAGCCATCGTGGGAAGGGTCCCAGCCCATGCACACTGGGTCCCCAGACCATCTTTAAAGCCCCTCTCTCGCTGTAAACAGCCTCTAGAAGCAACTCACAAAGGCTTTCCTTTTGCTGCGACGCTTTTGCCCAGCGCTGTGAGCCCTTGGGGAGCTGAGTGAGACGGGGCCAGCGTGGGGAACTGCACAGTGCAGTTGTCACTGCCACAGCTGCCAGCTCCACCAGCTTCTCCTGTCCCCCCCTTCCCGTCCCCGTGCTCTGCCGGCCTCAGCGCGCTCCAAAACGGTCGTACCGCTGCCCGGGAAACCCAATTCTCACCAAGCTGCTGCAGGGCAGGATTCAATAACGGAGAGGTTTTTATCCAATAAGGGGAGTTGGAGCACAGGGACAAAATATTGAATTTAAAAGCAAAAGCAGGAGCAAAATCAAAGTATATAAAAAAAAAACAAACCCTGAACGAAATGAAAGGGCAGGGACGAGCTGAGTGGGGCCAGCACCAGCCTCTCCCGGGGAGCTGCAGGAAGGTGCTGGAGGCTCAGGACAGGCTGTGCTTGGACTCAATGATCTCAAAGGTTTCTTCCAACCATGAATATTCTGTGACAGGCTGGAGCAAACCCTGTGACTTAGCTCGGTCAGGAAGGCCAGGTCCCCAGCAGAAGCCTGGCTCCATGTCCCCAGGTGCTCAGCACCGCAGCTGGGAATGGCGGCAGGAGGAGGAGGAGGAGAGATCCTGGTTTCATTTTATTCCAAGTTCAGGTTTCAATCCAGATGCCTCAAGATCTAATTCCGAATAAATAATTGTACTGAGTAACCCAGGTCCCCCGGTGATTAACTAAACACACTGAGGCTCACTGAAATTGAATTAGTGGTGTGCACTCAGCCATTATTACCCTCCCCACGTCATGAATATTAATGAGGGGTTATTAAGAAATGTAAATGATGCCTCAGGGGGTTGGGAGCACGGGGGGGGGGGGGGGGGGGGGTGCAGGGCGGTATGGGTTGATATGACAAACCATTAGGAAAACAGCCTGATTGAAGCCACTTTTTAATTATGTCAGATCTCGCTCTTTCTTGGGTGCAGCAGTGTTTCCGGATGCTTTCATTTTTATTAAAACGAGAAAAAAAAGGGACCAAGTTATAGCTGGAATGTGAAATGAGCATTCGCAAAGTGGAAAAGCTGCAGCCACCAAGCACCCTGCCAGCGGAGGGTGGCGGCAGCACCCTGCCTGCAGCTGCCAGCACCCCGTGGGCTCCCCACGGCCACTAGCCCCAGGGCTAGCTCCCAGCCGGCCAGCCCCATGGCACCCACACCACAGCCTCGGGTCCCCTGCAGCCCACAGCCCCCCGCAACCTGCAGCCCCGCTCCCTGCAGCCCCTTCCCTCCCAGTTCAACATCACTGGCCAGAAAAGAGTGGCTGTGATAAAACTCATGCATTTTAACAGGTTCTTGCAGGCGCTCCCCGCACCACCGAATAAAAGCTGACAGGTGCAGCTGAGTTAATCAGAGTGGATAATGGAGGGAAAGAAAGAAATCTCAGACCAAATTGCTGCAGAAATCATGAGCCAGGGCTCAAAACTATCCAATTAAACTGGGATGAAGCTTAAAGGGGAAGACAGCCGTTCTCCCAGCCCAGCGTCCCACCAAAGCTGGAGAAGAGGAATGGCTGCCCCCTCCCCTCCGTGGCCATCGGTGCTCTGCCCGCAGCGATCACCCAGCCCGTCGCCTGAGTGCCTTGGGGAGAGCTGGGCTATCAGACAAGTTTTAAAAAAAACGGGCATTTAATGTCGTCAAGGCCCATTACTGCAGCTGGTGGAAATCCACCGGCGTGACTGCGGTGATATCACGGGTAGACGGGACGGCCCGAGACGGGAACACGCACGAGAGTTTGTTAGTATTCAGGTCTCTCCGCGCTGATAGCTTCATAACGCCAGTCTTGCCTCTTAATTGTACCCGTAAGTGTTGAAATTACTGAAGGGTAAAATGCAAATGGGCTGTAACCTTTCCGGAGCTCGCCCCGGCTCCGCACAGAAAGGGAGGCACCTGCATTTCTTCCCCTTTTTCTTAATTGCTAATGGAGCTGCCAGGCAATTCCCTCCCAGGGCCCCAGGAGGAAGAGGAGAGGCCTCTCTCCAGGGTTGCATGGCGGAGCCACCAAGCTGGAGGCAGCAGAGACACCGAGGTGGCCCTGGGCTGGCCACGACACCTGCTCTAGCCCCATGGCACAGCCCCATGGCTATGGGTGCCACACACCCCGGTGACAGCAGAGCGTGGAGGAAATCTTGCAGCCTTTGTCCTCCTTCCCTGGTGCCACCTTCCCAGCCCAAAGGCGTTTGGTACCTGCTGCAGCTCCTGGCCAGGGTCCTGGGGTCCCAGTCTGTGGGGTGCAGGGTCCCAGGGTGCCAGGACAGAGCACTCGCTGAGCTGGCCAAGGAGGGGACAAGAGGTGCAGGAGCCGTCGGGAGAAGCCAGCTGTGGAATTCAGGTTAATGAGATTTTCCTGAGCCTGCCGATTCGTTTGGCAGGTGGACGGGACCCAGCTAATTAAAGGGAGCTGACCTGTGAAATCAGGCTGGGAGGGGGCTGAGGGGAGTGGAGGGGAAGGGAAGGTGGGCAGGCAGGGGGAGAGGTGCAAGGGGAGAGGGCGGTTGGTGCCCATGAGCCCTGGTGGGGTGGCCATGGCCAGGCTGCTCCCTCCTCCTGCCCACACCGGTGCCGCTCGCTGTCCCGGCACAGCTGGAGCCTCGGTGCCAGAGCGGCACCTTATTTATGGCTCTGCTTCCCCGAGTTAAACTCCACAAAGTGTGACAATCAAAATTAAAGATTTCTCCAGGAAGGGAGCCTGGGGGGAAATCACTGCTGAGGCCGACAGAGATTTCCCAACGGTGACTTTTAAATTAAAGGGGAAAAAAAAATTTCTTTAATTTGGCAGCATGCTTGGGATGCAGCTCACTGGGCACGTTATTATCCAGCTCAGCAAACGCTCCCAGAATTCCCTCGCGCTCCAAATTGCCCATCTCTCCACGAGGCAGCGCATCCCTGCCTGCACCAGCATCCACCAGCACCTGGTGGGCAGGGAGCAGGGCCAGGCTGTGCCCCCACCACCATGGATCCGAACCCCAGTGCGTGCCCCCACTCCCCATCCCAGCTCCTGGCCAGCAGGGAATGGCCGGATCCTGTTGCTGCAGAGGATGAGCCCAGTCCCAGCCAGCACAGCTGTGCTCCGGGACCCCCGCGCTGGCTCTGCCAGGACCACGAGGTAAGGATGGTGGCTGCTCTGGCATCCCCATGACACTGCCACATACAATGCCCCCAACCACAGGGGTGGCTGGCATGGTCCCTTCCTCAATGTGTGGCTGATTTGAGTGCTTGCCCTGTAGCCCCAGTGGCGTCCACCGTGTTGGCGTGTCCCCATGTGGGTCTACCACGTGGATGTGCAGCTTTACTGGCTGGATCACACACCGGACTCAAAGTATCATCACAGTGAAGCACCATGGCTCCATGCCACCTCCGGTGCTACTCCAGGATGCTGCAGGGACATGGCACTGTCATGTGTCCCCATGGGGATGCTCTGAGGCATTTCCAGTGCCCCACATGTGGAGACACAGCTCCTGTCATCCACCTCACTCCCAGCCACGTGCCAGTGGCTCCCACCAGGCTCTGGCATGGGGTTTTACTGCCTGAACAGGAGAAGTTGTGGTTTGTCCCCAGTGTAGGAGCCACCCAAGGTGATGGGAGCTGGTGCTCCAGCTGGGGCACAGAGCCGTGAGGGGACACAGGGAGACGGGGGACACGGGGAGCCCTGGACCTGCCTGCCCTGGGCACAGCTCTTCCCCTTCCCCTCCCCCCACCCCTTCAAGATGAAGCAATGAAATTATTTTTCTACTTGAGTAGTTTTCAATTTAGATTAAGAAAAATCTGTGCTCTGTTAGCGACGTTGCAGTAAATCACGAGCGAGCGGCACTCCGCAGCTGACAGCCCGATCGCTTATCGGCTGCAAACCTTTTTTCAAGTTGACAGGCTCCGAGTGTGACATTGAGCGAGGGCGGCGGCAGCCCAGTGGGGACAGCGTGCGGGGAGGTGGACCCTCACCTGGGCACCCACCCCCGGGCTGGGATCAGGCCCTGGATGTCGCAAACTGGGACAGACCTGGAGATGGAGAGGGCAGCACCAGCCCCTGTACGGCTGCAGGGCCAGCTCTGCCAGCCCATGGCACCGCTCCTGGTGCCACCCGTGGGAGCTGCAGCGGTGGGACATGCTGTCCCCCCCAATCCCTGCCGGTCCTGGCACACCTCGGTGGGGTTGGCACCTGCCTCCAGGGCCACTTGGCGCTCCAGCATCTCACCAAGTCCTCGCTCTTGCCCGACTGTCACCATGAGCAACACGGTGACACCCAACGTGGCTGTGACAGTGCCCATCTCCAGTTGCCCTGCGCCTGCAGTGGGAGTGAATCCCCATCCTTGCACCCATCTCCATGCTGCCACCATCCTCGTGCCAGCACCATCAAAAGGAGCATTCGACAGAAAACAACCCCTTTTTTTTTTTCCCCTTTTCTTTTTTTTTTGTTTTAATTTTTTTTTTTTTTTACCCCTCCAGTTCTTCCCGCTCGTTTATCGCTTCCGCGGGGGCAGGCGGAGCTGTCAGTGCCTGAACCTCACTCATCCGTTTAACCTTGGGGGAAGAAACACATTTGTGCCGGATAACGTGCATCAGATGGTGGCACGGGGAGCGCCTGTAGCTGCTGCGCCTGATGGATGGGCTACACGGGCCTCGCCTGACCTGTGCTTGTATGTTATCTGCATTGCTGCGGGGGGCTCTCCATCACGCCGACAGCTCCAGCATCACCTGCCTGGCAGGAGCTCCTCGCCGGGGACGGCTGCCGGCAGCGGTGGCCAGGAGGAGCCTGGCCACGTGGCTGTGGCTAGCACCACGCGACACAGCGAGCCGCTGTGCCAGGGGAGAGGGGAGAAGGCCACGTGTCCAGGGGGATTGCAGGCTGTCCCCACGCCTGGCTGCGGTGGGGCTGGAGGGATAGGGACAGCCCCACCGGGAGCAGAGCTTGCTGCGCCGGAGGGGATGGAGGACACCCTCACCACCAGCAGTGCCACCCGTCTGGGTGGAAGGGAGAGACCAAGCTGTTGCACTTGTCCTTTGGGCGACATTTTGCCAACGAGGGGTCCTGTGACAGTGACGGAGAGGGTACGGAGCCGGGCAGCCCAGCGCCCCGCTGACGGATGAGCGCTGCCAAGTGCCGACACAAAAGCCATTTGGTGTGGGGAAATGATAGATGCTAACACTAATTTTAAGCACAGGCAGCCGAATTCCTCCAGACAGTCGCGGCGCTCAGGATTTAGGGCACAGCTGCTGGGTTCAGATAAGGTGTGAAATCAGCCCGGCGTGCAGGGTGTTACTTAATAATGAACGTCTCCTGATGGATGGGGGTGGCTCAGCGATATAACCTCCGCATTTGGAGCCTTTCAAATCTCTTGCCATCAATCCTGGTCCCTGCCGGGCAGCGGGGAAGGGGTGTGGGGGGGAAGCCAGCGGCAGGCTCACGCCTCACCAAGCTGGCACCACGACTTGGGCCCTCCCCGGGCACGTCCCTGCTCGGGGCGAGCGGGTTCTGACCCACGTGGGCAGTGCGGGGACACAGCGCCAGCCCCAAAATATTTATGGTAAAAGCGATGCTGGAAATGGCAAGCGCTGCTGTGCTTGTCTGTAGCGTTTAATCTTTCTTCTGACCTTATAAAAAAATCTATTTGTGTTGAGATTTTAAATTCACTTCTTAAATCACCCACTGCAGGCTTCACACCGTATTAATTTCTCCTCAAGCAAATGACTTTGGCTATTTGCTCTTTTCCAGTGGCCACCAATGCCAGAGAGTGGGGAGGGTGTGTGCCATGTGTCCCCCCCCGCCAGCTCAGATCTGCATCCTGTGCTCTCATCCTGTGCCCGCTCATCCCTTGCACGCCCCTGTGTTCACACTCACCCTCGCACAGGCTGACCCCCCCCATGTGCACACACAGGCACCTTTGAAGGGATTCTCTCTCGACCAGTTAAGGGGGTGGTCGGAGCAGGATGGCCACCACTGCCACCTCCCAGGAGGAGGACTCAGAGCTGGGGACGAAGGCTGGATGAAGACACGGGGCAGGAGCACCCAGCCAAGCTCCACGGACGTGGCAGTGGGCTTGCTTGGGCACATGGCTAGTGCTCCCTGTAGCCATAAAGCTCCCGAGGGTCCCAGCCCTTCTTGAGGCTGCAGGTGTGATGGGGCAGCCAGGACAGAGCAGCGCTGGGGACACATGGCACCGCTGGGGACACACGGCACCACTGCAGTTGGAGGAGACGAGCTTTCAGCCGAGCTCGCCGGCACGCTGCCATCGATTTGGAGGTGATTGCTGCCAGGGTGAGGCATGGTCAGCTCGCCTCATTATTGTGCAAATTGCTGGGAATGCAAATCTGGGCGCACCTGGGGAAAAATGTATTAACAATATTACTCCTGATTAAGGTCACAGGGCACTTTCTGCTTGTTCAGTGAAGGCTCGGCTTCCTTTCCTCTTTTGAATCTAATGGTTGGTTTATTTTTATATCTGTGACTTTGGGGTCCTTAAGAGGTATTTTATCAGGTGCTTTCAAACCACGCTCTTGCAGTCGCTTAACAAGATCCTGCCGGCAGCACCAGCCACCCTCCTGGGGCTGTGGGATGAGAGACAGTGCTGGAGCCCACCGGGCATTTGTTGGCCAAGCCCAAGGATTTACCTGGAAAAGGCGACCCTGCTCCAGCCCCAAAACCTTTCCCCATCCCAAAGCCTGAAACTCCCGAAGCAGGAGCACTGCCAGCCCTCGCGTTGGCACGGCACAGACCCAGGCTGTCCTGTCCCCTGGCAGGCAGGGACTGGCCATGAGGCAGGCAGGGAGAGCTCGTGATCTGCTTAATGGGTGTGAGCAGGGTGCCAAACCACCCCTGATTTATTGCCGAGGAAATGCTTAATTTAGACAGTGTATTTAAAGGAACTAATTAGAATTGTATTAATATTTATGGGCCTTGTGGAGAAGTTGATAGTCACTATTTGAAAGTATCAACTGTTACACTGGACAGGACCATGGTGTTTGGAGGCAACTTTGGTTGTTGAAAGCAGTCGAGATCTCGCCAGTGAGAGCAGCCCACCTGATGCTGCACATCCGAACCGCGTTTGCAGTGCTAATGAATATCTGCTGGAATTAATAACCCAGCCCATGTGGTCCCCTGCCCCAAGCAGCAAAGCATCCCTCCGATGAGGGACGGGCGCAGCCACCCATTCAGGGCCATGCTGCAGGTGATGGGGGGCTGGGGAAGCTGGACCCCCCCTTCTCCTCCAGTCCCCTGGAGCAGCAGCACGGTCCCCATGCCAGACGCAATCCTCCAGGTCCTGCCACTGCCGGTACTCCCATCCATCCAGCCTGGAGAAGGGGGCTGGGAGGTGCCCGGGGGCAGGCAGCCCCAGCAGCCCCCATCTCATCCATAACCAGCTCCCTGCCCACGCCCGACCTCTCGCTATAGCAAAGTTCACATCAATTTTCCTTCCCCTCATTTGTCTGTAAACCACGAAGAAAAATCACCACCGTCTGCCCGCATCAGGCCGCCGCCGTGATGTATGGCTGTAATAAAAACCCCATTTTGGGAGGCTGCCTTCCCCGTGCCGCCAGCCGGCGCGCCGTGCGTGGCCATGCCGCCGGCCGGGCTGCGCCACGGGGCCGAGGCTGACGCTTGCCCGCGGGCAGCCAGCGCCATCCCACCCCCCCTGTCCCCCCCGTGCCACCATCTCGGTCTCGCCGCAGTCAGTGGTTATGGATAGGAGCCATTAGAGCTGCTATGGAGGGAGCAGCCTCTGCACCGCCTGCAGGCAGCCGGTGCCGTGAAATCCCAAGAGCTGGATCGTGGGGGACAAGGTGGGGAGGGGGGGGTGGAATGGGCATCACCCTGCCAGGGCCAGGCACCCTCCTTGCCCTGGGGCCACACACCGCAGCCCTGCCTGAGCTCCCCATGCAGCAGTCGCAGCCCCCACTGGCTCTGGGGATGGGGTCCTGGGGACTGGGGGGGACAGGGGACTGGGGAAGGGGTGCTGCCCCCCCCCTCCCTGCTTCACACAGGGATTTTCCTCTTGGAGCCATCAGCAGCTGCGGCACCAGCTCGGGGCCGTGTGGGAGCAGGTGGGGAGGGAGCTGAATAATAAATCAGCACTTTCAGGAGGTTTTCATCTTTTCTGTTTCAAGTTCCTCGCTGTCTCTGCCTGCAGAGCTCGCCAGCGGCCACAGCCAGCGGCACTGGAGGGGGGGAGAGCATGCACAGCACCATCCTGCTGCCGCTCCCCCCGAGCAAATGCCACCCCTGAGATGCTTCTGCCCCCCAGCTCCCCACACCTCTCCCTGGGGGGGGGCGAGGGCACTGAGATGCTGCCAGAGTGGGTGGGCGTCACCCACCAGTTTGGCACCAGTTCCCCAGTGATCCCCAGAGAGATGCCCAGACCGGGGGCTCTCCCGCAGCCACTCCATGATTCATCAGCCCCATGCCCAGCGGTGTCGCACCTGACACGGGGGACCCAGGGCACCCCCCTTGCTCCATCCACCCCCCGAGCCCAGCCCGAGGGTCTCCTCTGTGAAACAGCCGTGGAGGTGCCACTGTCCCAGAGCAAACTGGGGCACTCTGTGCCCTTGCTCAGCCTTCCTGGGAATGTCCCCAGCACCTGCTGGCAGCACACTCATCCACAGCCCGCTCCCCTCTCTGGGGTCTCACTAATTAGCAAATTAATAAGATGATATGAGCGCTGAGAGGAGGTGTTTCTGAAAAAAGACCTGCAGGTCCCTGGCTTGCCAGCCTGTCCAACCTCTGACACAGTGGCGTCCCCCGCGTCCCCTGGCTGTGCTCCCCCCAAGGACCAAGCTGGGAGCGAGTGGCCAGGACACCACCACGGGGCTGTCCCCATGGGCCAGGGAAGGGGATGTGTCCAGGAGGGATATTTCACACCAGGGCTGGTGCTGCCCAGCTCTGTGTGGCCCTGAGAGGTGCCAGGGCCCCCACACTGGCTGCCTGCTGGGGGAATCCAGGCTGAGAGCTGGGAACGAGGGGCCAGTTGGAGCCACTTGCCACCACAAGCAAGCCCACACCCTGCATGCCAGGTACAGGGTCCCTGGGCTCAGCCAGACCCTGGGCTCACGGCTCCAGTGGCACATGGACGTGCCGGGAATGGAAGCTGCAAGACGCTGGGCAGCACGTGGAGCTGCTGGCAACACAGAGACGCAGTGATGGAGACTGGGCTGCTGCAAGCCAGGAGATCTGGCGACTTTATTGTATGGGGCAGAGCACGGCAGCCACCATTGCCACAGACCGCGGTCCCCAGGCTGCCACCCCCATGGAGGGGCCCTGTGCTCCGCTGCTCTCTCCTCCTTGGGGTCACTCCTCGGCTCTCCCTGGGGGACAAAAGGTGATGGTGAGTGTCATGGTCTCAAAGCAGGGCAGTGAGGAAGTCAGGGGAGGCAAGAGGGTACTGGCGCTGGGGAGCAGAGCCAGCCCCAGCCTGGCTGCTGCACTCACCCCCTGTGCCTTCACCCCCTAGAGCATCTGTCCCCCAGCCCCGCTCACGGGCTCACACCCCCGGGGACGTGGCACAACCAGGAGCAGCAATCGTGTTCCGGTGTTGCGTGGAGTTACAGCTGCCGTGCCGGGGAAGCCGAGCAGCTCCACCACCAACAGCCCCAATCGCCTGTGGCTCTGCTCGGAAACCAGTGTCACAACCAGGTGAGTGCCCACACGGTTCCAGCTCCCCCTCTCCGCACCCATGGGTGTCACTGCGGCTCCACCAGCCCTCCCAAATGCACTGCCTGTGCCAAACGTGTTCGGCAGAGATGTGGAAAGGCAAATTGCAAAAGCTGGTTCTTCCCCCTGCCAGTGCCTGGTCAGGTTTCCTGCTTTGGTAATTGGGCTGTAAAAATTCCAATTCCTTACACTATTGCCTGGTTCTGACCAAAGACTATGCCAGCTCCCAGGATGGAGCTGCGAGTTGGTTGAAGTCACCCAGCATAAACACCCCTGTGCCAGGGTGATGCGGGATGCTGCCACACTCCCTGACGCGGGGAGGCCACACTTACTCCTCGGGGACCAGCTGCCTGTTTTCAGCCAACACAGCTCTGTGCCCGTACCCTCTGCCCAGGCAGGGGTGGCCCAGTCCAGCCCAGTCCGGCCCAGTCCAGCCCAGTCCAGCCCCTCCTCTCACCCAGTTTGTGGCAGGCCTTCTGGGCACTCCTCCACTGTCCTGAAATTGTTGGGGTTCCCCCCCCCGGCCACTGTAGACGAACAGCTGGCAGGTCCCCGTGGCAGGGTTGTAGGCATAGTGACAGAAGTGTCCCCGGCACGGGTGGGAGGTGACAGATATCACCCGAGGACATGGGACTATTGGAGGCAGCGGGACCCAGGTGGTGGCCGCAGCCAGTGGGCAGGAGCCTCTAATTAGGTACCTCTAATTGGAGGAAGACAGCCGAGGCCACAGCCTGTGAAGCAGCACTTCGTATGTCCGGGACAGTCGGAGTCGTCGCTGCACAAGTTTTTGCAGGGGGCGAAGGTCTGCAGCACCTTTCTCTTGGGGCAGACGCCTGGTTTGGCTGCAGGTAGGAAAGGACACGGGCTCACAGTCAGAATCCGTGCTGGCCCTGGCCCCCCCTCCCACCCAGCCCCCTGGCAGCCCTTACCTAGCACCGGCTTCATGCATTTGATGGTGCAGCCCCAGCTGCAGCACTTCTGGTTGCCCGGGCAGTCACTGTCACCGTTACAGAGCACCATGCAGGGGGTGATGAGCCCAGGGTCTGACTTCGGGCAGAAGCCCCTCTTGGCTGGGAATGGTCAGCAGGGTCAGAACCCGACCAGTCCCTGCCCGCTCCCACTGCCCACCCCCAAGGGTGCCCACCCCCAAGGGTGGGCAAGGAACAACAGGCACCCCTGTCCCCCCACACCAGAGCTGAGAGCAGGGGGTGGGTGATGTACCCCACAGGCAACGGCTGTGCTCGGAAGATCCCAGACCCAGGGCATCTCGTCCATATGCCAGGACGGGGTGTGGGGGCTGGCAGGGCTGCAGGACCCACTGCCCAAGGTGGCTTCAGCCCATCACCACCACCACCACCACCACCTTGGAGGGCAGAGCACAGACTTGTTCAGGGCTGCTGCTGGGGGGAGAAGGGACCCCCTCACCTCCTTGGGGGAGCTGGCACTCCTGACTGCAGCCGGTGCTGCAACAGAGCTCGCTGCCCGGGCAGTTGTTATCCGAGGAGCAGAAGTTGTCACAGGGCCTCGAGGGGAACCTGCTGGGCGGGGGGCACTGGCCGCGCTTCCCTGGGAGGATGGGCAGGGGGTTACGGTGTGCGAGCAGGGGCCATCCCCCAGCCTGAGAGGGGCTGGCACGGCTGGGATGTGTCCTGCCCCGGCAGCGGGGACATGTCGCGGTACAGAACACCGGTGGACCCGCCACCTCCGGAGCCCACGGGAGCTGCCGGTGGGTGAGACGGGCCGGGGGGACACCTCCCCGGGGGGGAGAGGGGGGGTCGAGCCCCGCCGCTCGGATGAGGGCTCTGCAGCAGCGGGGACCGCGGGGTGTCCCGGCGGGATGTCCCAGCTCGGAGGCTGTGCCATCCCCCACCAGAGGGTCTAGGGGACACCGGGGCGGTGTCGGGGAGCGGGGCCAAGCTCAGAGGGCATCCCCAGGCCGGAGCTCACCTGACGGGCGTTGACCCGAGGTCTCCGGGAAGGCCGGGAGGACCAGAAGGAGCAGCAGCGGCAGGAACATCTCCGGCTTCATGGCTCTGCATCCTTGCCGCCCGCTGCCCCTTAAATACAGCCCGGGAGAGCCGGGCCCGGCCCGGGCTGGGCCAGCGCCCCACACCGGCCCCCGCCTCTGGGCACGGGGCTCCCCAAGAACCGGAGGAGCCGGTCCCCACTTCCCGGTCGGGCCCGGCCCGCTCTGACGGAGCAACAGCCTCCTCTGCCGGCCGCCGCCCGGGATGCTCCACCGGGATCGGCCCCCGCAGCCCACGGAGCCCACGATGCTGCGGGACATCGCTGGTGGGGGTACGGGGGGGACTGCGCAGCCCCAGCCCCGGCACAGCAGGGAGGGGGCTAGAGGCAGGATGGGGGTGCAGAGGCTTGGGGGGGGTGTTCCCCACGGCCAGGGCACGGTGGCAGGAGGACACGCCACGCATCACACCTGCCGTGTGCTTGCAGGACGCGAACACGCCCTCCTTACCAGCCCGCAGCTACACGCAGTAACACGCAACAGGCATGTGGCAGCCAAGGGACCACGGGTGCGAGGCTAAAGGTCCCAGAGCAAGGAGATGCCAGCACCAGCTGAAGGCTGGTGAGTCCCGCATCACCACGTGCCACATCGGGGCAAAAGTGTCACTCAGAGGGACCCCCCGTGCATATAAACTAGGGACAGGACTGCTTTCACAGCCCTCAGTTCTCTTGCTCAAGGTTTCCTTCATTTCAGACCCAGAGTTTCTGTAGCAACAAGTGCGTTTGGCCACTTGAAGCCAAGATGATGCAAACAGGAATTTCCAAGTGGGGAAATACGAGCGTCGAGCTGTAAAACCCTGTATGAAACTGCAGAGCTCACGTCAGCCTCAGTACAAAGACACCTCTTTCCAGTCAGGCCCGCCCTGTGACAAACCCTCAGGCAGGGATTGCCCTTCCCTGCACACCAGGACCTTGGCTGAGGTCTTTTGCCCCATCTTTAACTCCAGCAGAGGACCAGCCTCTTCCACCAGCCCCTCAAAAACCCACGTCCTGCCCCTCTCTGCCCACCACCACCACAAGCTGCCCCACTTGCTTTGCTGCAGCCCTGCCATCCCCCCCGGGCTGCCTCTGCCCCATCTGCTGGCAGCACCCCCCTGTGCCCTTCACCATTCAGTGGGGCATGGCAAGCTGTGCCAGCACGGCCACAATTCAGCAGCGAGCAGTGCCACGGTGCACCCCCTGGCAGGGATGCACGCAGCCGGGCTGTGCCCCCGCATCCCATGGGATGGTGAGCAGGGAGCGAAGGCGCTCTCTCAGCACACCCTCGGGGTGCAGCAGCACCATGGGGTTCCCATGGGCACAGAGCCCACCTCACCCTTGGCACCACCACCCTTCGCACGCTTGGCTGCGCGGGGCTCTCTGCAACCTCCCCACAATGTTAACCTTGGGCTTCCCCACCCCATCCAGAGCTGCCTCTCGCCAGTCCCGGTGCATGGCGGGGTGAAAGGCAGCCCCGGTGCTGACCCTGCTGGAGCACCCGTCTGCTGGGACGCGTCTGCAGTCGGCTGACATGACGGCACCAGCCGCCTGCCTGTCCCCGCAGAGGAATGGCGCCCAGCCTGGCACGTTGCACAGGCTTCCCACGCTCCGCTCCCCCTGAGGCCACACTTGCCCACGGGGACCCGGTCAGCTGTCACCTGCAGCTCCGTGGGCAGACACAGCAGGAGGCAGGCACCGGGCTGGGACTGGGGTAGGCAGGCACTGGGTCTCCAGGGTAGGTATGGCCAGGACAGGCTGTCCAGCAGCTCCATGGCAGGACATTCCCGTCACGCACCGCCAGGACTCCCCAGGGGATCATCCTCCTGCTCAGTCCTCTCCGGGTTCCTGTCCCATGAACTCATCTAATTGCTTGTCACACCTGGGCAGCGCTTGGTATCTGCAGTATTGAGTCCCAAATCTCGGTGAGGAGACCACCCACCCTCTGCCCCTCACCTCCTGGTCTTCCCCAGCACCCCCAGCCCCTGCAGCCATGGGAAGAAACTCCTATCAGCACCCTTTGAGCCACTCTAGAAGTCTTCTCCTTGTGCCTTCTGTCCCCTCTTTTCCAAGCCAGAGAGCTCCAACCCCTTTCTCTGGACTCCCCATGGCCACTGGGGTGTCCCCGGCCCACGACCCGTGTCTCTCTTTCCCCCAGGGAGGGTGCTGTTGGGTGCTGGCGTCCCCACCCTGCCCATAGTCTGGGGCTGGAACGGGACCGTGGTAAATGATTTCTCAGACAACAACACATCGTGGGGCTGTCACTGCCTCGGGCACAACTGTGAAACGCAATAAGAGTTTCGGTACCCGAAGGTTATGTGTGTAGTGGCCCCTCCCCAGCCCTGCGCGGATATAAACCCCTGCCAACCCGCGCTGGCCATCTGGCACCCACGGGGAGCACCATGAAGACCGCTGGCATTTTGCTCGTGGGCATCCTCATCCTGTGTGCCCAGCTGCAGCTGGCCACTGCGGCTGCCAGGGGCATGGGTGAGTGCTTGGGGGGCATGGGGTGGCTGCGTCCCAACAGTTTTTGGGGTTCTGTGGGGCTGGCTCTGGCTGGGGGTCCCACAAAGGATGAAGGGGTAGGACCAATCACAGCAGAACAGAGCCAGGCACCTCCTTGGCTCCAGGGCACCCCATGATGGGCCAGGGTGGCCCCGGTCACACACTGCCACCAAGCTGTGAGGCTCCAGCTCTGCAGCATGGAGAAGGGCCACCGCAGTCTGTGCCATGCGGGCAGTGCGGGCAGGTGGAGAGGGCTTGGTGGCATCAGCAGGACATGGCAGCCCTGCCTGCAGGGTGCACTGGCCTTTGGCTGCCAGGCGGGTGCACGGCTGGACCCCAGAGGGTTCAAATAACTCCCTCTCCCTGCACACAGACCCTGAGCTGCTGACTGCTGGGGCCAGATGTGTCCCAGAAGAAGGGGTGTCCCTCTTTATCGTTGTCCCCTGCTTTCCCTGCTCCGTGCAGGCTCTGGGGGCACCTTGCCTGGCCCAACAACACTCTCCTTTTAATCATTGACCGCCCTCCCATGGCAGGCAGGGAGACGTGACTCCAGCACCTTCCCTGCTGCCATGAAGGAACCTCGGTCACTCATGGGGCTTGTGTGCAGTCAGCGTGACCGGGCTCAGCAGTGGCAGGCACTGCCACCGAGGGATGCTGCAGGGAAGAGCCCCGGGGGTCAGGCTTGGGGCTGCTGATCCCACGTCCTCAGCCAGGATCCTCCCACAGGACGTGCTTTGGCACGGGGATGGCTGCCTGCAGCTGCACAGGCAGACCCCCAGCGCTCCCCACAGTCATCTTCGGCCTCTGTCGAGGAAGTACCTGGCAGAGACAGGGTGGGGACAGCAGCATCCCAAATGCCACACACTGGGGACAGGAGCCAAAGCATTTCTGTCTTCCGGAAAGTGATGCCGACTGCGTGGGCTGGAGCCCGGCTCAGCCACTGGCCAGCTGGAGCAGCTGGAGAGGGACTGAATGTGTTGGCAGCAGGGCTAGTGGGTCGGCCACTTGGCAGCCAGCTGGGCATGCCAGGGCCAAGGCACAACCTTGGGCAAACCCGCCAACGCCCCGCAGCTCTCACCTTCCTCCATGGGTTCCCCTTTGTCTCCTGCCACGAGCCCGTTTCTGGGCTCCCGCCTGCTCCCATCCTGCTGCTCCGGTGCAGCCCGGCTGCTGGCACTCACTCTCGCAGCCTCCCAGCTCCGGCTGCTCACTGTCAGCGCCAAGGTCATCCCGCAGGCTGGGGCAGAGCAATTTCAGGGTCAGACCAAGGCAATAGCTCTCAAGGGCGAATGCCAGCACAGGAGCAGCCGCTCAGTCAAAACAGGGACAGTACATGCATTGGACTGGCAGCAGCACTTCTGCCCCAGGGATGCCACCACTGGGTCTAGGTGGGCTCTGTCCCTGTGCAGCAGAGGTAGGGAGAGCGTGGGTCCCTCACCTCCATCCTGAAGGGCAGCACTCACACCCCCCAGCCGATGTTCACACCTCTAATGGCCACATTATCACCCTCATCTCACCCCGGCCACCGAAACAGCACGCTCCAGCCCTGACACGGGGGCCACTGAGCAACAGGGTTGCCTTTGTTCAGGGAGTCCAGCACTGGCCCTGGGCTCGAAACACCAGCTCAGTTCCCTGAAGTGCTGTCCCCAGCAGGGACCAGACCGACAGACAGACAGCCCAAGCATGGTCCTGGCCTCCCCAGCAGCTCCCTGTCACCCAGCCACCGAGCATCCCAGCATGGAGGGTGCATGGACGAGGACTGCCCTCTCCTCGCTGTCCCCAGGCCTGTCCCCTGTCCCCAAACGTTGGCTCCCGCTGCCAAAGGCAGTGAAGCACGGAGCGGCGGCCGGGCAGGCGGCTGGGCCATCCTCAGCGGCTCCTGTTACTGCATAAACACCCGCGGCGGGGAGGGACCTGCAGGCAAAGGCAAACAGTTACTGATTTACTGCCACCCCGCTCTCTGCTGCATTGTTGACTGTGGGGTTAAATTACCTGGAGACGGATCCCGGCAGAGCAGACACTGGCTCGTGACTCAGGGCAGGGACCGTGTCTCCGGCCCCGGGCACCCCAACTCATGCAGGGCTGTGGGGTGCTCCAGCCCGGAGCTGGGGCTGCCCATGGAGCCTCTGCCAGTGACAAGGGCACATCTTCAAAGGGGACAGGGCTGGTCTCACTGTCCTCCCCGTGCAGGAGAGGCTCAGCCTGTGACTGTGCCCTGGATGGGGCCCAAGGAGCTGGGATTCTCTGGGATTCCCTCCCAGCAGAGGGGTCCAGCCCGTGACCCGGCACCACACAGAGGGACCAGCATCGTGATGGCAGCCAAACGACCCACAGCACTGAGTCCCAACTGGGAGCCACAAGCAAAGGAGCTGGCATCCTCAGGTTCTCCCACCAGAGCGCTGGGATGCTCCCCTCCTGCCAGCAGCCCCAAGGAATGGAAGCCACTGCTGACGGCACCTGCGGAGGAGATGGGAACTGGCTGAGCGGCAAACGCTGATGCGAGCAGGGCAGCCACACGGGGTGACTGGGGCCGCTCAGCCGGCTGGGCCTACCCAAACAAACCCCAGCTCAACGCTGCCCGGCGCCGCGAAGCGTCCCGGCCCGCCGGAGGGCGGCACGCGTGCCGTGGGAGGGGTATCCCGACAGCTGCCGGGCCAAGGGGGTCTGGGGTCCTACAGCCCCCTGGCACCGCCATGCCCTGGAGCACCGGGCATGCAGCCAGAGCACGCCGGCAGCTCGCTTCCCGCCAGCCACTCGCCCGACCGGCGCTGCCGGCTGGTCCAGGCCACGTCCCTGGGGCTGTTGGAGGCTGCGAGGAGGACGGGGGCCGTGGGATGAGGTTGCAGTCAGGCAGAAGGAGCTCCCGAGGCTGCAGGGGAGGCACAGGGGAGCCCCGGGGGCGGGCGCCTGCCCAGAGGCACAGGCTGCCTGGAGGGCCCTTCAGTCGAGCAGCGAGAGCTGGAGGAGGACGAGAGGCTGGAGCAGGAGCTGGGCGAGCGGTAGCTGCCACCGAGCCGCAGCCCCAGGCCAGGCCGCCGCCTTATCCTGGCCTCTGGCTATCAGTGGCCCAGGCTGGGGGGCTCCACTTGAGCTGCCACCGTGGCCGGGGAGGTGGCGGGGATGGATCATGCCATGTCCTTGGTGCCACCGGCAGTACCAGCTGCATCCCCACGGCCTCCGGTGGCTGAGCCCTGCGTGGGACCATGGCAGCCCTACGCCCCAGCTGCCCCAGGGGACGGAGACGGTTGGGGGCCAGTGTGCGGCCCACGGGGGCCAGGGGCCGGTGGCACCCGGCGGCTGTTCCTGCCGGGCAAGTTTTCGGCATGGCCGCCCGGTCTCCTCGAGGCTCCCCCCTTCCTGGTCGGCAGCCAGCAGCGGCAGATACCTGATACTCGGGTTGTGCAAGCACGAAGGGGGAGCCTGGCCCTGCCCGGCCCTTGGGAGCCACCCGGAAGGCCGAGCCCTCTCCCGCCCGCCGGCCCCACCTGGAGAAGAGCTTAAAGGCCGGCCGGGCGGCCCCGTAGGCGCAGCGCCGGCACCCGCACCATGCCCGCGGCCCGCAGCGTGCTCGTCCTGGCGGGGCTCCTGGCTCTCTGGGCAGAGCTGCCTCCAGCATCCGCCCAGAATGTCACCAGTGAGTATGAGCGCACGGCTCGGCACGGCTCGGCTCGGCACGCCCCGGGCGAGCGGCCAGCATCCCTCCCAGCCCCAGGGCCTGCTGGGGTTGGGGGCCGGGGCCGAGAGCCAGCCGGCGCCCGGCGGGGTTGGGCTCGGCAGCATCCCTGGACCCAGCCCTCGGGACTGGCGGCAGCATCTCCCGCCTCGGGACGGCAGCCCTCGCCCTGCCGCGGGGACGGCAGCCCCGGCGCCCGCCCACGGCCTCCGCCTTTGCCTTGCAGTGAAAGCCGGCGTGTGCCCGGACCCGGCGACGACGGAAGCAGTCAACTGCACGGTGGGGTGCCAGTCCGATGGCGACTGTGACAGCACCCTCAAGTGCTGCCCGGCGGCCTGCGGCAAGGCCTGCCAGAAGCCCGACGGTAACGCTCCCTCCTGCTCCTGGCTCCCTCCTTGCCCGGAGCCAGCCCCTCTGCTGCGAGCTGACAGCCCGTCCCAGCCGGTGGCACCGCTGCTCCGGGGTGCGGATGTGGCCATGGGACTGGGCACCCCTTGCATGTCCAGCTGCAGTGCGGTTATTGGGGGCTGTGTGGGGAGCCCAGCAGGGGGGCAAGGGGGTGCTCCCATGGGGTGGCCTCCCAGCATGGTGCACCCTCGCTCCAGGCTTGCCAGGGGCCACGCTCACCCCTTCCTCCTCCTGGCAAAACAGGGGTTGGAGCAGACACCTCCAAACGATGCTGTGGTGGGTGCAGAGGGCAGGGGTCTGCGCCGACCTCGCTGCCTGCTCATCCTCGTCACGAGTGGCCACAAGCCTGGGACACAGGCACTGTCCTGCCTCCTGACCCTGATTTTGGGATGAGTCTCACAACGGCATCATCCCTGGCCCTGGGCCGGCCACAGCCCCACAGCCACCCAGCCGAGGACACTCCCCGCAACGGTCCTGCCAGAGAGTAGCCTGCACAGGCAGGCACAGGATTTGGAATCTCCAGCCACAAACACGAGGATGTGAACCTGAGGCTCCAGTACCTCCATCACTGCCTGCAAGGACAGAGCTGGCCGGGCTGTGCCACAGTGGAGGACAGTTTGGTGCAGAGCTGGGAGCCCAGCACCGGTGGCTGGCAGCAGCATGCAGAGGGATGGCAGGGCAGGGACCCCATGCAACCGGGGCAGAGGCTGTCTGGGGGACATACATCCCTTGCCCAGGCATGAGGGCATGGCTGGGGGTCTCTGTAGCAGGTGTGGGGGAAAGCCAAGGCTGCCATCGGGGCTGCGTGCCACAGCTGCTTGTCCTGTGGCAGCCAGGCACCCCTGAGCAAGAGGTTGAATATGGGGACCATGGGGGACCACCACATCACGTGGCCTCCCTGACATGTCCTCGTCATGTCAGGCTGGCAAGAGTGCCAACAGGCAGAGCTGCAGGATGACGGGAGCTGCCAGCTGGCAAAGGGATCTCTCCTCCACGGCAGCCAGGGGTCAAGGCCATGCCCAAGGTTCCGGGAGCTGCAGGGCTGGCCCTGTCCCTCATGCCAGGGCCAGTGGGTCTCAGGCTGTGTCCCTTTGCCTTTGCAGAGAAGCCTGGCACCTGCCCGCCCGTCAGCCCGGGGATCCCCATGCTGGGCGTCTGCACGAACCAGTGCAAGTCGGACTCCAACTGCTCCGGGAACCAGAAGTGCTGCAGGAATGGCTGCGGCAAGGTCTCCTGTGTGACGCCCCTCCACTGAGGTCAGTTGGGCACCCACCTTGACCCCAGGGAGCCCGTGGTACCCACGGCGTGGCACTGATGTGCCTGTCCCACTCACGGCCCTCTGCTCCTTTTGCAGGCACAGCCGCCTCCTGCCAGCCCATCCTCAGGGAAGCTGCTGCCTGATGCGAGTCCCGCACGCCCAGACCCCGGCCCCGCACCGTCCCTCCCCAGCCCGGCCACACTCCTGGCTCAGAGCCTTCATCCTCAGCTTCCTCTCCGGGGTCCCCTGCTGGGGGTGTGCCACAGCCCTCTGCATTCTCACCAATAAAGCAGCCTCTCCCTGCCCCATTTGTGACCGTCTCTCCGTCCCGCTGTGCTCCCAGTCTGGCAGCTGCTCTGCCCGCTCCCGGGCACTGGTCCTGGTTCTGGGGCCACCTGGCTGCACACAAGTGCCAGCCACTGACTGGTTGCACCATGTCTCTAAGGGTCCCGGGGCTGCCCCACAGCCCAGACTGCCCCATGGCCCCACATCCTGGGGCTCCTCCACCTGTGTGCAGACGTGCTCAGAGCAGGGCCATCGTGGTGCAGCCACATCCGTGTCCCATTGAAGCAGAGCTGCTCTCTGCTCTGCAATGGCTGGGGGACAGGGAGGCTGCCAGAGTGTGCTGATGCTCGAGCATTGCCCAAATCCCCTTCTGCTATATGTGCTCCCAGCCCAGGAGGGGCATGTAGCCCATGGCAGGAGCCTAAAGGAGCCCCTGCCTGCCCTTGCCCCCTCCTTCCCCTGTCTGCTCAGAGCTGTGAGAGCTGGGCCATGCTCCTGCTCTCCCTGGCACCTCCTGCTCCCCCCAGCGCTCCTGGTGTCCTGGCTCTCCCACACCTGCCCCGCTCTTGCTCCAGCCCCTGGGGCCAGAGAAAGCAGACCCACATGCCTTCGCAGGGCTGGCACCTCCAGAGCTCCTGCCTTTGACAGGAGACAGAGCACGGCTTTCCCATGGGGCAGAACGAGCCCCACACCCTACCCAGCACAGCCCCATGCCCAGTGCCCAGTGGTCAGGGCTGGCTCCCCCTCTCCCTGCAGCGTAGTGCACCCCAGCTCAGCTCTCTGCAGCAGCTCCATGTGTTCGGGGAGGTGACCGGTGACACTCCCGGGGCAGGACCAGGTGGATGGGACCAGGGACATAACACTGCTTCCCTGTGTCCCATCCCTGCTCGCCATTGGGGACAACAGGCAGTGGGACTCTGGGAGCGCTACCCGTCCCCCCAGCCCCACTCCTTGCGGGTCACTGGTGACCTGGAAAAGGCACGCTATGGAGGATGCGTCAGCCATGGGCCACAAGCCCAGCGCTGCCCTGGGAGTCTCCCCCGAGCTGGATTGTTCGTGCCCAGCACTCCCACGGTCCCGATTCAGGGCTGCCGTGGGAAGGAGCAGCTCAGCTGGGCTGGCCCCTGCCCCGTCGGGGTTTAAATCCCAGCTGGGGGGCCCAGCAGCACAACCCTCTGACGGCAGCGTGATGCCGGGCGAGCACATCCTCCTCCTGGTGCTTCTGGCACTGCTTGTGGAGCTCCTGTCCACCCCGGCCCAGCAGCACCACACTGGGAACCAGGGCACTGTTCCTGCGGTCACCCTGGCACCACGGCGGGCCCCACGGAGACACTGGCCCTCTGCCACTCTGCCTGTCCCCCGTAAAGCAGGCGAGTGCCCGGCAGCGGGGAGCGGGTCCCCGCACCCCCCCAGGCTGTACTGCATCTCCGACCACGGCTGTCCTGGCACCGAGAAGTGCTGCCAGAGCGGGCGCATCAGGACGTGCCTCCTCCCCGCCACAGGTACCGCCGGGTCCCCTTGAGAGATGCCAGCATGGGGACAGGGCGACGGGTGGGATGGAGGCAGGGGTTGGTACCCGTGTCAGGTGCCCCCAGTGCGAGCCCCGCTCCCTGGGCTTGTGGCCACACTGAACATCTCCCCCTGCAGAGAGCCCGGGCTACTGCCCCCGTGCTGGCAGTGCTGGTGGGGAGAGCTGTGGGAAGAGCTGCCACAACGACACGTCGTGCAGCCCTGGGGAGAAGTGCTGCACCCACGGCTGCTGTGCTGGCTGCATGCGTGCCGAGCCAGGTAAGGCACCCTGGTGTCCCCGAGCCAGGTAAGGCAGCCTGGCTGTCCCCACGCCAGGCTGGAGCTGCCAGCCCCCCATCACTCTGGTGGGGAGTCATGGGTGCTGTGGTGCCAAGCCAGCTCCACACCAAACCTTGAGCCTCCCATCCACCCCCCTCAGCCAAAGCTGGACTCTGCCCGCGGAAGCACGCCCGGAGGATCCCTGCTGCCTGCCCCAACCGCTGCACTGATGACCGGGACTGCCCCGGGAACCGCAAGTGCTGCTTCTCTGGCTGCGGGTTGTCCTGCATCCCCCCGGACACAGGTACAGTCACCCCATCCTTCCTCCTGCATCCCCCTGGCACTGCTCACAGCTGCCCCATGGCCACCCCATAGCTGCCCCACATCCACCCTGCAGCCACGCCAATGGTGGCACGGATCCTCCTCCCCTGCAAAGCCCGGCGTGTGCCTGGCCGTGCCTGGCCGTGCCCCAGAGGCCATGCCTGGCCGAGTGTGCAGTTGATGGCAACCGTCCAAGCCCCAGGGAACATGTCCTGCTGGCTGTGGCTCCCAGTGCCGGGCACCCACCCCAGGCACAGCCCCGGGCCCCTCCTGAGCCCCCCCACAGGATCAGGCCCTTGGGGTGTTGCAGGAAGGGATTGCCGTGCCCAACTCCTCCATGTAGGGTGGGCGATGGCCCCGAGCAGGGAAGGGGCTGCACCCCATCCTGACACCCCAGTCCTGCACCCCCTTCCTGACACCCCCATCCTGCGCCCCACTGGGGCTGGGTGCTGGCGGGGACAGTGGCCAGGTTTGTCCCTCACCACTCCAGCTGCCAGCTGGCATCTCACGTGCGGCTGTGACTGGTCTCACTGGGTCAGACTGGTGTGGGTGTGAGGCTGGCGGCTGAGGGCAGCACTGGACTCTGGGAGGGAGGATGGGGGCAGGATGGGGGACAAGATGGAGACCAAGGAGATGCCAGGAGCAGGGCTGGGGGAAGCAGGATTCCAGCACAGCCGCCTGTCCCCGTTGTCCCCAGGGAGCCGCCGTGCCGCAGCGAAGCCCGGCGTGTGCCCCGTGGTGCTGCGGGGCTCCCTGGGACCCTGCCTGGAGCTGTGTGACACCGATGGCGACTGCCCCGGGGCTGCGAAGTGCTGCACCACCGGCTGCGGCCACGTCTGCAAACCACCCACTGAGGGTAAAGCCATCGGCGCCCTGAGGAGCCAAAACTCCCCCCCACGCCCTCACCTTGCCCCATCCCAGGCTGAGCCCCCCCAGCCAGGGCTGTCACCCCGCCTTGGCTGTACCAGCCCTCCCCAGAGGCTGCCCCTCACTGCGACCCTCCTGGGGGTTGATGGGGGTGCAGAGACCCAGCTGCTGTCCCTATGGGGCAGGAACTGGGTGAGGGGGGGGTCACCCCCTGCAGGCATGGCAGCTCCCACACCCTAGAGGGGTGTCCTGTCTGCAGAGGGTGAGCCCCTCACCCTTCCCTGTCTCCACATGTGCCAGCACGGCCTGGGCTCTGTCCCCCTGTGGACAACGGTGACCGGGCGTCCGAGTGCCTCCTCCTGTGCCTGCAGGACAAGGATTGTCCCCCCAGCCAGAAGTGCTGCCTGCGGGACTGCGGCTGGGCATGTGTCCCCCCACTGCGGGGTAAGGCCCCCCCCAGCCTGCCACTTCCTGGGTCCCAGCAGCCTGGGCCACCGTGCAGGTCTTGCCCCTGCAGCGGGTCCAGCAGGGAGGGGACAAAGGGGAGGCTTGTGGGTGCCAGGGTGGGGGCACCCGTGTGCCCTCCCATCCCTTGGGGCGGGAGTAATCATCGTGCACTGACCGCCTCATCCATCTCTTCCAGGCACAGCCTAGCCCTGGCCAGGGAGGGCTGTGATGTGAGCTGCCATTTCGGGGCTGCCCCCCACCCTGCTGCCATCAGACCCCCGTGGGTGAGCAGGACCCCTGCACCCATCCCTGCGCTGGACCCTCCGCACCGCCAGCAAGAGGTCACCAGTATGGCTCTGATGGGTCCTGACTAGGGTCCAGAGCATCCCCAGCTCCTTCCAGCCATACTGTTGGGGGCTGCGCGCTGCCCGTACCACCCCATGCCAGCCAAGGCTCCCGGCAGCACGGGCATGGAGGGAAACCCCTGCATCTCTGTCACCCCCTGAAACAGAATAAACCGGCATGTGGCTGCCTTCTCCTCTGGCTCTCCAGCCCTCTGCTCTGCTGTGGGTTCCCAGGAGGTGCAGGCGGCCCTGGGCTGTGCAGGCAGGCAGGGAGGTGCAGGCAGGCATCCAGCAGCCCTCCCTGCAGGCAGGTGCTGCCTTAGGGCAGGGAGAGGTTCCCATTTCCATGTGGGTGCCCTCCAGCTACCATCTCCCCATGGTGAATGTCCCAATGTCCCCTTGGCAGTCCCGGATGGGAGCACAGAAACCAGTTCCCTCAGATTCCTTGCACCGAGGAAGGGCTCATTTGCATCCCCAAAGTGTGAAAACCTGGTTGGAGAAGCCATCATGGGAAGGGGGCAGGGAGCAGCTCCCACGTGCCAGGGGACACAGCAGGACCTGCTCACTCCCCAGTCCCAGCCCAGCCCCATCATCATGCTGGGACACGTCTCCCACCTCATGGTGCCAGGAAGCACTATGGTGGCAAAGCCCCTCCCGCTGCTCCCAGGGCTGAGCCGTGGGGTCCATTCCCCAAGGGGGACAGGGACAAGCAGGGCTGGATGGAAACCCAGGCAGGGGCTCACAGCCAGCTGCAGCAGGGTTGGGGCTGTGTGCCACAGGGGCCGGCACCCGTCTGACCCCGGTTGCCCTCCCCGGCCCAGCGGGTCGCCCTGACCCAAAAGCGTGGCTTTCCGGAGATAAGTGGGATGGCTGGCGGGGCACTGGCAGGTTCTGGGAACTGCCCCTCCTCCTGCTCCTCCTGCCCACAGCACAGCCAGCCTTGCCACGGCCAGCAGCCCGGCTGCAGCTGCCCCAGCACCCTCATCAACCCTGCCACAGCCTTTAAACACAGCCCCAGCTCAGCTCCGGACACGCACGACGTTCCCAGCAGCACCATGAGGCCAGGGCTGTTCCTCCTCCTGGGGCTCCTCATCCTCAGGGCAGAGCTGGGCGCTGCATCGGAGGAGGAAGGTGGGGAGGAGGAAAGAGGTGAGTACCAGCAGGCAAACCCGGCAGCTGCCAGGCATGGGCATCCTGCAGCCAGCTCCTTGCATCCCACCCACCCTGTGCCCCTGCCATGTCCCCTCTGTCCCTGACTGGCACCTGCTGGCGGGGACGGTGTCCCTCCTGGCAGCAATGCCTGCCCCACGGCCCTGCTGCCTCAGGGACCCTGCTGTCACCCAGGTTGCATGGGCATGTGTGTGTACCCTGCACCCCCATGTGCACCTGGGCACCCCCCTCCCAGCCTCCCTGGGCACCCCCGCACCGGCACTGGCAGAGCTGGATTTGGGCTGCCTGTGCCCGCAGAGCCCAGCACTGAGGAGGGGTCTCTGGGCAGAGTTGGAGCTGTGCAGCAAAGGCAGGAGCGAGGAGGGGGCTGGTGGGGGCTGGCAGGGGCCAGGCAGGGGACCAGGGATGCACGGAGCCCCTGCTCCCACACCCACACCCACAGGCTCTGCTCCTCACACCTCCCACCCCTTCCCCACCCCTGCGTGTGGCCACCAACCATGGGAATGGACCCAAACCCCAGTGGAGAGGCCTGGGGTATGGGTACCACCTCCTGGGCACAGACCCCCGCTGCCAGGACTGCCCCCCCCCACCATGGGTGCAATGCCGGGGGTGGCAGTGCCCAGCTGCAGCTGCTCTGCCCTAAGACAACAGCCAGGTTTTCTCTTTGTTTTAACCAAACAGCTGCTGTTTGGAGTGAAACCTCCCGGCAGCATCTCTGTTTGCAGCCCAAACAGCGTGACCCTGCCAGGAGCCAGCAAAGGGTGTTTGCAGAAACTGCTGCTCCCTTGGCGTCTCCCACCTGGGTGGGCGGGAGCCAGGCACAGGTGCCAGCTCCAGCTGGAGCTCGCCTGTGCCAAAGGCAGGGCTGTCCTGATTTTCCCAGCATGGCCAAGATGAGCACAGGGTGCCAGGAGGAGGAGGAGGAGGAGGCAGAAGAGGAGGCAGTGGCAAGGAGCATGCTGCTTGCAGTGAGGAACCACGGGGCAGCAGGATGCTCAGGGATGGATCCCAACCTCCAGCCAGTGCTGCCTCGGTGCTGGCTTCTCCCTGGCAGGGCCAGTGACATTTCTTGTGGCACTTGCTGCCTTGAGAGTGCTGTGCCATGCCAGTCTTGGTGTAGGGGTATGGCAGCCCTGGGGCTGTGCCACAGGGGAGGCTCCAGCCACGCTCCATGGCAGTCCCTCTCCTGCCATGGCACCAGAGCTGTGCTCCCCTCTCCTGGTCCCCTGTCCCCCTCAGTGGGGACCTGCACTCCACTCCCCAGGGGACGGAGTTTTGCCGCCCGGTGCTGCCCTGACACCGCTGTCCTGGTGCAGGGGATCCACAGAAGCTGGGGAGATGCCCACGGGACTTCACGCGCTGCCTGCACCTAGAGCCCCCTCTCTGTGCCAATGACTCCAGCTGCCCTGGATGGCAAAAGTGCTGCCCCCGGGAGTGCCGGCTCCGCTGCACCCCCCCAGCAGAAGGTACGGCACCGCAGCACGGCCACCAGCACCACCTCTGTCCTAGGGCAGCCCCCGTCCCTGTCCCCATCCTTGTGCCATCCCCATTGCCACGGAGCAGCTCTCCATGGGCTGCTGGCAGCCTCCTGCCCCGCAGCTCCTGAGGCTGGGATGGGGCACGTGGAGGGGTTCAGAGATGGGGGAACCAGCCTGGGTGGGTTTCCCAGCGCTGCCCTGGGACACCACTGGTGCAGCCTCATCTCTTGGCCCCACGCTGCTCGGCGTTGCAGAGAAACCCGGTGCCTGCCCAGCAGTGGCCCCCGAGGGGCTCTTTTACCCCTGCTCCTTCCCCTGCCTGGAGGACAAGGACTGCCTGGGACCGCAGAAGTGCTGCCTGCTGGGCTGTGGCCCTGCCTGCCTGGAGCCGGTGCAGGGTAAGGACTCCATGGGAGAGCCAGGGTCACCACAGGTCCCCTCCCTGACATGGATATTGGCCACCTCCCCACCGCCAGTGGTCCCTGTGGTGGCCGTGCACCACTTCCCATAGCTCCTGGTGAACCAGTGAACCCCAGCACCAGGACGTGGGCTCCGGGTGTACATGGCCATGGCGAGGGGCCAGGAAGCCTGGGGGTGGGCAGGGCAGCCGGGCAGGGATGCTGAAGCTTCATGCCTGCTCCGCTTTGCCAGACAAACCCAAACCCGGGCAGTGCCCTGCAGCACAGCCGGGGCCGTGCCAGGAGCGATGCCGAGGTGACAGCGACTGCCCCGACACGCAGAAATGCTGCAACAGCACCTGTGGCCACCAGTGCATGCCAGCAGTCCCGGCTGGTGAGACGGGATGGGACGGGCAGCACGGGCAGGGCTGTGGCTTGGGACCAGGGGTGATGCCATGGGGCCGTGTCCACCCCAAGGCACAGAGCTGTGGCACAGTGGGGGTCTCCTCACTCTGGGTTCACTGGGGTGGGCTCTCAGGGCTGGCAAGAATGCCACTGCCTGTCCCCAGCCTCTTGCTGCTGTCCCCTGTGCATTGCTCAGACACCTCTACAGGGGGACACGGTGCTCGGGGCTGTGGTGTCACTGGGGCATTACCCATGAGAAGCAGAGAAGAGCGAGAGGTTGGGTGCTGGGGTGGGGAGGGGACAGTGAGGACATCCTCCAGCGAGGCCACCATCCCACTCTCACCTCCTTCCTGCTGACACCACCGGCCGGTCCCTGCTCCATGGCACAGAGGACACCAACCATGTCCCAGCCACCCCACAGCCACCCCACCAGCAGAGATGCCATCAGGACCAGGACTGTCCCCCATCCGAGGTGTGCTGTCACCAGCAGTGCAGCCAAGGGTGCCACGCACACAGCCAAGGTGAGGGGGGGGTTGAGCAGGAGCACCCCAGCCCTTTTGGGGTGCCTGGTGCTGATCTGGGGCTCAGTGGGGAGAGCGGGGCTGGGCGGGAGCCCAGGACTGATGGAAGGGATGGATACGTCCTGATCCCCACTGCTGGGGGCAGAGCCGTGCTGTGGTGCAGGGTGTGCCCAGGGCTGCGGTGCCAAGGGGGCTGCGGTACGAGGGGGCCGCATGACCCATGGGGCAGCTGGGCTGTGGTGTGTGTCCATGCAGCCACCCCGGGGGCACCACAGCCACCCAGCGCCATGTCCCGCAGGCAAGGCTGGCTTCTGCCCGACCCGCGCCGGGCTGTTCCCCAGCTATGACTGCAGAGCCTGGTGCCGCCGCGACGCCGAGTGCCCCGGCGAGGAGAAGTGCTGCCTGCGTGGCTGCGACTACGTCTGCCTGCCCCCATCCCGAGGTGCGAGCTGCTCAGCCCCACACCGGGCACAGTGGGGAAGCAGCGGGCAGGGGGTCTCTCCCAGCTCTGGGGACTGTGGGTCTGGGCAGGGAGGACCTGCTGTCATCCCCTCCAGCCCCGCTGCCTCCTGCCCCCCCAGAGAAACCAGGCATCTGTCCCTTGGCCGAGGAGGCACTGAGCACCGCAGCCCCATGTGGCACCCCCTGCGCTGGGGACTGGCAGTGCCCAGGGGCTGAGAAGTGCTGCAGGAGGAGATGTGGCTATGTGTGCTCGGCCCCCGAGCAAGGTGAGGGGACAGTCACTGGGACGGATGTGCTGCACGTCACTGGGCACGCTGGCAAACCTCCCAAGGGGCTGGCTGTGGGGCGGCGCTGCTGCAGGGCAGGCACCCAGACCCCCTGAGGTGCCACCGTGAGGCTGGACGGTGCCCATAGCTCTGGGGGGGGGGTGTGCTTCCCCCAGCCCCGGCTACCCCATCCCCCCCCCCCCGACAAACCCGGTGAGTGCCCGAGGGTGAGGATGCGACAGACGCCGGAGCCGTGCGCGGAGGAGGACTCCTGCACCCACGACAGGGACTGTCCCCGCCAGGAGAAGTGCTGCTTCTCTGGCTGCGCCATGCACTGCACCCGCCCTGCCCACGGTGAGCGTGGGCAACCTGGCCACCCACACAGGCCAGTGGCACCCAAACGGGGCCGGGACCTTCTCATGGGTGCCCTCCTCCCACAGAGCACCCTGGGCAGTGCCCGCGGGCAGAGCCGTGCTGGGACCCCCGGCGCAGGCACGGGAACCGGTGCCTGGATGACAGCGCCTGCCGGCGAGAGGAGAAGTGCTGTGACACCGGCTGCGGCTGGGACTGCGTGGCCGTGCCCAGAGGTAGCAGGAGCAGGCTCTCGGGGGGGATCCATCCAGCAGCCCCCCCAGGGCAGCCGGGTGACAGCGGGTCACTGTGTCCCTGCAGAGAGCGGGGACAGGGCTGGCAGCCGGTGCACAGAGGAGTGTGAGGCCGACTCGCAGTGTCCCCAGGGACAGAGGTGCACGAGCACTGGCTGCGGCCGCGTCTGCATGGACATCCCTGGAGGTGAGAGCCAGCCAGACCTGCAGGGAGCCATGCAGGGACACCCTGGGGTGCCCCCCCGATGGGGTGCTCCCAGTGGGGTGCCCCCAGCGGAGTGTTTGCCTTGCAGGTAGAATGGGAGTGTGCCCCATCCCCAGGGAAGGGGGGACGTGCCTGGACCTCTGCAATTTCGACGAGGAGTGTCCCTGGGGCCACAAGTGCTGCAGCAACGGCTGTGGCCACGTCTGCATGCCAGCCTCCCTGCGAGGTCAGACCCTTGCTCTGGGGTGCGGGTCCCCCCCCCCGACACAGCCCAGTGGGGTCAGAGCCCAAGGGTCCCCCTGGCACTGACCCCGTGGGGGCATCCTAGCCTTCCCTCCCTAATGAGAACCCTACACCACCATGGAGCACCATGCTGGGGGCTGCCAAGGCGACCGTGCCCATGGGGTCCTGCCCCTCCTGGCTCCGGGGACGTGGTGTGCCCCGTCCTTCTTTCCCTGCCTCCCTCTCTTCCCATGCAAGAGATGAGCACGCACGGCCTCAGCTTGGAGCTGCCACGTGACGTTCCTCTCCCACCCGCAGAGCGTGATGCCGCGGTTGTACCACGGCACGGTGCCACGCAGTGCAGGGAGGAGTGCGAGGCTGACTCACAGTGTCCCTGGGGACAGAGGTGCACCCGCAGGGGCTGCAGCCGCGTCTGCATGGACACCCCCGGAGGTGAGATGCGGCTCAGCCAGCCAGGACCCAGGCATTGCCCCCGGGGAGCCGTGGGGTGCCCCAAGTCAGGTTGCCCATGGTGGGGTGCTCTGCCTTGCAGGCAGAGAGGGAGCGTGCCCTGTCCCCAGTGGCCGTGGGACGTGCCTGGACCTGTGCAGCCTCGACGAGGACTGTCCCTGGGGCCACAAGTGCTGTAGCAATGGTTGCGGCCACGTCTGCACGCGGGTGCCTGGTGGTAAGGGGGCCCGGGGCCGCTGAGCTGGGGCCAGCACCATGGCTGGCACATCGCTGCAGGGCTGGCTCCTGCTGCTGCCCCATCGCTCTGCTCCAGGCAGAGATACGCCCTCGGGGCGAGGGGACCTGGAGGGACATGGAGTGGGATGAAGCTCTTGCCAGAACCGGCCGTGCTTGGCTGCAAGCGTGGCCACCGGTCCCTCAACCCCACAGCCTCAGGGCTCACTAACAGCTTGTCCTCCTTTTCAGATGCTGTGTGATGGGAGAGCAGCTCCTCCGTGTCAGGAAAACATCTTTGTTAGGGGATACGGGGTGGTCGTGACCCCCAGCTGGCCTGTCCCTTCCCCACCACCTCCAGCAATAAAGTGCGTGTGTGGCCACCTCCAGCCAACCCCCAAGTCTCAGCAGTGCCAGGCTGGCCCCACCAAGCCCTGAGATAGCCCATCATGCTCTGGCAGCAACCCCAGCATCGCCCACAGCTTGTTGGGTGAAGGGTGGTCCACCAGTGCTGGGGTCAGTGCCACGGGGCCAGCAAAGTGGTGCAGACACAGACCCGCAAGCTGTGGGATGGGCACCACCCCTGGCATCCATCGAGGCGGGGACCATTCCTCTTCCGTTAGGTCACTTCAGCTCCCAACCAGGTCACATTGGCAGCTTGAGGGCAGAGCCAGGGCTGGGAGCTCATCCAGAGACAGCGGGAGCTGTGGGGCAGTGGCCAGGGCACCCATCGCCCCGTCCCAGCAAAGGGGGAACCATCCCTGAGGGATGGGCACTGCCTGCTCCTGCCCGCACAGGCAGGAAGGACAAGACCCAGACGTGCTCATCCAAGGACCTGTCCTTATATTGAAGTGTCACAGTCCCAGGGGAGTGTCGGGCTCCTCCGGCTGGGCACCACAGCACAGGAGGGCACAGCCATGTCTCTGTGGGCGCACATCCCTGCCCTCGGGCTGGCAAGCATCCCCAGGTGAGCCACAGCCACCCTGGCAGGAGCACTTGTTGCCGCCAGCCCCATGAGGAACATCTCCCTGCGGGGACAAGGATGGTGGCCACCAGCAGCAGCTTCCCCAGGCAGGGGCCATGCAGAGGCTGCCACACTCCCCAGATCGGTGCTACCGGGCACCTGGAACTGAGAGATGGGGGGTCAGGAGCGGGGCTGGGCTGGGCATCACCGGGGGAGGCACATGGCACACGGCACATGGCTAGTTACCGACGTGGGAGCAGGCCTGGAAGCACTCGCCCTTGGTCTCGAAGTTGTTCCTGTTGCCGCCGCAGCCGCCGTAGATGAACTCCTCGCACTGCTGGCTGGAGGCGTTGAAGAAGAAGCGGCGGAAGAGGGCTTTGCAGCTGCCGCAGACGGAGGGCAGGTAGCAGAAATCTGCATGGTCCAAAAGGGACTGGCTGAGCCAGGGACAGGATGGGGACGTCGCCAGGCTCAGCACCTCCAGGGTCCTCGGGGACCCTGCACAGCTCTGGTCTCCTCTCGCCACCGAACCCATCCCCCTGGCAGCCAGTTCTGTGCCCACCTGTCCCACAGCCCCAGTGACCTGGGTGCTGCCCCACTGCACCCGGGGTCTGCAGGACCTGGCAGAAGCTCAGGGGCACCCCAGGGAACCCCCTTCCTTTGGCTCACCCCTCCACTCACCCGCCCTCCCGCTCCCCATGCCACCCCTCCAGAGCCCCGCCGCCGTGGCACCAAGCCCTTACCCAGCACTGGCTCCTGGCACGTGTAGCCACATTTGCTGGGGCAGCACTTGGTGGCACCGGGGCAACTGGCATCACCGGTGCAGCGGGAGCAGGAGATGTCCCTGTGGCAGGCGACGCAGTCGTTGTCCAGCGGGTTCTCCACCTCGGGGATGTGGTAGCAGTACCCGGGCTTCACTGTGGGACACAGTGGCCAGGACGCTGTGGGGGGTGGTGGAGCAGACGGGCTGAGCAGCCCCCCAACTCCCCAGGGCTTGGACCTCGATCACCCCGCATCCCCATTCCCCCCTGAATGCCTGGCACCACTCGGAGCAGTGGGGAGCACCGGGCGGCAGTGACACCCAGAGCATCCCTGTCCCCAGGACGTGCCGTGGGCACACTCACCCATCCCTGGCTCCTCTCTTCCAGCCGCGTGTGGGACCAGGCCAGAGCGTGCGGCGAGGGGGAGCAGGGCTGCCGGGAGGAGGAGGAGGAGGAGGAGGAGGCGGCCGGGCAGCAGCTCCATGGTGCCCTGGGCAGCCGGGTCTGCGCCCCGGGCGCGGCGGGCTGGGATTTAAGGTGCGCCGGTGGGGCGGAGGGAGCGGGGCTGGCTCCCCGAGCCCGGATAATTCCTGCCATGCAGGTAACGAGCCGCACCCAGGCAGGGCCCGGCCTCCCCAGCGGCATCCCGGCCACAGCCCTCCAGCTGGGGGGACCGGTAGGACGGGACAGCTGCCCCAGCGTGGCCCTTGATGAGCCTGGCCAGGTGGCAGCGGCGTGCCCAGGCTGGGCTGGAGGCACCATCGGTACCCACCTGCAGTCCCTTGGGGACAAACCAGTGATGGGGATGGGCAAGGGGAGGGCTGTGTTGGCCTCTCCACTGACAGTGAACATGGCAATGCCGTGCCAGGCCATGGAAAGCCACCAGCTCTGGCACAGCCCTCCGCCAGGGAAGGGTCTGGGCCACCGCGCAGCATGGCACTGCGGTTCAGGTCCTCCAGGAAAGGCTGCTCACGGGTCATGCACGGGACGTGCCCCTTCTTCCCTTTCTCCCGCGCTCCCTCCCAGTTGATGGAGAGCATCCCAGGCAGGATGGTCCCACACACGGGGCTGAGCCTGTGGGTACCACCTTGCCTGCTGAGGAAGGAAGGTCCCGCAGGATGGTGATGTGCCTGTCCGTTCCCACCCTGCAGGCACCATTGGGCCTTTGCCACCTGCTTCTTCGCCCTCTCCCAGCTTGGGGCCATCCCTGCCACCACTCCCCTCCGGGGGGGCTGCCTGCACAGAGCCATGCCCTGTCCCCCCCGGCAGCCCCTTGCTCCTGGCAGTGGATCGGGGTCCGGCGGCTGCTTTGGGCCAATGCATGGGGCATCCCCCAGGGATGGGACACGGCTCCCAGCTCACCCCACTCACAGCCGGGGGTCGGACCCACAGCAGCGCAGGGGTCCCGGCACTGGGCCAGGCGGCAGGCGGGTGCCCTCATCCCGCCGGCAGCCGTGGGTGGGCGTAGGGTGAAACCTGCCAAAAGGAGGGAGAAACAGATTAAGCTGTTCCAATTCAGCAGGAATAATTGTCTTCCTAATTACTGCTGTAATTACTGTCCCACAGGGGAAATGGAGGGCGAGGAAAGCTCCACGGGGAGAGGCCAGGAAAGCTGGACCCAGGGTGGGGTTTGGAGGGAGATGCCATGACCCACCTCCGCTCCACCGCAGCTTCACTGAAGCTCCAGGATGGAGACCCTGGCAGTGTCCCTGGCATGGGACATGGTGATGGGGCAAAGGGGCAGGAGCAGAGCTGGAGGGATGTGCTGGTGGCAATCGGGGGCCACAGGGTCATGGTGGGTGCTGGGAAGAGGATTTGGTGGTCCTGGAGCCATGCCCTGGGTGCGTCTCCCACAACCTTGAGCTGTCTAGGACATCCCCAGTGGCCCAGAGGTTCCCAGCCCCATGGGAGGGAAGGGCCACGGCACCAAAATCCACTGGAGCTACATTTTTCCCCGCTATCTCTCCGCAGTATCTCAGCCACCCAGGTGCTCACTGTAATGACCGACATCTCTTCCAGAGCAGCCCCTGCTGTCCCCGCACTGGTGGTAATGCCGTGGGGAAGCCAGGAGGACACTGCAGTGGACACAGGAGCCAGTCCCAGGGGTGCCAGGGTTTGGGGTATCACAGGGGACCAGGGGGAGCTGCTTCCAGGCAGGTGTTGGGTTGCACACAGCAGAAATCGTGCTCCCTGGGGGACCTGTGTTGGTGACCCCTGCCCTGCCCTGCCACCGTGGCCACCGTGGAGGAAATAGTCACTGGGACAGCCCGGCCCAGGGAGCAGCCAGGAATGTGGCACCTCCCAGGGCGGGCACCCAGCGGGGATAGGGACAGATACAGCACTGTGCCACCAGCATGGTGACCCTACCTAGACAAGGCAGGAGAGTCACTGGGGGAGCCAAGGGGCAGAGCAGGTCCCCCAGTCCCTGCTGTCCCCACACAGGGCCCACTGCTCTGTCGAGAACGATGCTCCCCGAGGGTGACACAAGCCGGGTACTGTCCCTTCTGCCCACCCAGGGACAGGGACAGCTACTACATGGAGTAGGGACGCCGTGGTACAGTGGAGCCAGCTCTCCCCACTGCTCCTCTTCTCATAGCTCCACGTGCTCCCGGGATGGGTCATCCCACCTGCGTGTCACCTCCATCCCGCAAACGGGGACACACCGATGGGAGGGGGTCCCCACGCAGCCAGCTGCCGGCACACATGGGCACGCAGGGGTCAGGTGGCACCTGCAGCCGTGGGCTGTACACACACCCGCCCATGCGCATACAGGGAGCACGGGCCGCACACGCACACACGTGTCCACACCTGGCCGGCTTGGCTTGCACGTGCACACGCAGAGGCAGACGCAGGCAGCCTGCCCGGCCCGACGTGCCAGAGCCCTCCTGCCTCTCGCAGGGACGGGCGCTCCCGGAAGGGAGATGCAGGGAAAGCCCCGGCGGCTCCGGAGCTTCCATCCTTGTGACACACTGCAGCAGCAGCCCCACTGCAGCCCCACGCGGTGATGGCACTCTGCAGCCCCGGGGACAGGCAGCAGGTCCCAGGACAGTCCCTGCCGCCGCTGCAGCCTGTGGCACCTCTGCAGACACCCCCGAGCAGCATTAGGGGTGGCTTCAGGACCCCCAGGAGAACCAGGGTCCAAGCAATAGCCATGGGGCTCCAGGCACGGGGTCAGCCATGGGTGGGATGTGCAGCCAGACCCTGGGAAGGGCCATGTCCCTCCAAGTGATGGTGCTGGTGCAGATCCATGACCATGCCTGGAGTCCCCAGCAGTGGGCAGCCACAGGGGACAGGGTGGCCTGTCCTGCCAGCCCTGTGGAAGGGAGCAGGAGGTGAAAGGCAGCTCTGGCACCATGTGACAGGGACCCAGGCACCCACCCCAACTCTGGCAAGGACAAGGGACCTGATGTTAGAGCTCCACAGCCCTGGTGCCCGAGCAGAGCCCCTTTTCCCCATGCAGCCTCCAGCTCCATCCCCAAAACTGTGCCCCCTGGCCAGCCCTGGTCCTGAGCTGCCACCCCAAGGCATGAGGCTTGGGTGGGCACTCACCGGGCAGGAGGTGTGGGGCTGAGGGGCTGGTGGCAGTGCAAGGCTGTGGACCGTGTCCAGTCACAGTACGTCCCTCGGGAGCCAGTGATTGTTCCCGGAGGCAGAACAATGCCCGGAGAGCTGCCAGGGCACCACGGGCTGCTCCACAGCACCCGGCCAGGGAGCCACCTCCGCTGCCTCAGAAGGGCCAGCCTCACACCGGGGTCCCCTGTCCCCTCACTGCCACCCGGCCCATACATGTCTCCCGTAGAGGGGAGCTGCGCTGGCTGCTCTTGGCTTGTGGCACGGCATGACATGGCATGGCACAGCTCTGGGGGGTCTTCATGAAACCCAACACCAAGTAGCGGCACCTTCGTGCAGCTTCTCCAGTGGCAGCAGCCCATGAGAGGGAGGAGATGGGGGGGTTCACGCTCGGACGGAGCGTGCCGGGCACTGGAGCATGGATAGGGTCACTGGGACCAACCCCCAGCCCCAGGAGGATTTAAACCCCTGCCCAGGCAGGCAGCCCCCACACTGCCTGTCCATGCCATGAGGCTGCTGTCGCTGCTCCTGCTCCTGGGGCTCTGCTGCCTCTGGGCCCGGCTGGTGTCCACAGGTGAGCACAGGGTGGGCTCGGGGACACAGTGGGATGGGGCTGAGGGAGGATGTGTGGCCGCATGTAAAGGGACAAGCGTGGCCATGGTTGAGGTTCAGCTTCCCGCAGAGCAGTGCCATCTCCCCACACAGCACACTGCAGATGTGACCAGGAAATCCCCCAACAGCTCCCCCAGGAGGGTGTTGGGGTCCCCTCGCCCCCAGGACCCTGCTGTGGGGCCAACAGCTGCACCCCAGCGTACTCAGAGGTGAGGGCTTGGGACATGGATGCTCCCGTCTCCCCCCAGGATTCACCTAGCCCCTGCCTGGACCAGGGCTGAGGAACCCACGTGTGCAGCCATCCCACACCACCCTGCGCTGAACAGACAGACAGACGGAGAGCTGGACGGCTGGCCATGGATGGATCCATCAGCTACAGGATGAGCACCCATCTCCTCCAGCCCACCTCTACCACCTCACCCTCTGCTGACCATGGGGATCTCTGTGTCTCCCTCAGTTCCCAGTAAATCCAGTCTGTGATGAGCACTGGCTGGCTCTCGCTGTGTCAGTCCCCTGCCAAGCCCCCACTGGTCTCCATGGGAGCACCTCAGCCCCAATGGGAGGGCTGGGGTCCTGGGCAGGGACTGTGTCACTGCAGCTAGGAGGTCCTGGGAGACCTGCACGTGAGTCCTGTCCAAACTCCATGGGTCTGGCCATTCCTGCCAGGACTGGGCTTGTTCCGATTCCTGCTGACCCTCCTGAGAGCAGGTGCCTGGTGGGACCCCATTGTGTCCCCAGAGAGGACCTGGGCTCACCCCAGGGCCATGGTGACACAACCAGCCCGACCCCACCTTGGTGCAGCTCCACAATGGGAGCATGTTGAGGCTGTCCTGAGCCCTTGGGGGTCAGCTGGGGGTGGCCCTCTCATCTGGAACAGGCAGTGGTCCCCCAGCTCCTGACCCTGTGGGTGGCATGGCACGGCATGGCACGGTGGGCACAGGTGAAACTCCAAGAGGCACACAAGCTCCCAGCACCCCAGCAGCCCACCTGAGCCAATCCACCAGATCTGTGACCCGCGGGTGTCCATGCACATGTGGCTCCTGGCCAAGCCCTGCCACAGTGGCTGCTTTCGGAGGGTATCAAGTGGCCTTGGCCATGGAGCAGCTTGCCCCAGGGAGCTGGGGGCAGGGCAGACCCCACAGGGAGGCTTCTCTTGGCCCAGAAATGCTCTGCTGGTTCTGGGCGTCCACCTGATTGGGGCCGTCACTGTGGCTCTTCCACGGGGTCAGAGTCATGTCGTTGTGCAAAGGGCCATGCCAAGCCCACACTGGGCAGAAGCAGGCACAGGAGCTCCCTGTGACCAGGACAGGGCTGGGCAGCCCTGATGGCCTGGCAGAGCCAGGCATTTGAACCAGAGACAGCTTGCCACACCAAGCTGGTGACCCAATGTAGGGTTTATTAGGAAAGAGAAGGTCCTGCCCAAAACACCATTGGTGCCCAGGATCGGCCCTGGCAGAGTGAGGCAGAGAAGAAGGCCAGGGGAAACCACCCCTGCACCCACCCGCCACAGGCTCTTCTTGTCCCACACACTTCTCACACACCCTGTGGCATTGGTCACCAAGAGTTATAACCATCACCACCGCCATCATCATAACCATCATCGTCATTGTCACCGTAATCATCATATCTGTAGTTATTGTAGTTGTCATTGTCATCACCGTCATCATCGTTGTCACCATTGTCATCACCATTGTCACCGCCATCACTATCATTGTCACCATCGTTACCGCCATCATCATCGCCACCATCATCATCGTCGTCATCATCATCACCGTCATCATCATCACCATCATCATCATCACCGTCATCGTCGTCGCCATTATCGTCGCCATCGCCATGCTCGTTTTTCTCATCGTCGTCACCATCATCGTCATCATCATCACTGGCATCCTCCCCACTGTCATCTTGGTCAGACTCAGGCTTCTCTCCTGCCTCAGGCTTCTCTCCTGCCTCAGGCTTCCCATCACTCTCTGGCTTTCCCCCTGGTTCTGGCTTTTCCCCCAGCACAGGTTTCTCCCCAGCCTCTGGCTTCTCTGCAGGTGCTGGCTTCCCCCCATCCACTGGTTTCCCACCAGTCTCTGGCTTTCCTGCAGTCTCCGGCTTCACCCCGGTCTCCGGCTTCACTCCGGTCTCCGGCTTCCCCCCAGTGTCTGGCTTCCCTCCTGGTTTTGCTGTGATCTCCGGCTTTGCTACAACCTCTGGCTTTTCCCTAGTCTCAGTCTTCCCTCCACATGCTGGCTTTTTCCCTGAAATAGGTTTCTTCCCAGTGTCCAAATTCCCAGCCAGCTCGGGCTTGTTCCCTGCCGCAGGCTCTCCCCCAGTTGCCGGCTTCTCCCCCAGCGTGGGTGTCGCAGCAGCCACCGGCTTGGCCCCGGGTGGGCACTGGTTCTTACCCACTCGCTCCGCACCCGACTCTTCCTTCCCATCCAGGGTGATTCTGCCGGGCTCTGGACCGGGCACTGCATTGGGCTCTTTGCCAGGCCAAGGGCACTTCCCTGGCAAAGCACTTCTAGGTTGTCCTGGCCGCGGCCGCCTGGCAGAGACTGCTCCGGGGAGCCCTGGAAGGGAGGAGAAAGAAGCAGCGTCAGCCCCGGGGCACCAGCCCTGCGCTGCCCTCCCACCCGTGGCTCCCACCCACCGGTGCCCTGCAGCACCATGCAGGGCTCCCAGACGGGTAAAGCCCACAGGGATCTGTCCCTTGATGGCTCAGGATCTCAGGCTTGGCACTGTGATGCTGAGCCAGGGCACCGAGGGCAGGACGCTCGCCGTGCTCGCAGCAGCCAGGGTTGCCGCAGTGCTGTGCTGCTGCCTTCTCCCCCCGTGGCTTTTCCCCGTGGTTTTTCAGGGCTCTGCCTGACTGCTACTGCCTGCCCAGCCAGTGACACAGCCCCACCAGTACCTTCCAGTGCATGGCAAGGTCATGGTGGGACCAGTGCCGGAGGGGAGCTGGGGAGAGATGGCACCATGCCACAGCCCGCCCCGACACCCGCGGCAAACCCCGCATCGCCCAGGCTCATCCCCACCCTGCTCCTTCCATGGCTTCCCCCGACCCTCACAGGCAGAAATGCCAGCAGCTGCCAGCACCCCCAGAGCACCAGCCTCCCCCAAAACCCCCAGCAGCACCCCAACTCCGGGCTGACTGTGGGCACAGAGCTGGAAAGGAACAGAACTTGGAAAGGGAAAGCGAGAAAATGTGTGAGCGCATGCGGTTGCAGCAACTTCTTAGCAAAACAAATACAAATACAGCATGTGCTGTTCAACCAGGGCATAAACACATCACTAAGTGCATTTAGGAGATCTGCACACCCTCCTGGTGAGCAGCAGCAAGCGATCCCGCTCCGCAGCAGGGCAGGATCACAAGGCTCCCCACGGGCAGCACTGGTCCCTGGACGTCGCTCAGAGACAGGGAAGGGGACCAGCACCTTAGCAATGGGGGCAGCAGTACCCAAAAGATCAAAAGAAACTCAAGTTTCTCCAACACATTTTCATCAGCATGCAATGGCCCCAGTGTCTTGACACAGAGCAACAGCAGACCTGGCCCCTCTGCGCAGGGGCTGTTGCTGCCTCGGGGTTCGAGCTTTGGAAAAGAGCAGCCCAGCTGGAAACTGGTGCAGAAGCGCTCAGAAAGAAGGGGTTCTCTAAAATCTCAGACACTGCTCTCAGAACCAGTTTACTCCTCATTCAAAAGAGAGTTTACACCATTTACACCATTCAAAAGAAATGCATTTTTCACTTCTTTGAAAGTTGGACGTTTTTCACCAAAAAACCACCAAAGAAAAGAAAAAAGAAAAGAAAAGAAAAGAAAAGAAAAGAAAAGAAAAGAAAAGAAAAGAAAAGAAAAGAAAAGA
>JAOQGH010000005.1:5563442-5575867 GCA_025769975.1 Gallinago jamesoni
GAAAAGAAAAGAAAAGAAAAGAAAAGAAAAGAAAAGAAAAGAAAAGAAAAGAAAAGAAAAGAAAAGAAAAGAAAATATTATTTTTCCTTGAGAATTTCCTTTCTCCCAGAGCTGCACCTCCCCACTGGGGCTGGTGCTTTCGAAGGGCTGACTCAAGGGGAGATGCCCTGAACCTGCCACAAAGCAAAGCATGGGGCAACCACCAGCCAAGGTGAGGACCCTGCTGTGCTCTGGTCCGAGGCAGGCACAGAGGGTGGGCAGCAGAGCTCAGCCCGCTGGAGCTCCTCATTTCAGTTAGAGATGCTCTGAGTGGGGCTGTGAGGGGTGGAGAATCCCAGCCCCATGGATGGAGGCTGCTCTGCCCAGCCAGGAGGGACCATCCCAGCCCCTCCCGGGCAGCCCAGTCTGGGTCCTGTCCAGCCGGTCTCGGTCTCATCTGCAGGACGGGATCAGCTCTGATCCAAGCTCTGGCCAAGCTGATGTTTCCACCGGTCCCAGCCCTGGTCACTGGTTCAACTGACAGACCTCCTCCCAAGCATCCATACACCTGTCCACTGGTGCCACAGCTGCCTCTGTCCTTGGCAAGAGTTTTGCAGAACTGGAAGATTATAAAATTTAAGGAAGGGCTAACCTTGCAAGGGCTACAGCTCATCACAGGAAGCTTTCATAAACACAAGGATGAAAATAGGCACTTAAATACACATCGCTGAACATCACCGTCAACACTGATCTAGTTGAAGATGTCCCTGATCATTCCAGGGTGATTGCGCTAGATGGACTTTAAAGTTCCTTTGCAACCCAAACTACTCTATGAGGCTATGAAAATACAGAAAATATTCTTAAAATCTAGAAAGGCTGGCTGTTTGCAGCTCGTCCATACTTGCCTGTGGTGGGTGCTGCCTGCAGCTCTGCCCACAGGATGAGGAGCCCCAGCAGGAAGATGCCTCTCGCCGTCATGCTGCCGGAGCCAGTGGCCAGGGCTGAGCTGGGTGGCAATTTAAAGTTCCTCCCAGGCAGCCCTGGTCCGGGAATGGGAGGAAGCAGCTCACAGGTGACTTGTAGGAACCTCCCACGTTTTACTGTAATTCTGTTTTCTAAGGAGCCACTCCAGCTGCCTTTCTCCACCCACAGCCAAGGCAGGAGCAGGATACAGAGGGTGGCTGCACACCGCAGGGAGGACAGACAGGGTCGGGGAGGAGGGAAGGGGGGAACCCCAGCTGCAGGGAGGCAGGTTCTTCACCACTGCTCTTGATGGAAATTCCCACCACTTTGCTGAAGGTTGTGAGGGACCCCTCTACCACTGCCACCCAGCAGCACCCAGGGGCAAAGCATCCTCCCTGAGCCTCAGCGTGCAGGACACTGATGGTGCCTCCTTGCGATGCTGGGTGGGAGAAGGCGAGGCTGCCTGTGCCTGCTCCTGGTTGGCTTCGCTCTGGACCAGTCCCTCTGGGCAAGTCCCCACCCTGGGGTCTGGAATCCTTCAGAAGGCACTGGTCCTGCCACTAGCCCCACCACCTCCGACTTCCCAAGAGCATTCTGTGTGAAGGTGTGGGTGCCCAGCACCGTTGCTTTATCAAATGGGATTTACAAAGGCAGCCCAGGTTGGCTGCAGGGAAGGAAAATGCCAGCCCAGGGGCAGCTCAGTTCGGAACGGTACTGTCTGCCACTGTCCCGCAGGAGCACAGCTCTCACTGCACAGGTCTTGTGCTTGGGTGGACTGCTGTATTTAAGAACCACCCCTGGCAACCAGACCCACTCCTGGTACTGCAGCACCACGGGTTTCTTTTCCCCTGTGTCACTGCTTTGTTAAAGCCGTGAGGGAGAGTACGATGGGAATGGCTCACATGCAAAACCTGGTGCGGTTTTAAAGAGAAGAGCTCTCAACCGAGATGGGGCATCTGCTGGCACACCACGCTGCTGCGCAGGAGGCAGACGTTTGGGAAGCTCTATCAACAGCAGCGGCCACCCAGCCCATCCCTGCCCTGCAGTCCCAGCCGAAACAGGCGCAGGGGGTGAGCACCCACCCTTGGCAGCAGCGCTGGGGGAGCTCCCTCCTTCCACATGAAAATTCCCATCATTCCCAAGGCTGCTGTTTCACGTATAAGATGCTATTTGCAGATTTCTGCAGGCCCAATATTCAAGGCTTTGTTTGAATATCTGTCCCTAAATCAAATATCTCATTTGTTTGTTCTGTTCAGGAGCAGTGTGCTCCGGCTCTTTCAACGTTACTTATGTAAATCCCCGGGTTTAGGCATTCAAAAGAGCTCAAAGTCTCCTCAGCAAATTAACACTGTCCCCCAGCTCCATGTGCACCAAATGAGTTCAGGAAGAAGGACACAGTTATCACATGCACAAAACCCCCCAATTAGTTCCCACAGAAGCCCCCCAACAGCACAGCACAGCACAAAGACCTGGAGGAGCACACAGCATCCAGAGGCAGCATCAGCACCCACCTAGTGCACGCACGAGCACCCTTTCCATTCACACCTGAGAGCTGTTTTGGGCATAAATTGCCCAGTTTAGGCAATAACTGTGCAGGAAGAGACCACAGGCTCCCCTGAGCCACAGTCAGTGGGAGCATCTGTTACCTCTAATCAGTCATTAGAAGTTTGTGTTAACTGGCAATAGATTAAATTAATTAAAAATTCCCTTGAGTCAGGACTGTTTTGTCCATGGCCAAGACTCCAGCCTAAGGACAAGGCTGAGCAGCCCCTCACCAGGCCAAGTGCCCATAGCCCTGGGAGAACCGAACGCAGAGGAACTGTTTCCCCTCAACAGCTGGGGATCAGAGCTCAAGCTATTCCCCTCACTGTAAATCCAGCAGGAGGGGCTGCTCCGGTGAAACAGCTCTCTGGAGGGAAAAATCTCAGGATTTCAAGGACAAGAGCTCACCCAAGGCAAGGAGAGCACAGAAATCTTCACTCTGCCTTCAAACGCCAGGTCGAAACTGACAGCCTTCACTGGAGACCCACATTAAGAGTAAATGAAAAATTAAATGCACTGCCACATCTACTTCCCTTTTCTCTGCATGCGATTTCGCAGTAAAGACTAATTTAACATGTTTGAGATAACAGATTAAGCAGTGCCTTTAATTATGTGAGTGTCAACCCATTTAAATTAAGTTATTCTCAAGTCACAAAAGAGTGCTTAGTCGCAATCTGATTTTGCAATTTTGTCCTTCCCTATTTAATTATTTCTTCTTGAATTTCACACAAGCCAAAGTACAATGAAAATTGTACAAGAACTTAAGTACTGGTCTGGCCAGGACACACCAGGCAAGAATGGGTCAATACTTGCTGGATCAAAAGACAAATGAAGTTTAAATCTGCTGCTGTGGGGCAAGTGAAATTAATTGGTTTGAGCTTGACATTAATTCTGCAATTCCAAGTCTGTGCCACTTGACAAGAAAACTGAAAAGCAAAGTTCCTACTCAAAGAGCTTTCCATCAAATTCATGTTGAAGCGGTGTAGGGGCAGTGCAAGGGATGCAACTCAGGAGCAGGAAGGTGCAGGGCTCCGTGCTGCCAAACCTGTGTGGGAAGAGGGTTCCTTGCAAGAAATATGCTTTAAATACAGGTTTTGTCTTCTCCTCATGGATGTGACTCAATTCGGATGCAATTTCTACACCAACTGCCCGCGCCTGTTGAAGATCCGGTGTCTCACACCTCGCAGCTCCATGGTTTAACCCAAGGGCTCAGTGCTTATCGCAGGTTGCTGTCGTTGTTGATCACTGTCGAGCACGACACCCCGCAGAGCAGCCTGTGCCGTTCTGCCGGTGTCGGTAGTGTCGACTCCCTTCCACTCACCCAGCAAAACATCTGGAACAACTTGCAGGGCTGCAGGGCTCCTTCTAACCCCCGGACTCCCGCAGAGGAGAGCTCTGCTTCTGCCCCCATGCTTGCCTGGTAAAGGAGGGTGCCTTACGAGCACATTTCTCTACTGAAATAAACACTTCAGACAGAAGGAGGTTCTGTTCCAGTGATGCGACTCAGATTCTGCAGAGCAGGAGCACACTTGCACCCATCGCACGTGGCAGCACGGGTCCACGGAGAGCGGGATTTCCACCAGAGCCCTCCAGCTCACTCTTGGGAGCAACTAGAGATTGCTGTGTGCTCAACAGGAACATTATGTGGGTCTCCAAATGCTTTTTGGTCGTGTTTCTCCTCTCCTCATCAGCTGTTTCCTGGCTCTCATTGATTACCTGCAGTGCAGCACCAGTTTTATGAGAGGTCAGAGTGTAAATAAAGAAAAGTAAACCAAAAAAGCACATCTTCTGTGGCAGGAATTGGCAGACATGCGCAGCCCCTCACCAGGATCTTGCAGACACTGGTGCCACTGTCATTTGCAAAAGAAGCCAGAAGAAAGAGAAAATGCCCATGGTGATAAGTAGCACTGCTCCTGCATCTTCTGGGGATGGCTGGGCTGTGGCTGGGGCAGGTCACTGCTCAACTGACACAGAGCTCACAGCATCTACAGAAATCCCACTTCCACAGGGTAGCAGGAGCTCAACTCAGACCCACCACATGCCAACCCCGGTCCACAGATATGAAACAACCTGAGGCTGACACAGATCGATGTGAAAGGGGCTGCTGACATTCAAACCGCTCAGTTTCTGTCCCACTTCTGTTGCCCTTCCCACCCACCTCAGCTCACTGAAACACAGTCTGCTCTGGGATGACCTGCCCACTGTCTTTCAGTGAAGGTTGGCATAACTGTACAGTGTTTGATACAAAAAAATTAATGTTATGCAGTTAAAGTTTACAGGCTACAATCCCATTCCTCCTTCCTCACCCTCACCATCCTCCTACACTGCAGCCCTGTGGTGAGCTCCGAGGGCAGACCCAACACCGTCATGAAGATCCAGTGGGATAATGAAGCTTTGCCTGCAAGAATCTCACTGACAAACCAGGATGTGGGATTGGGTTCAACAGGCTTTCCGCTGCTGCCAAAAGCCTGCCATCCCCAAGGACACTGGGGACAGACGGGACTTATCCAAAGTCTGTCTGAGAATCAAAGAAGAGCTCAGGTAACCTCAGCTGTGAAACAGCTGTTCGTGTCTGGCAGACACATTGGCAGGCTGGCATGTTTTGTCATGTGCACCTACCACACCGATCCAGGGGAAAATTACCATTAAAACCAAAAGACTGGAGGAAATCCAAACAAGTCATCTCGTCAGTTATATTTAGGTGACCCCTGACAGGTGTTGTTCTGATGCTGCTCTTTTAAAAAGACATCCTTATTCCTCCAAAGATGGGGACTCCTCTAGCAAGGATTTGCTCCAGTGTTTGAGTCATATTGTTATTGGAAAGTTTTTCCAGAGATTGAATCCAGTCCCACTTGATTCAAACCAACACAAGGACTTATTCTCTGCTCATGATAGGCACAACCCATCTCTGTCCTCTCTGCAGCACATGTACAAAGCTGAGCCCTCTCTCAGATTAAACAAAACCATTCTTTTCACCTTTCCCCATGAGATTCTACAGCCGCAGTTATTTTTCCTCTTCTCTGAATGATGTCCAATTTTTGTTGTTAACAATTCGAAGTGACCATAATAAGCACATAAAAAGCCCAGTGCTGATGACAATCAAATGATGGCAACACTGATGATGACTTGATTAGCCCCACATCCGCAGGTCAGGTTTGTGTAACAGCCTGATCTCATCCCCTGGCTGATGCAGCCCCGGCCAAAGCAGCAGGAAGGAGACAATGAAGGCAGGAGCCTCTTCCAACACATGAGCCATGAGTCACCCTCCCACAGCCAGCTCCAGTCTCCTGTGGGTGCTGACTGTGCAAAGAATCGCCGCAGGGACACAGCCACAGGCTGCAGAGACAAACGCTGAGAGACACCAACAGACCATCTTCTGGAGGTCCTACCACCATACCTGCAATGCAGATGCTGGTTTGGAGCATGCAGCAAAGCTGGCAGAGGAGAATCCGCTTTCCCTCTTCATGGGACAGTGAAGTGTTTCCCCACTCGCACACAGAGCACATGAGGAAACTGGAAATGACTGCTTGAGCATCTATTCTGCACCGTCCTCCACAGCAGCCGCTCTGAACACCCTCTGAACAGCCTCAACATCATGTTTTTATCTTACAATCACCTGGGAGGTAACAAGGAAGAATATTACCAGCAAAATAGTAAATGTTTTTGTAACTGAAAAAAATGTTGTTATCCAGCTGACCCAGCAGAAAAGTCTCATGTCGACCACAATGCAGAGTAAGAAGATCTAGAAAAAACACAAGTCATTTTGACTATTCTGCATGCTAGACACAATGAGGAAATACTGGTTTTGAGTGTTTCCTCAGATAAAAAATGAGATTCCAGAAAGATGGAAGATTTGCAGGTAAAAGTCAACTGGAACTACAATGAATTGTTCTTGTTTTGGCTGCGATAGAGTTAACTTTCTTCATAGTAACTACTAGGGGGCTATGCTTTGCATTTGTGCTGAAAACAGTATTGATAACACAGGGATGTTTTAGTTACTGTTTTAGTTACTGCTGAGCAGGGCTTGCACAGCACCAAGGTCTTTTCTGCTCCTCACACCAACACACCAGTGAGCAGGCTGGGTGGCACAAGCAGCTGGGAGGAGACATAGCTGGGAGAGTTGACCCCAACTGACCAAGGAGATATTCCATACCATATAACACTGTGCTCAGTGCATAAAGCTGGAGGAAGAAGGAGAGAGATATTCAGAGTGATGGCGTTTGTCTTCCCAAATAACCATTACATGTGATGGAGCCCGGCTGTCCCGGGGATGGCTGAGCACCTGCCTGATGGTAGGAAGCAGGGAATTCATTCCTCTTTTTGCGCTGCTTGTGTGCAGCTTTTGCTCTACCTGTTAAAATGTCTCTATCTCAACCCATGAGTTTTCGCACTTTTACCCTTCTGATTCTCTCCCACATCCCACAGGTGTGGGGGGTGAGTGTGTGGTACTTAGTTGGCAGGCAAGGTTAAATCATGACTTTATTTTCCTATTTTCCTATTGCAATATAATACGAGGAGGAACATAGAGACTGTGGAAGGACATCCACATTTCTGCAGCTGCAATTACTGGGATTTCACGGGAAGGGTCAATGTGCATCCAGCCTCATCTGAGACAGGTCCTGTTGTGAGGTGGAATAGGAACAGCGTCGAACAGTGTAATTTCTTAAGGCTTTTGGACTCACAATTACTTTAGAACTGTGATGCCATGAAAGACGAAATCAGGACTCAATAGTCAGGATGACTATTAAGCAGGTATCCTTTATTGCAGCGCTGGACACGCAGGTGATCGCTCCTCCAAATGTGCATGCCAGGCAGAGTCAATTTAACAACATATATGCATATCACACATAAATATTCATTCAAGGAGTCTTAACATATTCATTAGTTTCCAGTAATTCATTACCATATGTTGCCTCCCTCTTGGAGCCCCCCATTTGTCAGAGATAAGATAACATTGTGCTGGCCTCATGATTGCTACCTACACGCGTGCCTTCCTGTCTTGTTACTCATCATAGCTCTGCAGGGAGGTAGGCCCTTGTTTGTGGTCAGCCAAGTTATATTTGCTTACTCATACTTAGGTAAGCAAACCTTCAAGCCATACCTAGCCTTATTCTTTAATTCAGTTGACCATCCATCACCGCATTCATCCACAAAGCTGTACTTCTTTAGGACTAAGGATGTCTTTGGTGCTGTGTGCTCTCACATGACCTCGCGCCCGCGTGTGCATGAGGGTGTCTACATAGAGCAAAGGGTGAGGTTCACAACAAGCCGTGAGGGAAAAACAATGGTGGAGGCCTGGCGGGGAGCAAACGCGGGCCTGTTAAACTCGCAGCGGCCATGTCAGCCTGCCTCGCCCTCTCCGGGGGCCGGTTGCGTTCGGCTCCGCGCTCTGCCCCACCGCCCCCCTCCTCGGGAACGGCCCCATTCGCAAATACCGTATGTTCTTTCCCGAGTCGAGGCTTCCCGGCCCCCACCGCCGCCGTCGCCATGGCAACCTTTCCACTTCCGGCGCGCGGCCGAGGCGGCGCGGTGAGATGACGCGCGCTGCGCGCTGCGCTTCCGGTTGCGCTGGGCGGGAGCGGGGCAGCCGCCGCCATGGGCGCCGCCCGCGATGCTGAGCAACAGCCGGGGCCGCCGGGCGAGGAGGGCCTGGGAGGCGCTGAGGAGCAGCTGGTCAGCACGGTGAGGCGGGGCGGGCCGGGGCCGGGAACGGGAAACGGGCAGCGGGCGGGCGACGGCTGACAGCTGTGTCCCACAGAGCCCCTGGAACATCATGATCAAGCACCGGCAGGTGCAGCGGCGCGGCCGGCGCTCACAGATGACCACCAGGTACGGCCGGGCCGGGCCGGAGGGACCGGTGGGGAGCCGGAGAGACAGGTGGGGAGCTGGGCTGGGGAGGGAGTCCGGGCCGGCCAGACCAGAGGTGGAGGGGGGTGAACAGCGGGGACTGGGCTGGACTGGACCAAACTGGGCACCAGACCGGAGGGGAGGATCTGGGTTAAGCCCGACTGGGGGACACCCCCGCCCCACCTGACTCCACCACCTTCAGCTTCACGGACCCAGCCGTGTCCATGGACCTGCTGCGAGCTGTCCTGCAGCCCAGCATCAACGAGGAAATCCGGGCTGTCTTCAACAAGTACATGAAGGTGAGAGCTCTGGGGACAGTCCCTGCTGGCCCGTCCTGTCACAGGCTGTGCAGAGAGAGCTCTGCTCCCAGCTGCCACACGAGGCTGTCGTGCCTGGCTCATCTGAGCCCACATGCCTGCCCTAACACTGCCTGGCTGCTAAACCTCTCCTGCCATCTCCTCTCCAGTTTTTCCAGAAGGCAGCCATCAACGTGCGAGATAATGTCGGGGAGGAGGTGGACCCGGAGCAGCTCATCCAGGAGACATGTCGAAGCTGCCTGGAACAGGTGGGTGCCAAGTGAGGGGCTCTGCTCCCTCAGCAGAACCTGGCACCTGGCCGAGCAGAGCAGCCCAGCTAGGACATGTCCTTCTTAATGTCTTAGTGTCAAAAGTCTTTGCTATTAGCTTGGGGGGGGGGGGGGGGAACAACCACTTCTTGGCTGCTGTCCTTGGCTTCATTCTCACCAGGGAGAGGAGAGCAGTCAGGGCCAGGGGCAGCTCATGCTGCTGCTTCCCACTGCTGCTGTCAGCGTGTGTCGCGTGGCTGGAGCTTCACAGAGACCAGCCCCCTGGCACCTTTCAGGCTGGGATTTTTTTCTTTCATATCTTGCTGTTGTCCCAGTTGATCAGATTGTGCTTTTGCATCCTGCCATCTGTAAAAGCACTGCACGACAGGCCTCCAAAAGCAGAGCCGTTACAGGGCTTTCGGGCAGAAACACAAACGTGGGGGTTCCTGACAGGTTCCTCTCTGGACCCAGAAGCAAGTAACCCTTCTTACTCTTCCTGCAGGCCAAACTGCTGTTCTCTGATGGCAAAAAGGTTGTTCCCAGGTTGCCCCATGAGCAGGGAGTGCAAAAGGTAAAAGTGTTTGTTGTACCCAGAGGTTTGAATGACTTGTAAGAGCTGGGAGAAGGGTTGGAATTGCTTTGTTCTCTGCCTTTTGTCCCTCAGTGCAGTAGGGAGGAGGCAGAGCTGGGGGATGTTAGAATCAGGGGGAGCGGGACAACGAAAACCACAGGTGCAGTTGCTGCTTGTTGGGGTTCAGTGCTTCTCACAGAGACGGGGTGGGGTTGACATTTCCCTGGGCACTCGTGCTCTCTGCCTCGAGCGTGGCAGAGGAGAGAGGAGCCAGATGGATGCTTGGGGCCCTGCCCACCTGGCAGGGGCAAGTGCTGTACTCATCCCATTGCCATTCCTCTTCCAGCGTGCCCGACAGATGGATGAGGAGCTGAATCGTCGAGGGAGCCCTATTCCCAAAAAGGTAGGAGGGTTTTCCACACAAGGGATTTTATGTTTTGGGAAGCCTCATCCCTCATTCCTGGCCATTCCAACAATATGAGCACATGCAAGTGCACAGGCAACTTTTGGGGTGCTCAGAGGTGCTTGCTCTTGTGCCAGCCAGCATTTCTGTTTGTGACAAAAAAGAGTAGTTTCCCTGGGAGGGGGTGTGTAACCGAGAGGCTTCTCTCCACCTGCACAGCTGAGTCACTAAAGGATTTCTTCCATGCAGAGAAAGGGGCGGCCTCCAACACAGAGCCTGTCGAACGATCGTGGGGTCTCAGGCGTGGCTGCGTGAGTATGGGTTCCATGATTCAGGAGGGCAGGGCTGCCTGATGCTTCTGTTCAGAGGGTACAGGAACCCCTCGATCTTCTTCCCATCCCGCAGAAAGGAGAGGTGCAGAGGGAGTGCCAGAGGATGGGCAGAAGGGGTTTAGGTTGAACTGTTTTCCCTGAGAGGCAAAGACCTTCAAGGAAACTGTTTTAAACAGGCCTGAAGGATGAAAAGGTCCAGATGGACTATTCAGAGTGAGAAATAAGACATGGGTGATGGTGGGATCTTGGCATCCAGGGAGAGGAGAATGTGCAGCAAAGATACAGGTCCAGAGCTGGGCTCTGCAGGGGAATGGAGGGTGTCCATGAAGGTGGATCGGGAAGGGCTGCACCTCAGTCCCGCAGGGACTGCTGCTGGTGCTGTGGTGGTGGCTGTGCTGGTCTCACAGGAACTCATTCTTACCGCATTTTCTTTCCCCTCAGGTGGAAGCTCAAGGTTTCTGAGCCCGTGAGAAGGGATGGACCAAAGGTATTGGCTGGCCGACACTGCTGGGCTCACCCTCTCCTCCCCTTTGCTTCCACCAGCAGAGCCCTACTGCTGCGGGAGTGGAGGACAGCACCAAGCTGTGCTCTGCCCCGATGAGCCCCTGCAGTGCAGGAGAGGAGCAAGAAGAGGAGCGAAGTGCCTGGAGGCCTTTGCTTGTCTCCCCAGGCACTGTAGTCTGTAGCTCTGCAGAGTGGTGCCGCTGTTAGGAGGCCTGGGGAGAGCAATAGTAGCCAGGAGGATCCCACAAGTGTTTCCCACAAGGGAAACTGCTTAGATCAGCCCAGAGGGAATGTAACTTCCCTCCTCTGTGGAAGTCCGGAGGTCTGTGACCAGCTCCCTCCCTCCCAGGCCGGGGGCAGTTCTGAGGTTCCCCATCAGAGAGCTGAGGCTCGTGGAGCACGGGCCGGCACCAGCTTCATTTCTAATGTTGCCCCTTTTCCAATTGCTCTGTAGTGGGATCCATCCCGACTGACTGAAACCACAACCTTTGTGCTGGGATCTCGAGCAAACAAGTAAGGAATGGCCCTGTTGATGGAGGGTGGTGTCTCCAAGGCAGGAGCCCGTAAGACTCCTCCCGTCACTTCGCTTCTCTGCCTCGAAAGCAGTAGGAAGGGCTTGGGGAGGAGAGGAGGTGTCCCCATACCACCGTGGCTGTCCTCCGTGCAGGTGTAACACCTCCTCGTGTTCCTCTTTCAGAGCTCTCGGGATGGGAGGAACAAGAGGGCGACTCTACATCAAGCATCCCCACCTCTTTAAGGTCAGATGCCACAAGCAGGACAGTCCCTCCTTCGGGGTTTGCTCAGAAGCGGTTTCTGATGGGAATCGGGAGCGTGTGCTTCAGCTTGCTTGTTTTCTTCCTTCCCCACGCCCTTGTTTCTTGTCTTAGAGCCCGCACACAGTCTGGCTAGCACACTGGATCATAAGTTAATGGCTTAGTCCGGCTTCTGAGGCGGCGGGTTTGGCTGGAGCCAGGGCCTGAGGCTGGAGAAACAGCAGGCAGAGCTGAGCCCCCACCCACCCCCTTCCCTGGCAGCCCCCAGCAGGGGGCAAGGTGCTGGAGGGGAGCGCTGGAACCGGGGCGCAGCGTCCCGGCAGGAGGGTGGTCAGAGCGGAAGGTGTGTTGCCTGTGTTGAGCTAGGTCCTTGCTGCTTTATTGCAGTACGCGGCCGACCCGCAGGATAAGCACTGGCTGGCAGAGCAGCAGCACATGAGGGCCACTGGGGGCAAGATGGTGAGTACGCCCGGGCTGGCAGCGGCTGCTGCAGCCGGCGGGGACCGCGCAGAGACCCCACCGCAGGGCTAGGACGGGGCGGAGGAGCAGCCTGCTGCGGGCAGGGAGGCTAGGCAGGGCACGTGGAGGCAGAGGTGTTCTCCCTGGGGGCTGCAGAGGTCCTAGAATCATAGAATGGTCCAGGATGGAAGGGACCTCCAAAGGCCATCTAGTCCAACCCCCCGCAGTCAGCAGCGACACCCCCAACTGGACCAGGTTGCCCAGGGCCTCCTCGAGCCTCACCTTGAATGTCTTCAGGGAAGGGGCCTCAACCAGCTCCCTGGGCAACCTCTTCCAGTGTTCCACTACCCTCATTGGAAAGAACTTTTTCCCTAACATCCAATCTAAATCTGCCCTTTCCCAACTTAAAGCCATTGCCCCTCGTCCTGTCACTGCAGGCCTTTGTAAACAGGTTCTCCCCAGCCTTCCTGTAGCCCCCTCAGGTACT
>JAOQGH010000005.1:5582908-5612074 GCA_025769975.1 Gallinago jamesoni
CGGTCCCCGCTCCGCGGGTGCCCCCTTGCCGGGGTTATTCTCCCCCCCCTCCCCCCCCCCCCCCCCCCGCAGCAAGGAGGGGGTTAAAAATAGCCCCAGAGCCGCCAGCGTCACCCAGACATGGGGGCCAGGGCTTCCCCCTGCACCAAGCTGTCTGCCCCAATGCTGTGGACACGGGCCATCACCAGCCCCCCCATGCTGGCTCCCAGCATGGCAATGGTCTCCCCTGGTGTGGCATCCCCTCCCTTGCCCCTGAAAGACCTTGGGGGGCTCCAGCTTCACCCTGCCACCTCCAGCCCCCTCCCTTCACCCCCATTTTCTGCTCGGGTGGGCCAGGGCAGAGCCACGTTTCAGCACCCCACCCCAGATGAGGTAGGGGCCCCCTGTGTGAAGCCCCTGAGGGGACATGGAGCATCCCCACCCCTCCAGCACGGGGTCCCCAGCACCGTTGGCACCCGTCTCCCAGATCCGGAAAAGGCTCCGTCTCTCCGTGCTGTCGGGAGAGTGGGAAATCTGCCCAGGTGCCTCCTCGAAGGCTCTGCCCTCACACACCGCAGCCCATGCCAGCCACATTTGCCAGGGTCCAGCCAGGGCTAGTGGCTTTGAGGATGTGCTGGCCAAGTGGACCATGGCCCACAATGCTCCTGAGGGGGTTGCACGGGGGCTCAGGGCTGCAGCAGGGTCAGGCTGGCAGTACCCTCTCCCACAAGATCCCAGGACCAGGAACATACCAGGAGATTCCCCTGACTCCAGTTTTTCCTGGGACCCCCATTGCCCAGGAGGGAGCTGGGGGTCCGGACCAGCCCCCACCAAGCATCCCACCACCCTGCCCAGCAGCCAGGTGGGAAGCGGCTGGGGGTGCTTTGGGAGCGCCGAGCACTGGGTGCAGACACCCCCACAGACCCGCCGGCACCCCAGGGGGTGCAGGGTTCCCCATCCGAGCCAGGCAGGGTGCGGGGTGCCGGAGCAGGACGCAGTGGGCGAGCAAAGGCAGAGCGATGGCAGCAGCTGGGCTGGTTCCTCGATATTTATTAATAGACATTCCCAAGAAAGCGGCGAGGAGGGAGCGGGCAGGGTGCTAAATAAGGCAGGGCGAGCGCCGGGGGTGCAGCCCAGCTGCCCCAGGGGCGTCTGGCGAGGCCAACTGGGGCAAGGGCGGTGGGGTGCCAGGGTAGTCCAGGGGGGACATCCCGCAGGGATGGGGAGCCTGGGTGCGGGGTACTGGGGTATTGGGGAACTGGGATATGGGGGCACTGGGGTACCAGGAGCTCAGGACCCCGGGGTGCAGGGCTCCTGTGGCCCCAAACAGGGGGACCAAGGGCCCTGCCAGGACAGCCCCGGGGCTGGCAGCGGAGGGTAGGGACTGCGGGCAGACCTGCCATCACCCGTACCGGGCCGTGCCAGGCAGCGCCGGGCCGTATCGATCCCGGCCGTGCGCCGCCGTCCCCGCCGCCGCGATCCGGGTTCCCGGCGGAGGCGGAGCCGCGCAGGGAGGATCCCGGGACGAGCCGCGGCGGAGCAGCCATCGCTCGGCACCGCCCGGCTCGGCACGGACCGGGCCAGCACGGTACGGACCGGGCCAGCGCCGCCCGCAGCAGGGACGGGGCCGCACCGGGACGGGGCGGGGGGTGAGGGAGGACGGGGGGCCGGGGCTGCACCGGGGGAGGGAGATTGTCCCAAGGCCGAGGTGTCCCGGGGACGGGCTGTCCCAGCCCGGGCCCGCGCGGTGCCTTCGGTTGCCGGTGCCGCACCGGTCCGTGGTGGGCAGCACAGGGCGGCAGCGGCGGGCAGCCCCTGGCCCCCCCGCCCATCCCACCCTGTTGGGGTAACTGGGTTTGACCACCGCTTCGGCAGCTGGGCCGGACGGGATGGCCGCCCGCATCCTGCACCGCCTGCGGCACGCACTGGCCGGTGAAGGGGGCCGGGAGGAAAGGGTGCGTGGCGGCTCGGAGGCCGAGGAGTTCCCAGAGAGCTCAGAGCTGGAGGACGACACGGAGGGGCTGTCGACGCGCCTCAGCGGCACCCTGAGCTTCACCAGCCAGGAGGAGGAGGAGGAAGACGAGGAGAACGAGGAGGAGGAGGGTGCTGGAGAGGAGCTGGGGGAGCCGCCGCAGGCGACGGGGGCGGCAGCGGGTGCGGAGGACGGAGGCAAGTGCTGGGGACGATGTGCTGGGGGGGGGGGGCCGGGGCAGCAGCACCCTCTGGGGAGACCCGAGTAATGGTGGGTGCCGGTGGCCTGGAGATGGGATGCTGGGAGAACCCCATCTCTGTGATGTGGGGGGCTGACACCCCTCTCCCGGCACAGAGTGGGGTCCCGCGGCGGAGCGCCCCGGCAGCAGCCTGCTGACCCGGCAGCTGCAGGAGCTGTGGAGGAAGTCGCGGGGGAACCTGGCACCCCAGCGGCTGCTCTTCGAGGTCACCAGCGCCAGCGTGGTCAGCGACCGCTCCTCCAAGTACGTGGTGAGTGAGCCCGAGGGGGCTTGGGGTGGCCACAACGGGGGTGCAGCGGGTGGGTGAGGGTCCTGCTCCCTCCCAGGGTAGGGGTCCCACGGGGCTGGCGCTTATTTCTCTCTGTCTTTCCCCGTGCTGCTCGGATGGTGCTGGCGGCTCAGATGAGCCTCAGGTAATTATCACCGGTGGGTGCTGTGGCTGCAGCAGCCCAACCTGCTCCCTCCTGCCCGGGCAAACCGCCCCCCCACCCCCCTCCATCAGCCCCTCCACAGCCATGTGCCCGGCTCTGCCCGGTCCCGTGGCACCGCCCTGACACCTGGATTTCCCCCCCCCCCGGCAGCTCTACACCATCTACCTGATCCGCTCTGGCCGGTTCGACAAGGCCCCCGCCGCCATCACCCGGCGCTACTCGGACTTCGAGCGGCTGAACCGCCACCTGCGCTGCCGCTTCGGCTGCGACATGGCCGGCATCGCCTTCCCCAGGAAGAGGCTGCGCCGGAATTTCACCGCCGAGACCATCGCCAAGCGAAGCCGAGCCTTCGAGCAGTTCTTGTCCCACCTGCACTCCATCCCCGAGATCCGCCGCTCCCCCGAGTTCCTCGAGTTCTTCTTCCTGCAGGACCTGCGAGCCGCCCAGCGCCTGACCTGCACCGGCATGTACCGCGAGGCTCTGGCCACCTGGGCCAACGCCTACCGGCTGCAGGACCGCCTGGGGGTCTGCAGCTCCGGCCGCTTCCTTCTGACGCTGGCTGGGCTGGCTGTCTGCCACCAGGAGCTGGACGAGCTCGGGGAGGCCCACAGCTGCTGCGAGCAGGCGCTGCAGCTGCTGGAAGCCCAAGGTAGCCACCCGCTGCTGGGACCCTTCCTACAGGCCCACGTCCACCTGGCCTGGAAGGTGGGCAAGGACAAGAGGCGCTCAGAAGCCCGGCTGCAGGACCTGCGGGAGGCCGGGCCGCCCCTGCATCAGCAGCCCACCCTGAAGGAATGCTTGATCAAGGAGCCTCTGGAGTGAGTGTCCCCACGCTGGCAGGAGGGCAGGGGGTCCCTTGGGGCTCGTGGCCGGGGGGGAAAGCAAGGGCGATGCTGCAGGTGGGGATGGGGCAGGGAGGCAGCGATGGATCCCACCGGCAGCACAGCCCATACCGCGGACCTGCCTTGAAAATGCACTTTTTTTTTGTGGTTAGTCCATCCCGCAGGGCCAGGTGTTCACAGGTGCTCATCACCCGCACCGGCACTGCTGGGAGCTGGCTCCCCCACTGCAGGGGGGCTTCCAGAGTGGACAGGACTTTAGCTGGGACATACTGGCACTACATAAGGGAACGGGAAGGCCACTGGCAGGGTCCGGGGCTCTTGCCAGGAACTTCCCATAAAACTTATATAATAAAAATGGCTTTATTTAATAAAGTCTCGATAGGAAGAAGTGCGTGGCGCCTGCCTATGTCTGTTCAGCTTCACTTCCCCCAGGGCACCATCAGTGGGAAGCATCAAGCCACCCACCACAGGGCTAGAGCTGCCTCGTCCCTCAGCTCCCAGGGGCTGGGTCCCCTCACGAGCCCATCCCTGAGGAGGAGACTGAGGGTGAGCAGAAGTAGCAACTGGCAAGCGCTGGGGACACAAGGAGGGCAGGAGAAGTGAGAAGGGGAAGCCACAAATGCAGCAGTAGCACCTTCCCCTCCTGTGACCCAGCCTGCTGTGGGGGCAGAGTTGTCCCCCCAGTGTCCTCGGTGCTGCCAGCCCTTCCCCTGCCAGGAGAGGTTCCCTCGGGTGAGCAGAGTCACAGGGGCCAAGGGGACAAACTCCAGGGGACAGAGCCTAGCTGTTCACATGATGGCTTTATTTAAGGCAGGTGGATGGTGACTGATTGTAGTGTGCAGTTACTTGCTGTGCAGCTGGCAGTCGGTCACAGTGGATGCCTCTGCGGGTTCCCATCCCTGCAGTGCTGGATTCAGCCCGGTCTCCTTCAAAGCTCCTTCCCACTGCCGCCCGAGATCGCGCCTTGCCTACATCTGCTTTGGTCCCAGGGTTCCTCTTCAGCGTGCTTCAGCCCCAGCCCATGGGGGTTCCTCAGCTAGAGCTTGCTCTGCGTTGGCGTTTGTTCCACCCTGATGACTCCTTCCTGTGCACAGGTGACAGCCAGGACCCCATCCCTGCGCCACAGCCGTCCCTGCACCAGTCCTCGGCACCCACCTGCAGAGAGGGCCTGTCAGACCACGGCTCGCCACCACCCGAGACATACAGGGCTGGCATTGCCATGCGGGCCCCCAGGGAATGCAGTGAGAACTCACCAGCCCAGGGGCTCTCGCATTCGTAGAGCATCCAGTGGTCTGCTCGGAAGGGCGCATGGAACCACATGGAATGGTCAAGGGACACCATGAACTTGATGCGGTACTGCCGGTGCGGGAGCAGGGCCGTGCCCAGGAAGGCATAGTCGGAGATGTAGGCAGCCACACAGCAGTGCACCTTCATGTCAGTCTCTCCTGCAAAGCAACCAGTACTGCCGGGGGTGGCCATGGGACAAGCCTGGGCAGGTAGCATGAGGCAAAACCCAGGAGCTCTGCATCCCTGAGGGCCAGCTGCTGGCCAAGCAGAGCTGAGATGCTTTTCCAGACCCGCTCCCCTTGCCATGCCCCCTGGGGAAAGCCAGCTGTAGCTGAGCGCGGCACACGGGCATCACTTCATGCTCTGGCACCCACACCTGTATTTCAGCTTTGAAAGCCCCAGGCTTCTCCACAGGCTTGGGGCACAGACAGCCTCCGAATCACAACCCTCTCAGCCCACTCCATTGCGAGTGTGCTCTACAGCATGAACTTGAGCCCAAGCCTTCAGCTCATAAGGCAGCTGGACCACTCTCCTGGTGGGACCCACCTATGTAGCCTCGTGCTCGCACCCAGAAGAGCTGCTTCGGCTCCTGCGGCTCTGAGCAGAATATATCTGGTGGGTTCACAGGTTTGATATCAATCGGCACATCTTCAGCTTGAATCTTGTTGAGATGCTTTCTGTATCTCTCTGCCAAGTTAGGATTCCTGCAGAACAACACAGAGCAGAGAGGTTAATGCCAAGCAGTCTAGGAGCACGTTCTGCTGGCAGCGGCTTCAGCCCAGGGTCTCAGGGCCACACAGAAAGGCAGGAGGGCAGTGGCTGCTGCACTGTCTTTTCCTGCTTCTATACTTCCCTCTCATGCGTGTTTGGGAGCTCCTCAGGCAGTCTCCCCAGGCCCTGAGCCTCCCTAAGCCCCAGCCATAGAGAAGGGTGTCCCTGAGGTGCCCCTTCCACCCTGCTCACTGCAAGAACTTCTGGATGAGCTCCTCTTGCGTCAGCAGCTCCTCAGGGGGTGGTACAGTAGGCATGGTGAACTGGTGCTGCACTGGGCTTCCCTGGGAAAGCTGGAAGGAGGCCTGGCAGGTGAAGATCGGCTTTCCATGCTGGATGGCTTTTACAGAACGAACAGAGAAGCTCTTCCCTGTACGGGTCCGCTCCACCTCATACAGCACCGGCACCTTAGGGTCCCCTAGGACAGACAAGGGATGTTCTGCCATTGGGCTACCATGCACCTAGAGAGGCTGAGCACTGGGGCCAGGCAGGCTGAGCCCGCCCTGCTCTGAGCTGGCAGTGCCACCCACACCCTCTGCCGTGCCAGAGGCGGGATGGCAGCACCCACTCACCCCCGTGAGCCTCAGCCCCAGATTCCCCAGCCCCTCAACCGCTGGGTTCACCGCCTGGCCCCCAGTCCCACCATAAGCCCCAGCCTCCCCAACCCCCTGTCCCCCGCCATCTCTCAGCCCTCGGTACACCCCGATCAACAGCCCGTCTTCTTCCCCCCGGTCCCTGACCTGCTCCTCTCACCCCGGTTCCCCTCGGGCCCGGACCCACCTGCCCTCACGAAGTAGCAGTGGAGCGAGTGGACCTGCTCGTCGCGGCTAACGGCGCGGGCGGCCGCCACCAGGGCCTGGCCCACGATCTGCCCGCCGAAGAGGCGCTGCGTAGCGGGCACCCAGTGGTGCCGTCCCCTGCGGGGGAGAAGGCGGCGGCAGTGAAGAAGGTGGCGGTGGCAGCGAGGGCGGCCCGGTCCCGGCGACCCCGCACACCTGAAGAGGTCGAGCTCCAGCCGCTCCAGGTTGAGCACGCTGGTAATCAGCGCGCTCCGCAGGTCCCCGGGTAGCGGCCGCCCCACCACCGACTTCGACTCCGTCTCTGCACCAGCCCCATTGCCGTCGCCCGCAGCCGCCATCTCCACAGCGACTCTGCACCGGCGCCGCTGACAGCCATAACATCCGGTGGGGAAGTACCGCCCACCCACGGGGCGGGGATGTCTCCAGATTATTGGTTTATCGAGGAGTCGGTCATCCTGGCCGTGGCAGAACTCTCTGGGCTGGTTGGCTCTCCTCCTGCCAATCAGAATAGAGTGCTTCTGATTGGCCACATGCATGGGATGGGTGGTGCCCCAGCTGGTTTAATACAGGCGGCGGGAAAACTACGTCCCTTTCCACGGAGTGGTGTCTGGGCCGGGGGGTGATGGAGGATACCGGGCCCGTTATGGAGCTGGGGTCCAGCTTCAGGAGCTACGAGGACTTCAGGCAGTGCTTCCGCGCCTACGAGCTGGCGCAGGGGTGCCGCTACGAGCTGCAGAGCAGCGTCTCCGTCTGCAGCTACAACCAAGAGCACGGCACGGCCGTCCGCCAGGATGTCACGTAAGGCCGCGCCGCCGTGTCCGACCCGGCCCCACCAGGCCGGGATGTCTCGGTGGTGCCTCGCAGTAGCTCCTGAGGCAGGGCTGTGTGCCCGGTGCGGTTCTCCGGGGGTGCCGGCCCTCCCGGAGGGGGCTCGGGGGAAGGGCAGAAGCAGGACTGGCCTGCTGGTGGTGGAGCAGGCCGCAGGCAGAGCCATCAGCCAGCTCTCAGACCCCAACATGGTGCTCTTCCACGGGGCGTGAGCTGTGAACCTCATGAGGTTCAACCAGACCAAAAGTAGGGTCCCCCGACCTGGGTTGGGGCAGCCCCCGGTGTCAGCACAGGCTGGGGATGAATGGATGGAGAGCAGCCCCACTGAGAAGAGCTTGGGGGTGTTGGTGGATGAAAAGTTGGACGTGAGCTACAATGTGCGCTCACAGCCCAGAAAGCCCCCCACATCCTGGGCTGCAGCCCCAGCAGCATGGTCAGCGGGGGAGGGGGAGGAGGAATTCTGCCTCTCTGGGACAGCACCCTGCAGTGCTGTCTCCAGCTCTGGGACCACCAACATCAGAAACACATGGACCTATTGGAGGGGGTGCCAGAGGAGGCCACAAAAATGATCAGAGGGCTGGGAGCACCTCTGCTGTGAAGACAGGTTGAAGGAGTTGGGGTTGTTCAGCCTGGAGAAGAGAAGGCTCTGGGGAGACCTCGTTGTAGCTTTTCAATATTTAAGAGGGACTACAGGAAAGGTAGGGACAGACTTTTAAGTGGGGCCTGTTGTGATAGAACAAGGGGTAACGGTTTTAAACTAAAAGAGAAGATTTAGACTATATATAAGGAAGAAATGTCTTTACAATGAGGGTGATAAAACACTGGCCCAGGTTGCCCAGAGAGGTGGCAGATGCTCCATCTCTGGAAACATTCAAGGTCAGGTTGGACGTGGCTCTGAGCAACCTGATCTGTTTGAAGATGTTCCCACTCATTGCAGAGGGGTTGGACTGGATGACCTTTAAAGATCCTTCCAACCCCAACCATGCTAGGATTCTATAAGCTCTTGTCTGTACCTAGCTGAATGCTTTTATACCCAAGGTACTTGTGGCTTCAGAAAGGTTGATCCTGACAGCGTAATACTCCTGCAGAGAAGAATACTGCTGGTTATGTCACACACTTGCCATTCTCATAGTCTCAACTGTCACTCTTGCCTCCCCTCTCACTACCTTCCTGTGTCCCATTGTCCCCTCATTCCCCAGTGAGCACTCCACTGTCCTGTGTCTGCTGCTTAGCTCTGTTTTACTCTGCCTTTCAGTTCAACAATTCTCTCTGCTTCTTGTAGCAAAGCCTGTAACTTTGATCTTTGGAACTGCTCGCAAACTATAGCTCCTGCCTTTTTCTGTTCAAGAAGCAGAAGGCTAAATATTGTCATCTGTTAACATTCAGGAGCTGCCCTTTCCTCACTGCAGTGGAAAGGTGTTGTCAGGTTTCCCTCTCACAGTATTTGATCCCCAGCCTTTGCTTATCTGGACGGGTCTAGTGATGCCGTGAGGCTGTTTTGTTTTCATCCGAGTCAGTGGATCTGCTCGTGTGCCCAAAGGCTGCAAGGTCGTTCTCCAGTTACACAACTGCTCCCTTTGCCGCCTTAAAATATAAACTCATCTCGTGCCTTGAAGCCTTTCTTGCTGTGTTCTAGCCTGCTCCTCCAGATGCAGAGGAGTTGCAGAAATGGTATGTGCTTTGAGAGAGTAAAACACAACCAGCCAGATATCAAACTTTTCATTGATCGCTTTGTTTCTGGAGAGCAGAAAAATGGAGGCATGGTTGGGCACAAGAGCTGGGGCTTCCCGTAGTGTCTAGTTGTGGCTGTTGTAACTCAATTACTTAGTTTCTCTTAACCTCAGCTTTGCTGAGTAGAAAGCCATCCCACTTGTCTGGCTGGTATACGAGAGGGTTTATTTTGTGCTCACTATTTGAATATAGAGTTGGTGTGCAAGAAAAGTGAAAACTAAATGCTGACAGCCTACACCACCATTGCTTCCCTCATTAACGATTTCCCAACGTTTGCAGGTTCATGCGGGTGAAGTTTGGTTGTTCCTGGACCCAAACATATAGCATGAAGAGAAAGAAGGAACCCGTCTTGTGCCCGGCTTATTTCGAGTTGCAGTATAAGGAGGACATAGACCGGCTTGTGATCAGTGATCTGAACAGTAACCATGCCCACGCCGAGCCGGTGCTTTCCCTGATCAGAGCTGCTGCTGCTGTGACAGAAAATGCTGCAGCCTGCCATGGCCCCAGCAGCGGTGGAGTCATGGCCCCGTGGCAGCAGCGGGGTGGGACCAACAGCGTTGCTGTGGCAGATAAGGACCCGCAGGCAGTCGCGGGACAACCGGTGAACGGGATGACTGCTCTGTCCAAGGCTCCCGTGATCCCTGCAGCAGCAAAGGAAAACGCCTCAGTGCTTGTCAGGGTGGCTGAGGTCATGAAAACCTTCCTGAGAGTGGACAGGGGCTCGCTGGCCTCGGTTAGCATAGACAGCAGCCACAGCCTGGACAGACTCAGCTTCCAGACCAGCAAGATGAAGAGATCATTTGTGCAGTTCCCCAAGAGCCTGCTGCTGCACAGAGTGCTGGGTGAGGAGGGACGTGTTCTCTACGCTTTCATTGTGGAGAGTAAGGAGCGCGTGGGGAAGGTGGTCCACTTGTCACTGCTGAAGGAGGACATGGGACCCAGGTTCAGAAGAATGCTGACTGTCTTCAAGGAATTCAACCCTGAGTGGCGAAAGGTGCGGGTTGTTTTTGTGGACTTGTCCTTCTTTCACAAAGGTACCCTCAAGGCGCTCTTTCCCTCTGCCCAGGTGCTCCCTTCCGTCTATCACACAGTCCAACTGCTCAGGAATAGTGTGAAGGAAGTGACGACCTCCTCTTCCCTCAAGCAGAAGTTGAGGCTGGCCTTGCAGAAGGTTGTGTTTGCCCCTTCGGCTGCAAATCGGGATGCCCTGTCCCAGCTGGTGAAGCACGTGGTGAGCCCAGAGGTGTACGACTACCTGCAAGCCAACTGGTTCTCCTGCGAGCCGCTGTGGCACATGCACGTGCAGAAAGGCCTGCAGTTCTGCAGCACGTATATAGCCAGCCTGGACCTCATCACGCTCCGGATAGCCAACCTCTTCAGCCGGCAGCCGTCCTTGGAGGTGAGCGTCCTTCCTTTTATGGAGTGTGCAGACTGCCTTGATTCCGAAGGCTGGGAAAGCCCCAGCTGGGGTTTCTTGAGCACTGAGGGTGCTCAGAGCAGCCTCTTGGAGAAGCCCGATGCGTGCACCGGTGCCGCAGCAGAACTGAGCTCTGTGTCTGGCTCTCCAACTCTTGCCGAGCCCACCGGAGAGGCTGATGCGGCTGAGCCGGACTCTGTGCTCTGGGAGAACTGCACAGTGCCGGGCTGCTGGCTGTGCCCGCAGGAGTGGGAGGTGGCGCAGAGGTCACCCCGGCTGGTCAGCCCGGTGCCGGGTGGCCTCACCGTTTGGCTGCTGGCAGACACCCACCAGGTGAGCCGGGACTACCGGAGCTGCACCTGCAGCTTCCACCGCCGCTACCGCCTCCCCTGCAGGCACATCCTGGCCATGCTGCAGGCGCACCGGAGCCCCGTGGAGGAAAGCATGCTGTGCAGGCGCTGGCAGAGGAGGTACCAGCACCTCCCAGTGCCCGGTGCTGCCGACCCCCCGGGCTGTGGTGGGGGCTCGGTGGGTGGCCAGCCAGATGACAGGAGGGAGAGGATCCAGTCTCTCAGCCTCGAGCTGGTCAACCTGCTGATGCAGTGTGACAGGGAGGAGCTGGAGGAGCGCAGTTTGGCGCTAACCGCCATCCTGGCTGCCTGGACCCGGTCACCGTGCGAAGTGGCCGGGAAGGAGCCGGTGTCCCCGCGCTGCTCCTCGTAACGGGGGGCGCTGAGGTGTGTGATGGCGGAGGGGGAGGTCCTGGCGGTTCCCGCCTCTCCGCGCTGTCCATAGGCCGCTCCGGGCAGTGCAGGGTCCCCGCCACCCCGGCAGCCATCGGCCGGTACCGGTGGCGCGGTCCGCCCAGCCGCCAGGGGGCGCCCGCTAGCGCCGCGTGACGTCATGGCGCACATCACGCTGATTGGTGGCATCTCCGGCGGGGCGCGGGGCATGCTGGGATATATCCCCCGGTAGTGGCTGTGGGCTTGCCGGCGGTATGGCCTCCGTTATCTTCCAGACCGCTGCCATGGGGGACGCGTTTGCCAGCTTCCCTGAGGTGCTGCTGGTGCACCGGGACGGTGAGCTGGTAAGCCGGGCGCTCTACATCTTCCTGGTGGCCGGGCCGGCCCAGGCGCTGGGGTGCGGCATGGCCAGGGTGGTGTATCTCGCTATCCCGCAGGACGAGTCAGCGGGAAGCCTGGCCCACATGTACGGGGCGTTCAGGGCCTTGAACCCGGCCTGGACCGAGACCCAGCTCCTCCTGGTGGGCCCCGACCTCCCCAATCCACCAGTGCTCGCCCAGGCCTTTCCTGCAGCAGAGATGCAGCTCTCCGTGTTCCACCTCTGCAAGCGCCTGCAGCAGCAGGTCCAGCAGCTGGCCTTGGAGGGCCATGCTGAGCACCTCATCCTGGCCTCCCTGAGTGACACTATGTATGGAGCCACCGAAAGCAGCCGCAGGAAGACGCATGCCCTCCTGAGGAACCTTGTGACACTAGACATGCTGCCTCAGCATGACATTGACTGGCTGCTTGATGATGAGATCTGGGCTGCACACCGGGAGAGGACCTGGGGGGAGAGCAGTAACTACTTTAGGGACCTGGAGATGGTCATCCAAGGGTTAAGCCAGGTTTTCAGTGTTGAGTGCTCTCTGGAGAGCTGTATCACCTCCTTAGCTCAGCACTACCAAAGATGTGTTTCTGAGAGTCCTCCTGATGCTGCGATGTTCTCCGTTTCCTATCCTGATCACTGTGGTGCTCAGGCAGATCCCCAGAGCCTGCCTGCTTCGGGTCTGCCTCTTGCTCCTCTGGCATGCCAGTGTAAGCCATTGCAGAACCCTGTCCAGGCTTCCCTCACTACAGCAGAAGTTCAGCAGCAGCCAGTGGCAGCTTCTCTCACAACTGCTGAGAGTCCTGTGAGTCTTCTCTGGAGTCTGCTGACAGCTCCTCAGCATCAGCCAGAAACTCCCCAGGCTCTCCTCCAGGGCAAGCCTGCAAACCCTCAGTCCTCATTAGATCCTTCACCTCCTGCAGCTAAACTACAGGCCACAGAAATCCCAGTAGGTGACAGCGAGGAGGAAATTAACCAAAGGACTGAAGAACACATCAAGCAGTCTTTGAGAGATATTTGCACGGAGCCTGCTGCCAGGCTGTGCCTGAGTGAATTTGCAGCTGTTCAGAAGTCTGTGCAGCTGATAGGCACCGGGGAAAATGACTTCAGCATACAGGTCCTCGAGGATGCCCAGATTGTGGGCCTGAGAGGCTGCACTTGCCACTTCAATCAGGTCTTCCAGCTGCCCTGCCGGCACATCCTGGCTGTGCTGAATTCGGACAGGAACACCTTGCAGCCAGAGATGCTCAGCGAACAGCAGCAGAAGGGAAGGGCTGGGCAAGACAGTACTCATAGCATCTTGGAGGTCCTGAAGAGCTCCTGGAATGAGTCTTTGGATAAATCCCTGTTGGTGTCCTTCCTTACAACGGAGATCAGCTGGCTTCTCACCCACTGCAGTGGGGAGGAGTTTGAGCGCAGGTACAGGACCCTCCGGGAGCTGGCTGACAGCTGGATCGGGCCCTACTTCAAGGTAAAGCTCTAGCACTGAGCTGGAGCTGAGCTGGCTGCTCTGCGTGCAGGTCCTCGGGAGCAGCATATGTGCAGGAGACCTATTCATCACCCCACCGGTGTCTAGGCTTCCCCATTTACTCCCCTCAGCTTGTCACTCCCTCAGGGCTCAGCATGGAAGGGGCAGTTTGGGTCCTTTATCTGCCACGCGAGCGTCACCTCTTGCACGGGGCAGCTGAGGAACTGGATTGGGAACTCTAGATTGTGCTAGAATGGGTAACCAGCTGCTGACCTGGCTAACAGGAGACGTGGCTGGGAGCCAACCACGGGTGGCGGGGTGTGGGAGGTGATGGTATAATAACATGTGACAAAATTGTTTGATCCGTGGCCAGTGCCTGGAGGTCCTTCCAGCATCCAGCTGCGATGTGTTGTGCAACAAAGCCAATAAATCGGCACTGTATTGCTCAGGAGCTGTGTCTTATCTCTGTTCCAGCTGTGGCCGCCCCTCCCTGCTGACAAGACAGGACAGTGGGGCTTGCTCAGCCCGTGAGATCAGGCAGAGCTTTGGATGATGCTTCTTGGTGGTCTCATCTCATTGTGGTGCCCTCGAGAGAGAACCCGCTTGTTGGGAGGCAGCAGATCCGGAGGGTGGCAATCTCTGCTGCTGGCAGCACAGTCTGGAGCCAGAGTTGTTTGTCTGGTTTTACGGCAGCTGCTCTCAATTCCTCAGAAAGGGGAACCCGCCCTCAACAGCTCGTGTGCTGGGGGAGGTGGGAGGGATGCTGGGGGTCACAGCAGTGCAAACAAAGCTGCTGTGAGGTGGAGAGCAAAGGCTTTCAACACATGGTGTGGGGGAGGAAAAGATACCTAAGAGGAGCAAACAAGCTCCAGCCCTCAGGCGTTTCTCTGGGGCTGGGTGAGCTCCCCATCCCCCTTCACCAGTGAGAATGACTCCAACACCAGCAGCTCCAAAGCCCGTTGTGCTGGGACTCAACAGGCTGCATCCCGTGGGATGTGGCTGGGGGACTGGGGACCTCACTCATGGCTGTGGTTCAGTTGTGATGCCCCAGTCGGTGCTTCCTTCGTTAGCACGTTGATTTCGGCAGTTGGCCTGTCACAGGAGTGCGATTACTGTGTGGTTGGGGATTTCCTCTTGATCGAGGGTTTTGTAACATTATCTGATACTATCGAATCTTGCCGACTAAATATAGTGCAGTGTTTCCTAAAAGATCTTTCAGGGAACTTGGAGCTGCCTCTTTCTCTGCTGCTGCAGAGAGGCCTGGAAGGCCCTGCCTGCTGGCCCCCTTTGTCATCTCCTCCTGGTGCTTGTGGGCACTCCTCTGATTTTTTGGAGGACTCTTTGCTCTGCACAGCTCTGACCCACCCTCCCTTCTCAACCTGCCACAGGTATGGCAGGAAAACCAGCTGCCATCCCCATTAGCCAAAGGATGAGGGGGCTGGAGGAGGGCCCAGTGCTGGCTCCTGGGCTGGGCTCCCCTCTGCAGCTGGCGTGGCAGGATAGCTGGACCCTGCGCCAGGTCACCGTGATGGGTTCCGTGGTCACAAGCGCATGCCTGAGCAATGGCTGCTGCTAATACGTCTCCCTGGGTTTCCCTCTGGCGTCCTCCCCATCCCCCTCCCTGCTGAGAGCACAGGAAATAACTCATCCCCACTCTCAGGGTAAACATCTTTCCCAAGAGCGAAACTGCCCGGCTGGGACAAGCACCCGGCTGCAATTTATCCTCCACGTGAGCATCGGCCCGTACCCTCCCCGTGCTCCACCCGGCCTGGCCCTCACTCTGATCCACCTGGGCAATCCCAGCTTTGTCCACGGGCCAGGGACAGGTCCCGAGCCCAGCAGGCCTGGGCTCACTCGAGGGGGATCTGCTGCAACGAGTGGATGCAGAAGAACAGGGAGGTCCAGGAGGTTCCAGTCCCCTCAAGCCCTCCTTTGACAGGACTTTTCCCCTCTTACTGGAAGGCAGCTCCCCTGAAGCCACACAAAATGCCCTGGCATGGAAGGGGAAGAAAATCCCTTTAGCTGGGGAATAAAAAAACCCAAAGCCACGGGCTTCCTCCCCAAGATGAGAGGTGGACAGCACGCCAGCCCCTACAGCTGCCCTGTGCTGGCCTTGTCCTGCCAAGGACTGGCCTTGTGCCGTGGGGTGCTGATACCACTGGCGGGGCTGGGTGTCCTGACTGCGGGGGCTCTCTGGGTCCCACAGTGCCTGTCCCAGACAGCCTGGCTCCAGCGGCACCCTGGCATGGTGGTGTGCAGTGGGTCAGGCATCAACCCTCCCTCCCCTTGCATTGCTCCATGTGCACCCCCAGAGCGCACTCGCTGTCTGGCTGGAAGCGCTTTATTGCTTGCTCTGACCCTTCTACCCTCACACTGGCCCTGCTGCACTCATCTGCATGGAGGAAAGTCCCTCTGATGCTCTGCCCCTGCTCTTATGTCAGCCCCTTGGTGGCACATGTCACACACACAGACACCCCAGGGGTGAGGGCATGGGGGACAAGGTGCCAGCAGGCCCTGGGAGGCAGAAGAGGCAGCTGGGGGCACGGATCCTGCCCAGGGCAGCCCACTGGCCATCGCTGGTGGGGCTGTTGGTGTGGGGGGCAGCTCAGGGCAGCGCCCTCGACACCTCACTCGTGTTTGCAGAAGTTCTTCAGCGGCAGGGGCAGGTCCAGGCCGTCGATGGCCAGGCGGTGGACAATGTGCTTCTGGATGACCAGCCGGCAGAGGGTCTGCAGGGAGGGAACTGGAAGAGAACAGAAAGAAGGAGCTGAGCTGGCCAAGTGGCTGGCGATGCTGAGAACAGAGGGGTGTGGAGGAGACGGGCCCCGAGGCTCTCCAGAAGCACTGTGTTTTAGGACAGGGCTGGGTGAGCTTGCTCTGTGGCAGGAGCAGGCATCATCCTGCCCTGGGCTCGAGTGCCAGCTCCAGCTGGGATGGGAACTCGAGGGCCCCAGGCAGTGAAGCTCTTCCCGTTACTAGGTTGGGAGGACAGTTACGTGCCCAAGCCGTGCATTACCATGGCTGGTTTGCATTCATTTTCTCTAGGGGCTGTTGAGCAGCTCCCCAGGGTCTCACATGCCCACGACGTGCTTTCCTTTCATCCTTTCATCTCTGCTTCCACCAGCACTGGTGCCAGGCTGCCTGGTGGGCACCCGCAGGCTGGGACTGCACTGCCTGAGGAGACACCTTGTGTGACACCTTTGGGACAACCATCTTCTGGGCCGTTCCCATGGCTGCCCGCACGGGCTCTGCCTGGTTCCTGCTACTGTGACACGCATCCCTATGGGATTCCTCTTTCCGGAGCTCTCGGTGGCTCAGCAGCATGGGTGCAATTAACTGTGGCCGGGGCTCTCCTCAGATTTTAAACGAGAGCTGACTTAAGCCTGTGGGGCTTTGGTTCATCCTCTGCCTCCCAGAGCCAAAACTGAGGAGAGCTGCTGGTGGGACCTGGACACGGCTCAGCACCTCTCTGGCTGCGGGGCCGGTGCCTCCGAGGGCTCGTGCCGAGCACCACCACAGGGAGCTCAGCCCTCTCCCGACCTTGGGGCTGTTTTCGGATGGCTGGAGTGCTTATCTCTGCCTCGGCGGTGCGGGGCTGCGTCGAGCCAAGTGCTGGGTGACAGGCGGTGGCTGCCCTTTGCCTCTCCTGTCCCCAGCCCCCCGTGCTGCATCTCGTGTCACCAGCAGCCCAAGCCGCTCACTTCTCGTTTTTGCTTCACCAGCCGGACCCCGGCCAGGAGCAGAACTGCACCGAGACTGATCTTTACACCCTGCGGAAGTGTTGCAGAGGCGGGAGCTACTGAAGCCTTAGTGGAGGGGAGGAAGCCAGATTGTGCCTCTGCAGCGGTGCCCGTGCCGGCCGCAGTGTTTTTGGGGAACCAGGGCCCGTGGCCGCGGTGGGAGGGAGCAGCTTTCCTTGAGGTACGTGGTGCCAGCGCGAGTTCCTCACGAGTGGCTGGGGACAGGCCCTCCGAGGTGGCTCAGTGGCCTCCTGCAGCGTGTTCCAGCTGGTCGCCCTCAGCACGCTCCCGGGGCAGGGGGGCCTGGGCGGGCATATTTAACCTTCCCGTTTGGATAATCCATCTCACAACCTCGGGCAGGGAGAATCCCCCATCAGCCTTGAGACAGAAGCAGCTGAACTTTGCACCAGCGGGAGAAGCGGTGGCTCCTGGCAGTCGGGGGCAGGAGTCACCCAGGCGCTGGCTCTCCTGCCTCTTCTCTCACCTCATTCTCAGCATCTCCTCATTTCCCCAGCAAGGTGCTAATTAGCATTAATAAGCCTGACACCTCACAAGACCCAGGGGCCAGGTGCTCCTCCCCAGCTGGCTGAGGGATGCTTGCCCAATCTCCGACGGCATCACGGGGTGTCTGCCCAGGGCACCCCGCAGTGGGGGCACGCGGCAGGCGCAGGGGGTGACGTGCGTGCCGGGGTGAGCAGCGGGGCGCAGCCGGATGTTTTGATGCCAAAGCAGGCCATTGCCTGGCTGCAGGCTGCCACGTGCCCGCGGGCAAGGCTGGGCACGGTGGGGGCTCGCCAGCCCTCGAGACAACAGCCCCGTCTGGGGCAGCCCCGAACACCCACCTTCTTATCGCTCCACTCAGGAAGGGCGCCCAGGCTGGGCTCTTTTTTCCCTGACCATCATGGCAGAGATTTCCGGAGACACCACCCATCAGTGGAGTGTGGGGTCTCGCCTGCGTTCTGCAGAGCTGGGGGCCTCACCTCTGCCCTCTACCTCATGTCCCTCAGCCCCATGGCACTCTCTGACACTCCCACTGTTGGGGACTATGGGGTGACCCCACTAGAGCCCCCCCTCATAGGGTCCTGGCCCATGGAGGATGTGCCCCAGGGAGGGGGCAGGTACCTACAGCCGTATTCCACCGGGATGACCCGGACGCTCTTGGTGGAGGCAAAGACGTCGACCACGGCGTAGAGCGGGCGGGTGGTGGGCAGGCGCCTGGCGCTCGGCCCCATGTCCTCTCCGTTGATGACGATGTGCATGTCGGCGGTGCCGTCGGGCTGGGGGGCATAGAGCACACCGATCCGGCTGCGGCGGGCGGTCGCGGGCAGCACGTTCATCTTGAAGAGGTCATCCAAGATGTGGCTGTAGCGCCCGGGCTTGCTGCGCCCCACCAGCGTGTCGCGGGGGATCCTCACCCGCTCGATCAGCAGGAAGGGCTCCCATGGGGAACCTTGCACCCGCACCCGCGCCTCCTCCCCGTCCTCCGTCACCCGGTTGTGGCTACGGGTGATGGCGAACACCCAGGTGTCCCCCATGTTGACCAGGTCCGGCAGTGAGTACTCGGGGACCACCTCCAGGCTCTGGGGGTCGTGGGCCGTCAGCCCCACGCGCAGGTGCCCACACCAGCCCAGCTCCTTCTCCTCGATCTCCACCAGGAAGATCTGCCCGGGGGCCAGGGGCTCCTGGCTGAAGCAGAGCCCGTTGGCGAAGCTCTCCACCCGGGTGGCCCGCGTGCGCGAGGCGTCCAGGCGGACGTTGGCGCCGTGGACGGGGTGGAAGCGGGCGGCGAGGCAGCACCGGGACGCCATCACCGACACACCGCTATTTTTAACCGTCCTCCCCCCCCTCGTCACAGCTGTCGCCGGGCAGTGACGGCCCCTCCGGGTGCTTGGCTCGCAGGGGTCCTAGTGCCGCAAGGGAGGGCAGGAGGTGACACCGGGGTGACAGGGGACCCCACGACTGCTGGGTCACAGCCAGGCCACACCAGGATCTCCAGGCCACCCACCGCCTGCCCAGTGCTGCCTGTGGTGGTGCCCGGTGTCACCCAGCTGTAACCGGGTGGTACCGAGGCATCCCCGTTGTGACTAGTGGCACATGGAAGCCCCCGGCGGTGGCCACCGGTGACCCACCGGGACGCTACACCCCCGCCACCGTATCTGGGGGCTCACACCGGGGGCACGGGGCGGGGGGGGGGGCGGGAATCCTGCACGGTGTTCCCGGGGCAAGGCACGGCGTGGACCGAGAAGAGGGAGACGGCCCCCACCGGGGGTCCCGTCCCGCCAGCCGGGGCCGCTCCCACGTGCGCGCGCGGTACCGGGGCAAGCACCGGCCGCTCCCGGGGCGCTGGTTGGCCACCGGGCGGCCCCGCCCCGCTCACGTGAGCACCGGAGGTCATATGGGCGGGTGTCATGTGCCCACCGGGAACCCCGCCGCCGCCTGCGAGAACCGCGCCGGGAGCGGCCGAGGTCAGCGGGACGGGGCCGGTGGGGGGGGAGTGACACCGGGGGGGGCTGGGGAGGACAGCGGCCAACAGAGGCACCGACCGGAACCGAGCGCTCTGGGGGCCGGTGTGGGGAAACCGGTTGGGGTCGAGGTCAGAAGGGATCAGCCCCGGGGATCGCGCCGGGCGTGGGGCGCTGCTGGGGCTGGGGCCGGGGCCGGGGCCGTTACCGGCGAGCAGCGCCCTGACCTCCCCTCCCGCCCCCCCGCAGATGGGGCCGGTGCTGCTGTACGCGCTGCTGCTGCTCGTGGGGCTGAGCCGGGCCGCCCCCCCGGGCCATGAAGTCACCTACCTGCCGGGGCTGGCCAAGCAGCCCTCCTTCCGGCACTTCTCGGGCTACCTCTGCGCCGGACCGGGCAAGCACCTGCACTATTGGTAGGTGAGGCCGTACCGGGGCTTGTGCTGGGCCGTGCCCCGAGTACCTGGGGAGGGGACCTGGCCGGGCACTGTCACCCCCGTGTGTGTGTCTGCAGGTTTGTGGAGGCCCAGAGCAACCCCCAGAGCAGCCCCCTGGTGCTGTGGCTGAACGGGGGCCCCGGCTGCAGCTCTATGGAGGGCTTCCTGAAGGAGCACGGCCCCTTCCTGGTTAGTAGTCGTGGCCACCCCGTGGCTGGGGGGCTGGCGGGCTGCGTGGCACGTGCCGTCCCGCTGGGGCCAGCCTGGTTGTGCCCGTCGGTCACTGCCTTCTGCTTCCCCAGATCCAGCCCGACGGGGTCACGCTGAAGTATAATGACTACGCCTGGAACAAGGTAGGGGTGCAGGTGCTGCAGCCCCCCATGGCAGTGGGGAGAAGGTGGCCCTGAGCCGGTTCCTCCTGCCCTCTCCATGGAGCTGAGCCTCCCTCAGACCCCCCTCCCCTAACACACCCTCCTCTCAAGTCTGCTGTCAAGCAAGACAGGAATGTGGCCCCACCAGCACAGTCCTGGGGCGGGCTGGATGCCCATGGATGACACCACCAGCAAGGCCAGCAGCCCTCTGCCTTGTTGACCCAGGAGGGGAGGTGTCCCCTGAAGGTGTCCCCTGATCTCCAGCTCCTCTGCTGTCCCTGCAGATTGCCAACATACTCTACCTGGAGTCCCCCGCTGGCGTCGGCTTTTCGTACTCTGATGACAAGAAGTATGCCACAAATGACACCGAGGTGAGTGACCCGGGCTCCTGAGAGGGACCTGCCTCCTGCCTGCCCCAGCCTGGACGCTGGGGGTCCTCACTTTGCTGCCTGACCCCCGTCTCCTGCCTGCAGGTTGCTCACAACAACTACCTGGCACTGAAGGATTTCCTCCGGCTTTTCCCTGAGTACTCCAAGAACGATCTCTTCCTCACGGGGGAGAGCTATGGGGGGGTCTACATCCCCACGCTGGCAGAGTGGGTGATGCAGGACCCCAGCCTCAACCTGAAGGTGGGTCACTGGGTGGCCTTGGGCTGAGCTGGGGAGCAGAGGGCTTGGCACGGCCTCTGCAGGGCTCTGGAGTGGGTTCCTGGGGTTGGGACCGGCTGCGCAACCGGTGAGCAGAGCCTCCTCCAGAGCGCAGGGCGGGTCTGGCCCCGCAGCCTTTCATCTTCTCCTGGGGTGCTGGCAGCGGCTGCTGGTGGACGTGTCCATCCCTGCCACGAGGGACCAGGGGAGCGTTCTCAGGCACCCCCGACCCTTCCTGTTGCCTCCATGGAGTAAACAGTGCTGCATCTGCTTCCTGCCCGCCGCTGCTGCTGCTGTGGCTGCCCTGTGGGGAGCTGGAACACAACAGAGTTGTTTTCTTCTTGCGTTGCAGGGAATCGCTGTGGGAAATGGCCTCTCCTCCTACGAGATCAATGACAACTCCCTGGTTTACTTTGCCTATTACCACGGCCTGCTGGGGACTGAGTAAGAGGAGGGGGAGCGCTGCCGCTACATCCCTGTGCGAGAGGGACGGGGGGATGGCTGGGTTGGGGGTGTGCAGCACAAGGAAAGCTCCTGGCCTGACTTGGGCCAGCAGGCAGGCTGTGGAGATGGCCCTTCCTCCTGGGCAGCCGCTGTGGGCGCGTTTGTGGGGTGCACAGGGCACCGAGCCACGTGCTGTGCGGCCGCTGGGCAGGGAGCCTGTGGTGCAGCTGGGGCTGTGGCCACGGGCTTTGTGTCGGTGTTGCCATCTGGGCAATGTGGTCCAAGTCCCCTGGTCTCTGCCCGCAGGCTGTGGAAGGATTTGCAGGCCTTCTGCTGCTCCCAAGGAAAGTGTAACTTCCATGACAATGCCAACCTGAACTGCACGCTCAAGGTGAGGGGAGCCAGAGCCCCCAAGTGCCTGCCTGGTGCTGGTGTCTGTGAGCAGCACCCACCCACCTGGCTCTGGGTGGGCCCATGGTCCCTCAAGCTTCCTGAGTCCCAAACCTTTCTTGTGGCCTGTTGCAGATGCAGGAGATGATTCAGATCGTAGAGGAGTCCGGCCTCAACATCTACAACCTCTACGCCCCATGCGATGGTGGTGTCCCTGGGAGCATGAGGTGAGAGTGGCCCCAGGGCAGACAGCTCTCCAGGCACTGGCTGGGTTTGGTTTGTGGCATGTGGGGTCCCTGCTGGCAGGGGGAGGTGGTGGGCTGAGAGTCCTTCTGGGACAGATGGACCATGTCTGGCTGTTGTTGAGGACTCCCCCAGAGAGGACCTTGAGCCCTTGTTCCTCCAGAGCTTTCAGTCTGTCCCCATGCTTTTTTCTGGCTGCAGCTACAAGGATGACTATCTTGTCACGCATGACCTGGGCAACTCCTTCATCCGGATGCCGATGAAGTTCTCCTGGCGGCAGGTGAGCTCAGGTGCCTGTGCCACCAGACTGTGAGTGTCCTCTGCCTCAGCAGTGCTGCCTGTGGGCAGGAGGGGGCAGAGAGTGGCTGCTCCCGTGAGGTAGCACCAGGTGCTGCTGTGGCAGGGACTCTTCCCAATTCTTTCCCAGAACCTGTTCCGGATGCCGGTAGCCCGTAATAAGGTCCGGATGGACCCTCCTTGCACAAACTCCACGGCCCCCAGGACGTATCTGAACTGCCCGGAGGTGAGGAAGGCTCTCCACATCTCCCCCGATGCCCCGGACTGGGAGGTGTGCAGGTGAGTGAGCTCTGGGGAGGGAGGGACTGCCCCAAGCCTGAGCAGCTACATGATGCTGATGCTTCCTCCACAGCTTTGAGGTGAACCGCAGCTACAAGCGCCTGTACATGCAGATGAATGACCAGTACCTGAAGCTGTTGGGAGCCACGGTGCGTGCAAGGGAGCCCAGTGGGTCCTGGGACTGGCTGTGTCAAACTGGCCTCCTCCCTGGCCGCGGCTGCTGCCCTGCGAAACGCTCAGACTCCTTCTCTTCTGCAGAAATACCGGATCCTGGTGTACAACGGGGACGTCGACATGGCCTGCAACTTCCTCGGGGACGAGTGGTTTGTGGACTCCCTGTGCCAGAAGGTAAAACAGGCAGGGCAGGGCTTGGGCCAGGCCGGTCACCAGCTCCAGACAGTGCAATCGGCTGCACAACAGGGCTGGCTGTGGCAAGAGTGTGGCCACCTGCCTCGGGCACCCGGGGCACTGAGTTGCTGCTGCTGGTCCCAGGTGCAGGTGGCTCGCCGGCCCTGGCTCTACACTGAAGGAGGTGAGAACCAGATCGGTGGCTTCGTGAAGGAATTCACCAACATCGCCTTCCTCACCGTCAAGGTAGGGCTGAGGGGTTCTGGGGAGACGAGGACAGGGCTGGTGGCTGTAGCATAGGCTAGAGTGCCAGACACCAGTGCTGCGGTCAGAGTGGGGGCGGTGCTGGCTGGGCTGTGGGCAGCCCTGGGGCTGGAGAACGCAGGGCAGCACCAGCCCCACGGCGAGCACTGACCTTCTGCTGCCTGTTTTCCCGCAGGGAGCTGGCCACATGGTGCCCACGGACAGGCCGCTGGCTGCCTTCACCATGTTCAGCCGCTTCATTAAGAACGAACCTTACTAGGAGCTGGGGAGGTAGTGCCTGGTGCCCCGGCTGCCCTCACCACCCGGCACCTCCCGCACAGCCCATCCTCGCTGCCACCCAGCTGTGCCCGGGCTCCCTGCGCCATGAAACAAGCCATTCCTGCAGCTGGGGGGGCTGCCCGCTCCAGCCCAGGGGCTCTGGTGCCCAGCTGGACAGGGTGGAGGGTGAGGCTGCCTACGGTGGGTTTAGGGGGTGAGGAGCCCCAGGGGTTCTGTCCTTGCTGGGTGAGGGGTTGTACCCCTGCTGCAGCTGTCTCCTGGCTTGTGGCTTCCTGTCTCGCCTCCTCTCTGTCTGGGGAGACAGCTGCTTCCCTCCTGGGAAGGGAGCAGTGCCCACCACTTCCCCTCTGCCCCCACGGCCCCTGCACGCACACAGCCCTGGGCAGGCTCCGAGGTGGCTGCCCCCTGCTAGGAAAAGCACAGTTCACGTGGCGGCTGCGGGCAGCTGGGCACTGCTCCTGCAGGGACTTTCTGCTCCTCTCCAAACTGCTCCCACATCTGATCCTGGTGAAGGAGGCTTTGCCGTGAAGAGAATCCCACCGCCTGCTCACTGCCTGGGGCACGCAGTGCTCCTGGGAACTCGCAATAAACTCTCTGACCAAGGTGGTTCTGCTCCTCATTGCCCACCTCCTCCCACCACTCTGCCACCCCCCGCTTTGCTTTCCTTTGCTCTTTGAGGAGTACCACCACATGCCGAGGATCCAGCAGAGGTGAGTGCCAACACGCTGTGCTGGGGAGCCAGGACCTGTGGTCTGTGCCCCCTCCCCAATCTCTGCAAAGGGGGCCACTGAGGCCTGGAAACAAGCCACCCACGAGAACAGGGGATGTGCAGTTGCTCTGAGCCCTCTCTGTCGCTGTTCTGAGCCTTGTCTGCCTCCTGAGTACCTGAGCCCCGGGAGAGCAGCGCTGTCTGCCTCCTTCCCCAGCTCTCCCCACGTGCTGGCAGCCGTGCGGTCCAGCGTGGGCACGTCCTCCAAGCAACGAGGCCGGGCAGGTTGGAGTCGAGTGGTTTATTAGTGTAATGAGAAGGGGTGCAGCAGGGGTTCCCAGAGCAGCCGTCTCCGCCTTGCTGCTACCCAGCGGGGCACAGGTGCCCTGCAGGACGCCCCAGTGGTACGGGGAAAGCTGCTTCCTACCTATAGTCTATGGGTCCAGCCCGGGATCTGCCCTCGGTCCGGGGTGAAGGAGCGAGTAGGGAGAAGAGCTAGAGCTGGTGGGGGTCCACGGTGGGCTCTGCAGGCCATGAGCTGGGGTAGGTGGGGGTGGTAGGGACTGGGCGGTATTTCTCAATCACCTCCCGCAGCCCCTTGGAGAAATGGAGATCAGCTCCCACCGTGAGGAATCCCTGCAGAGGGGAAGAGGATTAACACAAGGCTGGGTGGGACTGCACCCTGTCCCAGCAGGAAGGACATGGTCCCTGTGCTGCTTGGGGGGTTCCTGAGCTGTCCCCATCCCGCCACATACCGCATGGTTGGTGACCACCTCCTTGGTGAAGTCCATGCCTTCTGGCAGTGGGATCTGCACCCCCTTTTTAGTCCTCTCTGCAGGGAGGGAGAGATGCAGTGAAGCTGAGTCCCACTGTGCCCCTGCCCTGAGCCCGGTGCTGTGTGCGGGCAGCGGTGGTGCCTACCATTAATGATGGGCATGATCGTTAGCTGCAGCAGGGTCTTCAGCGGGGCCTGCAGGGAGAACAGCTGGGGAGAGAGGAGCGCGAGTGAGCGCAGCAGCAGCAGAGCAGCCTGCCTGGGCCAGGGCATGCCTGCGCTCAGCGCTGGGTGGGCTACAAGGGGTATCCTGCCATGCACAGCCTCTCCCCGAGCCTGCCCCATACTGTGGCTGGGGACAACAAAGACCCCCAGGCTGGCATGGGGTCTGCTCACCGCTAGCGACTCTAGCGCAGACTGCTTGGAGTAGATGCGGAACCTGCAGAGGAGAAAGCAGCCGTGAGCGGGGTGCGGAGGGGACCTTCCCCGCAGCCTCCGCAGGACCCCGGTGTGGGCCGTACCGTCGCAGGTCCAGCTGCACCCGCAGCGCCTTCCCTTGCAGAAACACCTTGGCGCTCAGCTTTGTTTCCTAGGGAGAGAGAAGGATGAATCACAACCCTGCTGTGACCACCGCAGGCAGGCAACTGGCCAGGCTGGCGGCTCCTCTTGCTCCACAGGCCCAGCTGTCCCTCTGCTTTGGGACACCGGAGCCATGCCATGCTGGGGTGGCTGCACAGGGAGCCCTGGCCACACGCACCCCTCCCAGCCAGCCCCCCACTCACCATGGCCATGCTGGAGAGCTGGACGGCGGGGCGGCCCAGGGGCACCAGCGAGATGTTGAGGAAGGCAGAGACGGAGACAGAGGTGCCCGTGGGTTTGATGGTGCAGCGAGGGGGAGCTGACACTTGCAGCACCAGCCTCAGGGGAGCATCCACAGCCGGGCTCTGGAGAGGGCAAGCCAGCAGGACACACAAAGCTGAGCAGGGCTGGGCTCTGCCCCAGGGGCTCCCCCGTTCCTCCTACCCCGGCTGGGGGCTCCTCTCACCTGCATGAAGATGGCCCCAAAGAAAGTAGCTCTCAGCAAAACCTCCAGGTCCTTGGGCACCTGCAGGAAGGACAAGCCCACCAGAGGATAAGTGAGCAGTCAGTGTTGATCCCAGCAGAGCTGCTCTCTGGATGGCATCTCCTCTGCTCTGTGGGCAGATCCCTCTGCCAGCAGAACTGCCTGTGCAGAGCTAGGCACTGCCTACCTTCTCCCCCTGGAGCTCTATGGCTAGCACACCCGCCTGGAAGTATGCGTGCATGGCTGAGTCAAAGAAATACTCGGAGAAGGCAACGTAGACCATGCGCTCAGTCTCCTTGATCACCGGCTCCACCGCGTGGTTCTCCAGCTCTTGGTCCTCTCTTGTGCGGGGGAAGAACATGCCCTGGGCCGAGAACAGGAGATATTTCTGCAGCCGTAGCACAGCCCACCCTGCTCTCCCACTCAGTCATGCCCAGCATGCAGGCTGGCACTGCTGCTCTCATGGGGACTGTGGGAGGGTCGGCAGGGCAGGAGCCAGTGTTCACCTTGAAGTCTAGGTCGAGGGTGTCTGTGGAGATGGCTGGATCCCGCAGGAGGGAGTAGTCAATCCCGATGTGCTCATCCACATAGTTCCTCACTACCGGGGAAGATGTCATGTTGTGGGCCACCTGGCAATCTGATCCCCAGCTCTTCACTCCCCACAGTGAGCAGGCAACACTCACCAGGCACTGTGTCCAGCAAGGAGTTCAGCAGCACCAGGCTGGCATGCTCCAGGGATGGGCAGATCTGAAAGGCAAGGGCTGGGCTAAGATGGGAATCACTCCACAAGGGGATGAGAACCCAGACCCTCCTTCCGCTGTTGGGCAAGGCCAGGCTCCATCACCTGTCTCTGCTCAGCCATACCTGCTGGCTGAGGAGGAAGCGCATCCCTGTGACGATGAAGGTGCTCAGGAACTCGTAGACCTTTCTGCAGGACACAACAGCAGCTCTGTCGTTGCCTACCTCTTCCCCTGCAGCTCCAGCCCTGCCCCTCCATTGCTACGTGAGCATGCAGCCTGGGCTGGGGAAGTCCCAAAGGTGCAGAAAGGAGGTCTGGGGACCCTGGTGCAAGAGGAGCTGGCCCAGTGGGGGGACAGGGCTGCTGTGGTGGGGTTGGGTGTTACCTGAGTGTGCCAGAGAAGCCTGCATGCATTCTGGCAATGGAGGCATTGCAGGTCATATTAGAGATCTTCAGGCGCCCAGCCTCGTCCTTGGCCAGCTGCAGCACTGTGTGGATGTGGACACCTTCCGCAGAGGCATTGATGGACCCAATGTCATAGCTGGAAGCAAGAGGAGCAGAAGACAGGAATACACAACTCCTACCAGGTGCAGGGCAGGGCAGCAAGATGCCCAGTGGGCACAGCTAGCTGTGGCCCAGCCGTAGGGTAGGCTGGTGCCCACAGGAGCAGGGAGGTAGCTCACAAGAACCAGTAGAGCAGCTGTCTCCGGAAGCGCAGGCTGATGGAGGCATTGCTGATGTTGAAGACAAGGTGCTGCTGAGGCTGGAAGTGCAGGTCGGAAGATGCCAGTTGCAGGTCCATCACCTTGACCCTGCAGGGGAGCAGGACAGAGATGGTCAGATGGACAGATGGACATGGGGAGATGCCTGTGTGGAAAGTGGGCAGCACTCACTGGGTGATGTTGTAGTGGAACTGCCCCTCCTTCCCATGTAGGTCTGACATTGTGATGTTCTGCAGCTCCTGCTCCACAAAGCGCAGCCCCTCCTGCTTCACTGCAAAGCAAAGTGAGCCTGAGCTGGCCACAGCCAGGCTGTGCCGCTCTCCCGGCAGCATCACCCCCCAGCCAGCCCCCCAGGTCCTCTCCAGCCACCCCACAGGTGGGCAGCGCAGGCAGGGGTCCCGGCCGACAGCCTTACCCAGGTGCAGACCCCCAGAGCGATGTCCCAACCTGCCTCTCACCCAGGCCCCAGGAGCAGGTCCTGGCCAGCCCCTTACCCAGGTCCAGTCCCTTGGAGGTAATCCGGATCTTGCAGCCAGGCGGGCTATGCAAGGCTGTGACCAGCCAGGGCAGGAGGAGGAGGAGGAGGCAGCTGCCGGCAGCCATCTCACACCTGGAGGCAGAGAGCAGGGTCAGCACGGGCTGGCCCAGAGGAGCACACAGGGGACAGAGAGGGAGGTGACCACTGCCCAACCTGCTTGCAGCCCCAGGGCAGGGGATGGCCCCGAGGGACACCCCGTGGCTCCACTGCTCCCCACACCCCAAAACCCCCCAGTGCTGCCCAAATCCTCATTGCCTGAACCACCACGGACCAGCAGCCCACAAGTGACACAGCTCCCACCCCTGTGTGCTGTGCACAAGCCCCCAGCACTGACCCTGTGGGGTCCTCAGGGGTGTCACGTCCCCTGGGAACACTCTCTCGTTGGCTCCTGCAAGCCCTGGCAGCCTCCCACCCTGCCCTGAACACACCCAGCTCCCAAAACTTCATGGTGAAGTACAAGTCTCACATGTGCTCCCACAGCGGGGAACACCAGCACCCCCACAGAGAAGGGAATCTCTCCTGTAGGGCCACCCCACAGCCCTCCCAGCCCCACGGGACAGTCCCAGCTGCCCTCTGCCACAGAGATGTCCTGCCCACACACACTGCCCACATGCTCTGGGTGCTGGGCTGAGAAGGGAGTTGGAGCCTGCCCATGCAGCAGCAACAGGCAGAGCTCCCTGCAAGACTGTGGGGAGGGTCCATGGGTCCCCTCACTGCATTTTCCCCCAGTTCTCTGCAAAGGGAAGGAGAGGGGACCCTCCTGCCCAGAGCCGCCATCCTTCCCCCAGTCTGTGCACGGACCCGGGGTTTGCCTGCACAATGCCGGCTCGGTTTAGGTACTTACAGTGAGGCTTGTCCTCGGCTCCCCTTGGTGTGGGGAAGCTAAATCACGTGAAAGGAGGGAGGGAGAACACCAGCAGCTCCAGGAGTTTCTTTTGAGCTGGCTGAGGTTCCCCTGCCTTTATATATCCCCCCAGCTGCCACTCCTTGTGAGCCCACAGCTGGGAGGAGACAGCGGGACGGGGAGGATGCAGGTCTCCGGCACGCTAAGCCCCGGCTGCCTGCCAGCACAGGCAGAAAGACAGCGGGTTGCTCAGACACCCGGACTCCAGGCTGAGCATGCAGCCTTCCTCCCCCACAGCAAACACAGCTCTGCGCGTGGCCCACACGTGCAGCCACGCACTGTGTCCCTGGGCCTCCCTGTCATCCTGGTAGTGCTCAGCCTCGTGAGGGGCATGTGTGCAAATGGGGTCTGAGGGGTCCATCATGTCAGGGCAGCCCCCCCGGTCTGTGTAATGAAGCCTCTGCCATTGCTCTCTGCCAGCTCCAGCCCTGCCCAGCCATGTCTGTGCCAGGGATGGAGCCCAGCACAGGCACCATGGCCCCAGTGGAGACTGGTTTGTGTCCATCTGTGAGGTAAACCCCCAGCGGAGAAGGTGCTGAGGCTGCCAGCTCCTCAGCGCTGCTCCCACAGGCTCTGCTCAGGCTGACACGAACTGGGCAACTCCAGGGCTGCAGAACGTGCTTCTC
>JAOQGH010000005.1:5612174-5647205 GCA_025769975.1 Gallinago jamesoni
TCCTCAGCGCTGCTCCCACAGGCTCTGCTCAGGCTGACACGAACTGGGCAACTCCAGGGCTGCAGAACGTGCTTCTCTGCCTGGAGTTACCCAGCAGCTTGGCAGGCACTGTGGCTTGTGGAACCATGAGAGGCACTGCCAAAGTGGCCCCAGCCTGCTCCATCCCACCCCTGCAAGCACCCACCATGGAGAAGATGGGCAACTCTTCAGGCTGGGGTCTTCCTCCCCAGGACCCTGCCTCAGCAAGCTCTGAGGATCGAGGATTCACACTCTTCCCTCTCCCCCCCCCGCCAAGGCTCTGCAACAGGGGGTTTGTCTGAGACAGCACTTTGTGCCCCAGACGATTATCTGTGCTGTGGGGCAGCAGAGCCGGGCTGTGTGTGGGGCTTGAGTGGCAGAGGCAAGGAGACTTGGAAGACTTAGTGCTTACACAGCACTTATCCCTCCAGAACTGCTTGGCCAGCATTAACTCATTAAACTGACCCCTGTGCCCTCGGAGCAGAGGGCAGGACTTAGGGGACAACGAGCAGGTCAGGCCACTGTCCAGCAAGACAGAAAGCTCCTCGGGAAGCCGGGATGCTCCAGAGGCAAAGGGCAGGAAAGGACTCTGTGGCTGGGGGTGATGGCCGCACGGCTGTCCCTGTCTGTGTCCAGCCACGCAGGGGAGCATGGCCGGGAGCACATCCCCATGGGACACACGGAAAGGCAGCCACACCAGAAGCAGCTACCTTGCCCCTACAGGGCAAGGGACTGATCCCAAGGGCCAGTGGAGGAGCACAGCCGCCCATCCTGGTGCCAGCACCCAGCTCTACCTGCAAAGCCCCACACCGGGCACGGGGCAGGCGTATGGCTGGGCACCCACCCCCACAACAGTCCCCTCACACGCAGCCACCAACCACCACCAGCAGCCGAAGCACACACGGTGCTGCAGCCTTTCCAAAGTCCAACCTCATGGGCCAAATTAACAACTAAACGAGCGGGTGCATGTAGGCAGGAACGTGTATTAAGTGCATGCTCCTAAATAGAGGGATTCCTGTCAGCAGGCACAAACAGTGCTCGGGGCTGCCGGCTGCCAGGGGCCGGGCCCGCGGGCTGAGGTGTCGGCAGGGAGCGGCTGCTGGGCCCCGCCGGGCGGCGGAAACCCAGCTGCGGGAACCCAGCTGGGCCGTTGCCGGCGGCCGGCACATCAATGCACCGCCCCCGCCCTCGGGCCCGGCCGCCCGCTCCGCCCCGGCGCCGCCGCACTTCAAAGGCCCCTTTGGCTGGCGACCGCCTAGCGGCCTCGCCCTGCCTATGTCAGGAACCGCCCGCGGCGGGCGGGCAGGGCTGCTCCGCAGCGACCACCGCGGGGCCGCAATGACAGGCTGCACGGCCTGAAATAGACACGGCGAGGCGGCCCGCCCGGGGATGGCGGCGCAGCCGTGCCCACAACGGGGCGGGCCGCCGCCGCCGCGCCACACCGCCACACCAAAGATGGCGCCGGGGCAGGCAAAGGGTGGGGGGGGCACCGCCCGCCCTCCGCGCATGCGCTTGCACGCCCGCCAAAGCGCGGGCCCAGGTCCACGCAAGCGCTTTGCCGCCGGGCCGGGGCGCGGGGGCGTAGTACGCATGCGCCGCGCCGTGGCCGGTCGGCGGCGCCTGCGCAGTGCCGAGGGCGGGGCGGCTCCGCGCCTGCGCACGGGCGGCCCGCGGTCCCGGCGCAAGATGGCGGCGGTGGGGCGGGCGAGGCGGAGGTGGGGCGGCGGCGGGAGACGCAGCGGTGCCCGGTGCCTACAGTCCCCGACCTCACGCCCAGGTAAGCGGCGCTCCCGCGCGGCCGGGGCCTGCCCTGGAGGAGGAGGAGGGGGGCGGGAGGCGACGGGAGGAGGGCGGAGGGGTAGACGGCACAGGCCCGCGGCCGCCATCTTAGAGCGCGGCCGCTGCGCCTGCCCCGGGTGCGCTGGTCGCTGTGCTCCCGCCGCTGTCGCCGCGCCTGCGCGCGTTCCGGCGGCTCCTCCCCCGCGGCGCGCCGTAACGGCCTCCTGTCTCCGCAGCGGCCCCCGCGGGCCAGGCGCGGGACGCCCCGCTATGAGGATGCGGCCCCGTCACGCCAGCGGCGAGCACGGAGCGACGGCCACGCGTCTCGCCAGGCAGCTCGCCACTGTAAGTACTCGCCTGCCCGGTCGCGGGGGCCGCCCGTGTCCCCGGACTCCTCCTCCTGTCCAGCCTGCAGAGTTGTCGCCGCCGTCGCCTCCTCCGCTCCGTACTCGCAGGGCCCCGGCGCCCGTGGTTGCCCGCCGGTCCCGGCCCGCCGCGCTGAGGAGTTCCATCCCGTCACCGCCTCCCGGAGGGTAGCAGCCTCCGCGCTGCCCGGCGGCATGCTCTCCCTCGGCAGACGCACGGTCCCTCGGTTGCCCAGCGTGCTCGCCACACGTGTGTGTGCTGCCTTGGGAGCTCTGTGCTCCGCGCAGCCCCTGTCCCGCCTGGCCCGGCGCAAGGGCTGGCTCTCGGGAAAGGGAGAAGCACTGATAGCACAAATCTTGCCTGGCTTCCAGCCTCCTGAAGCAGCCGTGGATCTGGGATGAGGGAGAACCTCGCTGTGTCCCAGGGGGGCTGTCACTGCTCTCCTTTGTCTGCATTTGCTGTTGTCTTGTGTAAAAATCCTACCTCGGTGAAATGGAAACAAATAATGATCTTGTTTGCTGTACTTCTTTACTTTGTGTCTTCTTCCATCTTCTCTGGTTGTGCTGCTGCTCCTAGGTTGTAAGCTCTCTGGGCAGGGACAGCGTTCTACTGTGTCTGTGAAGTACTGTATGCATTGCCATGGTGTATAAAAACAATACCATAATCACCATAAAATGCTTACTCTGGGTCCCTTTCACTGTCTAAGTCCCAATATTAGTTACATAAAAGTAGAGTTGCTTCTGTCAGGATTCCTGTTAGTTGGCTTTTTTTCCTTTTCCCAGACCTTAAACGTACTTTCATTTAGTACTCATCAACACTGATTGAGTGATAAAGCTTGTCTGCTTCCCCCATTCTAGTTTATCTATAAAGGGGAGAAGGCAAAAAGAATGAACCCTATTTCACAGCTGTTTTGAGCAATCAGTGGTGAAAAACACTGGTGAGTTGCTGCAGCTGGTGTGTGCTGTCCAGACTAGGAAGATGTTGATACCCAGCACTTACTGTAACTTCTTGAAAGGCATCCTTGGCTCACTTTGAGAGGTCTGGTTCGGTCAGTACGTACCAGTTCATTATAAAGTGTTGTCTGTGTAACGTGCAGGACACATCAGCAACTGAATGACCAGATGTGTTTTTATTTTAAGGAGGAGGTGCTCTAAATGCCTCCTTCCAAAGTGACTGCTCCTGCAGTACTGCCCAGTGAGGCTCGTGCCTTGTGGCCCTTGGGCTCTGGTGGGCTTCCTCGCACCGACAGTCCCGATGCCAGTCTGAGCTGCTGCTCTGTCTCTCCCAGGTGGCTGGGTTAAACTTTGCTGCCTTTCTGACAACTGGCTGAAGTGACTGTAGAGGGCATGGCCGGGTTGGAGTTCAGGAGGAAGTGCGAGTAAACAAATATTGCACAACACTCACCTGCTGAGGCAATTAAATGGCCATGATTGCATTGGCACGCTCTGTAACAGACACTTTCGCCTGTGGGCTTGGTTATTGTTATCTGCCTAGTTCTGAGCGGAGACCGAAAGTCCAGGTTTCTGCTGTGTCCCACAACTTTCCTTGCTTACCCTTGCTAGAAGGATGGAAACATCTTCCAAGATGCTGGAAGGGTCAGGTGTTCCTCAGCCCTGACCTGCGTCGCACTGATTCCACAACTGGTGCTATAGGCAACATAGTGCCTGCTAACTCTTGATCGTTGTTGGCTCCTACTGTTCTGCCTTTCTGAAATAGCAGCAGAGTTTTTGTGGACAGGGAGGGGGACGGGGGTGAATAAATCCCAAGTAACTCGGCACGCAAACCGAACCAGAGTTTTTACTAAGAGATGATACATAAGGGAGCCTATTGCTAGGGCTTCTGTGGTGTTCAGTTAAAAACACACTTGTGTTTACAATTGTGCTATTACGGCCCGACTTTGTTGTGGTGTAGGGTGTCTCCGAAAGCCTGAATAGAGTTAAGTAACTGAGGTAGATGGTAATTATTTAAAATGCCTTGCTTCCGCTCAGTTCATTGCCACTGTATTTAGAGCTGCCAGAGAGGAGCAATCTGCAGTGCTGTTTCAGAAACTTCCCTGGGGGGAAGAATGGTGACTAAGAGAGGAAAAGCCTGGCTGTTTCTCTCCAGCTGGCAACATTAAATTATGATTAAGATGAGCTTTATTGTTTCAACAGACCTTCTTTTGCATAACTGTTATAAGATGAAGAATTACCAAAGGCTAAAACAGCCTGGCTGAAGCTTTGCAGCCAGTCTGGGCCTGGGACTTACTGAGGAAAGTAACTCAGGAGTTCCTGACTCTAGCCTGTGGTTCTCTGAACCACAGAAGATATTAGTGAAGCCCTAGGGCTATTTTAGATGGCTTTTTCTTTTTTAAATAATAAAAGCCTTTTGTTTAAATTATATGCAGTTATGTGTGTATAGATGTTGATTTAAACTGTCTCTGATGATAACAGATCAGATATGGATAGTAGTATTAGTGTAGCAGAAGGTGGTACATGTTCACAGAGTGTATTTTATCTTTTATGCTCTCAGTCCTGATGTATGGGACCAGACGCTGCACTCTTAGGAGAGATCTAGCTGAAAAGTGAGTATTTTGGAATGCTGGCCTTAAGAGCTCTCTGGTTGATGCCATTTTAAGCTCAGCATTCGTCATAGCTAGTTGCATGTAGGATAACAGGTAGTTTTCAGGGCTTAGGTCTTGTTCTTTGTGTGCTGGTTCAAATCCTGCTTTATTGTCAGAATGGACTTGTAGTGCTGCAGTTGAGTGGGGCCAAGTGGATCTGGGGTCTTTCCTGCTGTAACACGGATTTTGTGTGTATTTTTTTTTTAGTGTGGTTGCTGAGAAATGGCCAATGAGAATCACGGAAGCCCTGCGGAGGAAGCGTCTCTCATGAGTCACTCACCTGGCACCTCCAACCAGAACCAGCCCAGCTCCCCCAAACCGATGCGACTGGTACAGGACCTGCCAGGTACTGTCTCTGCTTTTGGGAGGGCTCAGCACAGAATTCTGCAGCGCCCTATAGCAGGGGAGAGAAGGTGAAGCAGGGCTGCCAAGAGCGGGGCTGGGAATAATGCATGTTTCAGAGTGGGCCATGACAGTAACAGGGAGCTGATGGCCTCAGGACTGCTTTTATTCTGACTCTTTCTCTGCATCCACAGATGAGCTGGTGCAGGCTGGCTGGGAGAAGTGCTGGAGCAAGCGGGAGAACCGCCCTTACTACTTCAATCGCTTCACTAACCAGTCTCTGTGGGAAATGCCTGTTCTGGGACAACACGATGTGATTGTAAGTAAGCACTTGTCTTGTGGGGGCTGTGCCAATACTGGGACATTCTGCAGGGGCGGATGCCATGGTCTTGTGGACTTCAGATTGTGCACGTGGGAGGGTCTTCTCTACCTTCAGAACTCCTTGCTGAGTCTGGTGTTTGGCTTGGTTCTGATGAAATCCTTAAGGTGGACGTTCAGGCAGTGCTCTTCCAGTGTAGTGCACTGCTCAAAGAACACTCAGCCTGGTGGAGCTGTGTTGCAGCTTTCTCATTTAAGTCTTAAAAAAAAAGAGCATACAGACAGAGGTCTAGAAGAGAGTTTTTTAACTTTCTGTATCTGTGAGCATTGGTGTCCTTATTTCCATCCATGTGGGAGCCCGGGGCAGTTAAAGGGGAAATTAAGAGGGCTTATTACTTTTGTTTGGGACTCTGCAGTGGCAGCTGATGAACTAACATATGCTCTTGTTGTTTGGACACATAGTCAGACCCTCTGGGACTGAATGCAGCTCCTATGCCCCTGGAAGGTGGGATGGTAGATACCTCTGTGGAGAGCAAGCAAAGGAAGAGGAGATTCTCTGAGGAGGTTCCACCGAGTGGCAACAGTGTGAAAAAACCCAAGGTGGGTCTGGTGCTGTGAGACAAATAAACTTCAGAATGTTATTTGAACTGAAAGCTAGAGCTTGGACCTGTGGTTGTTTTTTTTTTTGAACTGTACAAAGTCATGCCACCCTAGTACAACTCAGGCTGTGACAGCTGATACTCGAAGTACAAAAGTGGAAGCAGAGTCAGGTCCTCCTAAGTTGCTGTTTCTCTCTTACAGCCTGAGGTGGAGCCTGGGACTTGGGAGACAACATTATGCCTGAGAAGCATGGCGGCTCTCATGCTGATGTTAACGTGCCAGCAGCAGGCGAAATGTGCTTTTAGCAGTTCATGGGGCGTACCGGTGCAGGATTGTTAGGTGTACTGGGCTGTTTCCCCTTTACCTGTCTCTCTGTGGGGCAGTAATTAATCTTCTGTACCTCCAGGCGGATGTCCCAGGGAACGCAGTTGCTCAGCCAGTCCCCAGCTCTCCCAGTATTCCAGGAACCTCTGTCCTGAAGGCATGGTGTGTTTCACCTGAAGATAAACAGCAGGCAGCTCTTCTACGACCAACTGAGTGAGTTGTCTCCATTTGTCTTCTTTTCTTTTCTCGATGGTAGATTAGAGACACCTGGTTTTCCAGACATCTTTGAAGAAGAATCTGAGGGACATAACACCCCCACTATATCTTTGCAAAGAGTCTTGATAGTTCAGTTTCCTGGCTGGTGAAACAGCCCAAGGAAGCACTTTTAGAAGTAATAATTAGCCAATGATGTGTTCATCCTGATGACATTTGCTTCTGCCGTAGAGTATATTGGGACCTGGATATTCAGACAAATGCAGTGATTAAGCAGAGAGCACCATCTGAAGTGCTTTCTCCACACCCTGAGGTGGAGCTGCTTCGATCCCAGCTCATTCTCAAGCTGCGGCAACATTATCGTGAGCTCTGCCAGCAGCGAGAAGGTAAGTTTCTGGTGGGTTCCCCTTATTTGTCTCCTCAATCCCGTGGTACGGTGGGGTTCTTCCTTCTGATTTATGTCTGTAATTTCCTTGTGATTTCTGGCTGATCTCTGTGACATTGTTTTGTTGGTTGTGAACTCATTAAGCAGAACTCCAGTGTCATGATCTGTATCTGAGCTTCTAGGCATCTCTTTATTGTACTGATTAGACCCTTTTTCTGTGCTTCTCCAGGGATTGACCCCCCAAGGGAGTCCTTTAATCGCTGGATGTTGGAGAGGAAGGTGGTTGATAAAGGGACAGATCCTCTTCTCCCGAGTGACTGCGAGCCAGTAGTGTCTCCCTCCATGTTCAGAGAGATCATGAATGACATTCCCATCAGGTACTGTTCAAAGACAGGGCACCTTGCTGGGATGATTTTGTCTTGGGCTAGTCCAGTGATTTACCTGCTGTGGTTCTGTGCTTTTGTGTTTTACTGTCGCTGGTGAAGTGGTAGGGTGCTGGTGATGTAAAGCTTGGGAGCTGGACCTGGCCTCCATACCTTCGTGGCAGCTGTGGAACTGATGCATGTGAATTTATACTTACCTCAGGTTATCCAGAATCAAATTCCGGGAGGAAGCCAAGAGACTGCTCTTCAAGTATGCTGAGGCTGCAAAACGGCTTATTGAATCCAGGTGGGAGTTCCTGTTGCAGGGCTGTCGTGTTCAGAGAAAAGAAAAGGTTATAGGGACTTGTAGAAGAGGCTGTTGGATCCCACCTTATTCAGTGTTCGTCATCATCTTAGTGAGGAAAAGCAAGGTTAGCAACATACAGAACAAAATCATGCAAGGGGCATCTTTTGATAGTAATTTTACAGTAAAATCTAATGTTGGGAAGCTGAACATATGCAAAGACAAGTGAGGATCTGTAAAATACTGGACATGGAATGCCTTCTGTCATTTATCCCTGAGGAAAAAAAACCCAAGAGTACTTGGGCACTCACTGCTATTAAAGACCAACAAGCTTGGAGTGGTGTTTTATTATACCAAGTCTGATTTTTCTGACAACTTCTGCCGCAGGACAGAACTGAAGAAGATAGCCTTGTGAGGAAAATAAAAAGCTTGTTAATGGGGTAGCTTTCTGAGTCACAAGCTCCTAGCAGTGGCTGCATTTGAAAATGAGAGGCAAGATCACAGTGGACCACTTCTGTCATAGATGAATGCTTTCATCTGCCTCTCCCATTGGAGAGAGGACAGCAGACAGCTGCACTGTGTTTTGGAGAAAGCGTGGCAGTCCCTAGTTGTACAAATGTCTGGAAGCACTTTCCAGAGGAGGCCTGGAGGGGAGTGACAGGAAGAAAGTGTCAGAACAGACAGAAGACTGTTGTGGGATGGAATATATTGCCGTGTAGCTGTGGGTTAAAGTTTGCTTCTGTTTTGTGCAGGAGTGCTTCACCAGACAGCAGGAAGGTGGTGAAGTGGAACGTGGAGGACACCTTCAGCTGGCTGCGACGGGACCATTCCGCCTCTAAGGAGGACTACATGGTCGGTATCTCTCTGCTCGTGCAGCTGAGTGCAGGGAGCCTGGGAAAGGATGGGAGGGGGTGTATTGGGTCCAGATAAAGGTCCTTCTGGAGAAGGCTGCCATTGCTTGCCTTTGCTCTGTGAAATGGGAGCGACAGCAGCATGGAGGGTCTCCCCAGTCTACCCCTGGGGAGTCCAGTGGCATGTTGTATAAGGGATTCTGTTCCTCTGGTTCTGCAGGACCGCCTGGAGCACTTACGCAAACAGTGTGGGCCCCATGTCTCTGCTGCAGCAAAGGACTCCGTTGAAGGCATCTGCAGTAAGATTTACTACATATCCCTTGAATACGTGAAGCGGATCCGGGAGAAGCATCTTGCCATCCTCAAAGAGAACAATATATCTGGTATGTGGTCAGCTCTGAAGAGCTATAGGACTACAGCACTGCAACATAAAGGCAGTGCCCTCTGGCCTGTCCCCATTCAAATGGGGTTATATGTTGGGAGAGCTGCTCTGAGTCTGTGGGGTTGAATTTAATAGAGTCTGAAATAGCCAGTGCAGCATAGGACTCATCTGAGAGATTCACGCAGTGCCTGTGCAGTTGCAAGGGATCTTTCCATTGGATACTGTTACCGCCTGTAATATCAAATACCATAAAGGTATGATTTGTCGTTATTAAGTAGCTTGTTGGGAGCTGACCACACTGAACAAAGTGTTAGTTCATTTCCCTGGACCACGCTTGTTTGCTCTGCTTCTTCACGAATTCCCCAGGGACAGCTGACACTCCCCTTCCTAAGTTCTCTCTCCTTCCTGTTTTCTCCTTTGCCACATTTCTTGGGTTCTAAGCACCTTCTGCACTCCTCTGCCTCCCAGCACGTCACTGGGCACACTTCCTTTCCCAGGAGAGAATTCACGTTCCTTGATCTTTTCTCTCTTTTCTTCCTAGTTTATGCCTGTACTTCTGCCTCTAGTCACCTTTTTCCATGGTCGCTGTTGCTTTCGTCACCACCGTTCTGTTAGTCCTTTTCCTTTTTAGGTCTTAGCACTTCTCAGACTCCCCGCAGTGTCTGCCTTTTGCTGCTTGCCTTCCCACCATATTGAATCCGTGGTGCCTTCCAATTGTTTTTTTCCTGTGAGCTCTCTTTTTTGCTGCTGAGGCTGAGCTGCTGTCTCCGATGGGTAGCCACAAGGTGGCAGGAAGATTCCTTTGCCTCTTGCATTTGGCAGCCTGGGAATGTTTATTGTGTTTTGGATGAGTTTGGTGCAAACTGAAATAACTGTTAGGAATGACTAGGAATGTGTTTTACTTGTCTGGAACATGCCTTGTGATGCTGGAATGGTTGTGTAGAGACTACAGGTCGCAAGTGTTAGAGGTGGAGAAATACTGTGAAATTCATCTTCTCTAGGCTCTGGCACTGGGGGAAAGAACTAATTTGGAGAATCAGCTCTGAACTTAGGTAGCTGCCTACAAGATCTGTAAAGTATCACCATGGTGTTTTTGGGGTGACCAACCTGCTCTTTATTCCTGTCACTGCACGTTTTGAGGTGGAAGGAAGATCTGTCCCAGATGGCCTTGGATTCTAACAGGCTGCCTTTCTCTCTGTTCTCCATAGCTGAGATAGAAGCTCCTGAAGTCCAGGACAGGCTCGTGTATTGTTACCCAGTGAGACTGGCCATCCCCTCCCCACCACTCCCCAGCGTGGAAATGCACATGGAGAACAATGTGGCGTGTGTGCGGTACAAAGGGGAGATGGTGAAAGTGAGCCGCAACTACTTCAGCAAGCTGGTAAGGGCAGAGTCCTGCGGGGCTTGTCACAAACTGCTCTTGGGCGAGAGGTTTCATTTCTCCTTCTCCTCTGCGAGGAGGAACTGTGCAGGGGGATGGCCCGCTGACCTCACAGTAGCAGCAATGAGGGCCGCTGCTTTCACCTTAGGCAGGGTCAGGCTTCTGCTGGGAATACTTAAAAGGCTTCTGCTGGGAATACTTAAAATACTCCCAACCCTTGCTGGGAGACACTCGCTGTTGGGGTACATTCATTCATGGTAGTAAAGCGCTTGTGGTTCACTCACAGTAGCCCATGCAGTAGCCCACCTGCTCCTGTTTTCATCAGTGGTCCTCTCCATGTCATGGTATATTTGTGTGCTGTTTTATCTTTGTTGATTCTGTTCGTGTCTAATGGCCGGGCTTTCTCTTTCAGTGGCTTCTCTATCGGTACAGTTGCATTGATGACTCTGGCTTTGAAAAGTTCCTGCCCAGAGTTTGGTGCCTTCTCCGTCGATACCAGGTACTGTCTCATCACAGCTGTACATCAGAAAGCCTTAGTAATAGTGGGGAATGGAACTTGTCTTTGCCCTGGGGGAGGTCCACAGCTCTCAGAGCCTGGTGCAAAATAGGGCTTAGAGGGGGTCCGTTGGCTTCTCCTGGTGTTTTGAGATAGGAGTGTGGTCTGGGGAGCAATTGTGATCTTAACAGGAGACCTCAGGGGTGGAAAAGATAAATTTTCATGAAAAAAACCTTCAGCAGTTCTTGACTCTTGAATGCCGGCTGAAGGTTCGTGGGGGATATATGTGAAAATTGACCGTTCATTTGTGGGGCCTGAGTTGAATGAAATATCTAAAGAGCATTCTTGGGTACATGCAGGGGACCTACATGAATTTGAGAAAGGACGAGGGGGCCCTGCATACCTAGAGGAGTGGGTGCATGGACGTGTGGCCCTGGGTCCGTGGTCAGTGAAGGGAGCAGCAGGAACAGCGAGTACAGGCACGGCTCACCGGGGTTTGCTCTCCTCAGATGATGTTCGGTGTGGGTCTGTACGAAGGAACTGGTCTGCAGGGGGCACTTCCCGTGCACGTCTTTGAAGCCCTTCACAAACTCTTTGGAGTGAGTTTCGAATGCTTTGCCTCGCCCCTGAATTGCTATTTTAAACAGTACTGTTCGGCCTTCTTGGATACAGACGGGTATTTTGGATCCAGGGGGTGAGTCTTACATTCCAGTGCCCTTGCTGTGTTTCTGCGTGGGTGTGTGCACGTGTGATGACTCAAGATGGGCTGACGTGTCTGCGTGTTCAGAGTGGTAGCTGTTTGTGTGGTGTCTGCTCAGAAGGATGTGTGCTTCAGGCCTGCCTCAAGGCAATGAGCGGACACAGACTGGCTCTGAAACTGTCAGGAGCGTGCTGTTGGTCACGACAGAGGGCTCTGGTCCCTGGAGTAATGCAGTTTATAGGTCTGCCAGTGCTTGCCCTTCTTCTGAAGAATGGGAGACCTGGGCCCTCAAGCAGTCACCTCCAGTGACTACAGATTGAGTGTGTCCCCATTGACCAGTCCCGCTGTTAGAAGTAGCAGGCCTGGTACTGCTAGGGTTTCAGACTTTCTGAGAGTATGACTGCCTTTTCTGAGGAAGTGATGCTTTTTAAGGTGTGAAAATGAGAATTCTACCCTCTCTGATAGGGATCTTTGCCTTTTTCCTCCAGCCCATGCCTGGATTTCTTCCCTATAAGTGGCTCTTTTGAGGCGAATCCTCCATTCTGTGAGGAGCTGATGGATGCCATGGTCTCTCACTTTGAGGTACGTTTGCTCACCTGTGGAGCTGTTCTGAATGGAGCTGTGCAGTCTCCTCCCCACCGCTCCCGCGTCCCCACAGCAGGGCTGCAGTGCCAAAGGCGAAGGACAGTGACGGTTGCGACACCGCTCTAGAAGCAGGAATATTTCAATTCAATAGAACTCGTTGGACACGTCATTGCTCGGCCAGCGCTGAGATTGTGTGTTGTTATTCTTGATCTAGAAACTGCTGGAGAACTCCAGTGAGCCTCTCTCCTTTATTGTCTTCATCCCCGAGTGGCGGGACCCTCCTACGCCAGCCCTGACCCGCATGGAGCAGAGCAAGTTCAAGCGGCACCAGCTCATCCTGCCAGCCTTTGATCATGAATACCGCAGCGGGTCTCAGCACGTCTGCAAAAAGTAGGCCCTTTTCTCATGGTCCTTCTGGGAATGTGTTTCTGAAGCTGTGTGACAGAAATAGCCCATCCCAAGTTGAAATCAATGGGAGATAGGGAGCAGGCAAGGAAAAAAGCAGTGCATAATCAGCCTGGATTTTTAAAATAGCTATACAGTATTGTGAATTTCACGTTCGTTTAACAACCGCTGAAGTACTTCACTAAGAAAAAGCTTGTGAGTGGGGTATTCCTTGGGTACAGGTCCAAGGAACCTGTGGTGCTGTGGTGATCATCTGTGCTCATCTGCCAGCCCTTGGATCTGGTGGGGCAACTGAGCAGTGTTTCTTGGGCTGCCAAATGCCACAGCCATTTGGTGTCACTCAGGGGGAGGCAGGATCTTGGTCCTCAATGGAGCAAACTGGCCCTTGGTCTGCTGTTTAAGCAACAAATTCAAACAACTTGTTTAAGCAACAGATGCTTAAACATTTAAGTTCTCTGTACCTGGTTACAATTGATGCCTTACTGTGACGAGTCTCCTTTGGGGACAGTGAAGTCCCAGTGCACATGCTGGCAGGGAGCTGCGTGGCTGTGCAGTGTCAGTGCTTCTCTTCTGAAAGTTCGTGAGCCTCTACCTTTACTCAGAATTGCCTGACGCTGCACTCTGCCTGCTCTGTTCCTCAGAATAATGAGAGAAAAAGGCAGAAATGAATACTTGTCCTAAACACGACCCGCAGGGAGAGGAGGGGCGGGTGGTAGGGAGCGTGACTGGTGGCAATTGTGTGACTTGCGGGCAGGTGAGCCAGGGGAGGTGCTGAGTTGCCTGTGTCTTCCCTTGCAGAGAGGAGATGTACTACAAGGCCGTGCACAACACAGCCGTCCTCTTCCTGCAGAACAGCGCGGGCTTTGCCAAGTGGGAGCCCACGCCAGAGCGGCTGCAGGAGCTCGTGGCAGCCTACAAGCATTCAGGCCGGACCCTCAGCTCCTCTTCCTCTTCCTCCTCCTCATCCTCCTCCTCCTCATCCTCCACAGCAGATAAAGAGCGGGAGCTGGGCCGAGAGCAGAGCAGCAGCAGGGAGACTAATCCCAACTAAGGCGCAGAGGTGCGAGGCAGCAGGGGAGGTGCCGGCGGCCCCGAGGAGGCTTTGCCAGGGCAAGTGGAGAGACTGCTGGCTGCGTAGCACCAGCCCGGGGGGACTCCTGCGCAGCAGCTCCACGGCACCTGCTTTCCTCTGCGAACTGCATGCCCCCACCCCGGCCCAGGAGCGCCGGGAAGCACCCGACCGCCGGCGGGGAGAGGAGGCTCGGCCACGGCCCTCACCGGAGGGCGAGGGAAAACCCAGCGTGGCGCAGCAGGAGGAGCAGGCAGCCCCCGAGGGAAGGGGGCAGCCGGAGCTGGGACGCATGCACAGGAGGAAGGACGGCGGGGACAGATGGAGGGACGGACGGCAAACACGAGTGCTCGGTGCCTGGCGCCGCAACTTGGAGGGGCCCCGGCCGCTGGTCGCAGCCCGGTGCCGGCAGGAGAAGGACGGGCAGAGCCCGGGGGCTCCTGTGGCCGCACTGGCACCAGCACAGCTCCGTGTCCATAGTGTAAATAGTTCTGTCCGTGGCGCCCGTGCTCCTCACAGGGCGGCTCCCATCGCATCCGTGTTTCTTTCCCACATGTGTGAGTCCCGTGTTCGCTGACGCTGTGTACCGTAGAGGGGAGGAGCGGAGAAGAGGAGTTTCTTTGGTGTGTAAAGATGTCTTTGCAGCTGTTTTGTAGTCGTTGTGGTTTTTACGCGGAGCCTCCGGGCTTTATTTAACCTCCTTGGGTTTTGTTTTGTAAGAATTAATTTAACACCGCTAACCATTTTATTACTTTTATCAAGAAGAGCAAAGTCTATTTTTGATTTCTGTTTCCTAGTTCTTAGGAACATTAAAAACCAGCATACAGCTCTGACCCGTGTCTGTGCCTTTTCTTCTGCCCTTGCCTCTGTCTCACTCTTGCTGAAAGGTTGAAAAATATTGGTTTCTTTTTTTCATTTCCAGAACAATCTGTCATCTGACCCATTCCGTGCTGCAGTGCCCTCCTGGTGAAGTTTTTTTTCCTAATGACCTGAGTGAATGCTTCAAAACAACCTGACCACTCTCGGTTTATTGTCTGCCGCTACACTCAAGAGTTTGAGCTCCAAGGAGTCCAGGCAGCTGTGGTTGCCCTCAGCCCCATCAGGGCAGAAGGTGGCAGCTCCTCCTGGCGTGGTCTCTGCTCCAGGGCTCTCGTACTTTGGTAGCCCTTTTCCCCCTGGTTGGGGAGACCCGGGCTGATCCGTGTGGAAGGTCCAGCCTCATTGGCACCAAGTGGTGACCGACACGGTGGTGACAGAGCTTGGCAGGGCTTTCCTGCAGTCAGTCCCTAACGAGGGGTGTCCGTGGTGAAGGGGTACCTTTCCTGGGTACAGCTGGGGCTCGATGCACCACGCTCTCCAAGCGTGGACCTTCCCTGGCTGGACTGGTCTCGCTTCAGCTTCCAGCCATCAATCTCGCCCTGTCCCTGGCTGCTTGGTTAAAGATTCATTCATTACCACCCCTCTCTTCTGGCCTAACGAGGTGAGGGTGGCTCTGGCAGTTCCAAGTGGTGGTGGTTCTCTGACCCGCCTTTGGGAATTTCCCAGCTTGACGGGCTGCAGGCACCCTGGCAGCCTCTCCTCCTCCCCAGCTGGGTTTTGCTGTCCCAAAGGAAAACGGCTCTGGAATGCGTTAGCATTGCCTGAGAGCCTGTGATCCTGGGGCTGTGTTTCTTGGCACAGATCGGAGAGGTCATGAGTTTTATTAATTAAAAGCTGGGAGCTGAGGAAGCGCAGAGAGTCCTGGGTCTGTGTCGTGCACGTGGCTCAGCACCGGGGCTGTTCTGGGGTAGGCAAGAACGACCCAGCCCCACGTGCTGCCCGTTCCCGGTATCATCTCCGCAGCTCTCAACAGCAGAGACAAGACCATTGACCTCCTTCAATGTCACTTGGGAGCTCTGGCAGTGAAAGCAGCAGTTTGTAAAGCCTTTTTTTTTCTTTTTCCCTTTAATTCATTACTTTGAGCCAAGGCAGGCTGAAGCGCAGGTGACCAGAGACACACCTTGATGACTGGAACTGTCAGCAGACCCACTCCTTGGTCACTCTGTCCTCACTGTGTCCTTTGTCTTGCTCTTTTGAGTGGTGGCCAATTACCTTGGTATGTATTTAATTGCTAGAGCACACCAGGAGATGAGCTCTGGGGGCAGAGGTGGGTGGGCTCTGGCTCTGGAGGAGCTTGGGGACAAGGTGACAGCTGGTGGAGAATCCAGTGAGGGTGGTGGGGCAGGGGATGGGTGGCCGGGACAAGGAGCAGGTTCTTGCAGAATTGAGCTGCCCTATCCTCAAGACCAGACGACCAAACAGCACAGGGCACCCCCATCAGCCTGGTGCCAAGATGGGATGTGACTCTTCCCACCAAAACACTCAGTGGTGGCTGTCACACAGCCCAGCCCAGCCTGTGCCAAGTGTGAAGCCAAGGGTGGGTGACACATGGGGCCAAGCTGTGTGAGGGGCTGTGGTGGTGGGGACAGCCAAGGACACAGCTGGGAACAGTGAGGGGTATGAGCAGGACTCGGGGGGATGAGGTCAGTGGTCACACTAGGAGCTGAACCTTGCCTGGTCCCCTGGAATAAAAGCCTCTGCCAAACCTTGGTGATTTCAACCAAAGGGCCTCTCACTAACATTGCTCCATGGAGCTCCTGACCAAGTCTCTTTTCCCAAGTCAGAGGCAACAGGACAAGAGGAAACAGCCTCAAGTTGTGCTGGGGGAGGTTCAGGTTGGATATTAGGAAAAATTTTTGCACTGAAAGAGTTATCAAGCCTTGGAACGGGCTGCCCAGGGAAGGGGTTGAGGCACCATCCCTGGAGGTGTTCAGAAGACGGGTTGACATGGTGCTGGGGGACATGGTTTAGTGATGGGTTTTTTTTTTGTCAGAGTTAGGTTGATGGTTGGACTCGATGATCTTGAAGGTCCCTTCCAACCTAGATGATTCTATGATTCTAAGTGGCTGCTCTGATGCAGCCCAGCCCTGCGCTCGTCAGGGTGTGGACGATAATTACCGGGGCAGCTCCCAGAGCTCAGCAAACAGGGCAGAGTCCTGCGTGGGGGAAGAAAACGTAATTGTTACTTGGCAGAGAAAGCCCGTCCTGCAGCCGGAGGGGTCTGAGAGCAGCCAGGTGTCATCCTGTCACCAGCAAGGGAATGGAAACCCCTGGCAGCACCGGGGCTCAGGCGTGTCCCCTGCTCAGCCATTGCTGTGTGGGGTCCCCACCATCGCCCGTGGCGGGTGGTCGCTGTCACTCTGCTGGCCACCAGGTGGGAGGTTTGTCCTGTCCGTGCTGGGGAGGAATCAGCGCTGCCTTCAGCCCCGGGCAGCGAGGGGGTCTCTGGTGGCTGCTGCCCCTCGGGGCTGCTGGAGACACCCCTGCAAGGCCTGCAGGCACTGGGGGGGGAGAATTGGCACAGGCTGGGGGCGAGATCCAGCCATGGAGAGGGATGTGACAGGGATTCAGCCTGTCTCTGGCAAGTGCTGTGGCCCCCCCAGTGCCCCCGGTCCTGGCTCCCTGGGGTGCAGGAGTGGGGTGACATGGCCGGGCATGCGCTGGTGGCATTAGGTGTTTCTGGGTGCCCTGGGGATCCCCATCCTGTGGGTGACATGGGCTCCATGATGGGTGTGCAGAGCTTTCCCCACTGGGCACTTCATGCCTGAAGCAGCTTTTCTCCCTGGGGCCATGCGGGAACCGTCCCTTCCCAGGCTGGGGAAGGGGAGAGGGTCTGCTCGTGCTGTGGGGGCGCTCAGGACCCCGCTCTCTGGCCACCCTCTCCCCCACACCAGGGGCTGCAGATCCCCAGGGGCCAGTTCCTGCAGCCCCCAGGCTGGGAAGAAGCATCCCCAGGGTTGCCCGTGAGTGGGGCTGCAGGGAGCCACACCAAACCTCTGCAAGCCCGGTGGGGGGGGTGGGGGGTGTCCGGGAGGACCTGGCTGTGCCCCCCATGGCGTGGGTGGCCCTGACCCACCGGCACCCTCCGCACGGCAACGGCACCGGCACCGGCCGAGCATCCGCCTCCCGCTCCGCGTTGCCAGGCCAACGCCGCGGAGGATGCTGCCAGCCCCTGCGCCGGGGCTGCCTCCGCAGCGTGGCGGGCAGCCTGCCCCACGCCTCTTCCATGGGGGACACGCCGCCACCCTGCCTGCCTCCCCAGGGCCCGGGACCGACCCACGGCCGCGTCCCACCCAGGAGCCCCGGCACAGACCGCAGGTACGGGGAAAGGTGGGGGGAGAGGGGGTAAAAGGGGGGAGACAGGCAGGGATAAGGGGGGCTGAAGGGCAGGGGGTCCCTACAGCCAGCAGAGCCCAGCGTCCAGAGCACCGGGGAGCCTGGATGCACGGGGGAGGGAGAAGCTCCAGCCGGGACCTTGCCCCCCCAAGCCCTGCAGCACGGAGAGGCCCCGGAACCTGTCCTGTCCCCTGGGAAAGATGTCTCCCTCCTTCCCAGCCACCGGGGAAGGGATGAGTCCCAGCGCTGGTGGCACCAGCCAGTGGTTAGAGCTGGGATGTGCTGGCACTGGGAGGCGGCTGCTGCTGGTGCCCCACTCCCCCAGCCCCTCTCCCCCAGCCCTGCTCTGTCACCGACCCCAAAGGGCTCACCGTGGGGTGCAGCAGGGCCCAAATCTGCCCCCCGAGCCCTTGCTCACAGCAGCTTCCCTCTCCCCCAGCCCAGCCAGCCCCCGGCCAGCCCTCTGGCAGCATGGCCCACCAGGACGGCGAGTGGGGGCCGCAGCCAGCCGTGCACGTAGCCCCCGAAATGGAGTGCAAGATCTGCTACAACCACTACGACGCCCGCGCCCGCAGACCCAAGCTGCTCCGCTGCGGCCATCGCCTCTGCGCCAAGTGCCTGCGCAAGATGGTGGTGCTGGGGAGCGCGTCCCCCCGCCAGCTCCGCTGCCCCTTCTGCCGCCAGCACAGCCCGGTGCCCGGCGGGGACGTGCAGCAGCTGCAGGACGATGGCGAGGCGCTGGCACTGCTGACGGGCCATGAGCAGGCCAAGAAGCAGGGTCCCCCTCCCCGGTCCCCCGAGGTCCTCCTCTGCCCCAGCGTACTGGAGCCCACGGCTGGCCCCGACTGCCTGGTGGTCACCATCCTGGAGGTGCCGGAGGACGTGGCCCCGCCGGAGGGTCTGGGTGGGCTGGAGGTGGTGCGGCTGTACCGCCCCGCCAGCCTGGGCACGCTGCCCTGCCATGGTCCCGGGCAGAAGTGTCGCTCCTGGGGGTGGCGGGCCGTCCCCCGCTTCATCCTGGGCGTCCTCTGCCTCCTCTACTTCAGCTCCCTGCCCTTTGGCATCTACCTCCTGCTCATCGAGCACCACAGCCTGGGCATCGTCCTGGTCAGCCTTGTGCCCTCCACCCTCCTCCTCTGCATCGTCTACAGCCTCTGCCAGTGTCTGTGCCGGGAGGTCTTTGGGTTCCCCCACTCCTGACCCTGCACGGCTGAGCCCTGTGCCTACACCAGGGAGGCTTTGGGCACCTTGGAGCGTCGTCCCTTGGGGTACGGGGTGTTCCCCGACCCATGCCTGACCCACAGCGTGGAGGTCTGCCTGGACCATTGGGAGATGCTCGTTGCCTGTTGCCTGGGGAATGAAGGGACGGAGGGCAACTCTGCTGAGAAGGACCTGGGGATACTTGGTGGATGAAAAACTGGACATGAGCCAACAATGTGCACTTGGTAGCCCAGAAAGCCAACTGCATCCTGGGCTGCGTCAATGGCGAGGGAGGTGATGCTGCCCCTCTGCTCTGCTCCTGTGAGACCCCTCTGCCGTGCTGCCTCCAGCTCTGGGGTCCTCAGGACAGGAGAGACATGGACCTGTTGGAACAAGTCCAGAGGAGGCCTCAATAATGATCTAAGGGCTGGAGCCCCTCTGCTGTGAGGACAGGCTGAGAGAGAGGGGGTTGTTCAGCCTGGAGAAGAGAAGGCTCCAGGAAGACCTTATTACAGCCTTTCAATACTTAACAGAGGCTTATGAGAAAGATGGGGGCAAACTTTTAAGTGGGGGCCGGTAGCGATAGGACAAGGGGTAGTGGGTTAAATCTAAAAGAGCACAGATTCAGACTAGATATAAGGATATTTTTTACAATGAGGGCAGTAAAACACTAGCCCAGGTTGCCCAGAGAGGTGGTAGATGCCCCCACCCTTGGAAACATTGAAGGTCAGGTTGGACTGGGCTCTGAACACCCTGATCTGGTTGACGATGTTCCCGCTCATTGCAGAGGGGTTGGACTAGAAGACCTTTAAAGGTCTTTCCAACCCCAACCATGCTAGGATTCCCTCACAGAACAGCGCAGGCTTTGCCAACTGGGAGCCCAGGCTGGCGCAGCCACAAGCATTCAGGCTGGACACTGAACTCTTCGTCCTCCTCCTCCTCCTTCACAGCAGGAGCTGAGCCGAGAGCGAAGCAGCAGCCGGGGGACTAATCCCAGCTCCGTGTCCATAGTGTAAATAGTTCTGTCCGTGGCGCCCGTGCTCCTCACAGGGCGGCTCCCATCGCATCCGTGTTTCTTTCCCACATGTGTGAGTCCCGTGTTCGCTGACGCTGTGTACCGTAGAGGGGAGGAGCGGAGAAGAGGAGTTTCTTTGGTGTGTAAAGATGTCTTTGCAGCTGTTTTGTAGTCGTTGTGGTTTTTACACGGAGCCTCCGGGCTTTATTTAACCTCCTTGGGTTTTGTTTTGTAAGAATTAATTTAACACAAAGGCTAACCATTTTATTACTTTTATCAAGAAGAGCAAAGTCTATTTTTGATTTCTGTTTCCTAGTTCTCAGGCACATTAAAAGCCCATGTACGGCTCTGACCCGTGTCTGTGCCTTCCTGCGGCTCATGGCCCCCTCTCCCTCACCCCACTTGTCACCCTGGGGCTGAACGGAGCTGTGTCCAGACCCCAGCCTTGGGAGTGGGGGGAGCCTGGTGGGTCTGAGCCCATTCCTGGCAGCCACTGTCCCGTTCAGCAAGAGGACAGGCACCGCTGCTCCCTCCCACCCCTCTCATGTGTGGTGCCTCCCGTGTGTCCCCGTCATTGTATGTCCCTCTGTCCCTCCCTCTGTTGCCCTGCGGCTCAGGGCTGTGCTGGCAGTGATGGCCACCCCAGCCCTGTGTCCCACACATGAACCCACCCCACGGGTGACATGCAGGGAGGGGAAAGAGGAAGAGGCACCAGAAAGGTGCCTAGAAAAGCTGTGTGTCTTCCTCTGCCAAATGGGGGGAGCCCGCCCAGGCATCCCAGCCTGTGGTGATGGCAAATCCCTGGCAGCGTGGCCAGGTTTGGGCAGTCCTGAGGGGCTTGGGGCAGGACCTGCCCTGCCCCCTGGGGGTGGTGGAGCCAACCTCAGCAGCGCTGGCAGTGGAGATGCCCACATCCCCACCAGCATCCCCATCCCTGCCAGCGTCCCCATCCCTGCCAGCGTCCCCACTGGCATCCCTTCCATTGACAGGTAACACCAGGAGGTCCAAGAACAGAGTCATGTTTATTAATGTCCCACGTCCCTCCCTGCCGACACCTCCCACTCTCCTCATCCTGGTCTTGTGGTCCTGCCCTGCCCAGCCATGGGGCTGTCCCCACCCCACAGCACCGGCCCCCACCTGGCCCTCGGGGATAGGGCACAGCCGTCCCAGCCCTACCCCTGCTCTGGCACTGCCAGGACCCCTGGAGGGCACCCGGTCTCACTGGGGGGAGATGCCAGCATCGCCGCCACGCTCCAGATCTTGGCTTTCTGAGGCTGCTTGCCCTGCCCGGGATCCGGCCCTTCCTCGGGGCTGCCCCCACAGCCATCCTGCGTGGGGCTGGGGTCAGGGCCGGGGGGGGCAGCCGGTGTGGCCCCCTCACCCTCACTGTCCTCGCCGTCTGAGGCACGCCGTGGTGCCCAGCCTGCCTTGTTCTCCTTCTTGAGGCGCCGGCGAGCGTTGGCGAACCAGGTGGAGACCTGGGTGAGGCTCATCCGGCTGACCACGGCCAGCATCACCTTCTCCCCCTTGCTGGGGTAGGGGTTCCTGGGGTGCCGAGCCAGCCAGGCCTTCAGCGCCCCGGTGCTCTCTCGTGCGGCCGCCGCCTTCGCCCGCCCCGGCTCCACAGGAAGGGGCTGCCGGCAGCAGGGCGGGCAGAGCCCGGTGCTGGGCAGCAGCCCCGGTGGCACCTCGTAGGCTGGTGAGACCTGGAGGGGGGGCAGAAGGGTGTCAGGGGAAGATGGGGTGGGGGGCAGATGCAGTTGGGGGAGAGGGGCTGGGGGATGTGGGGGTTCCGGAAAGGAGCAGACCTGGGTCCTGCTCTTCTTCATCCTCACCCATGCCTGGCATTGGGCACCCCAGGGTGCCAGGAGGGTGCAGGGAACCCAGAACAGCAGCTCCCAACCTCAACCCCAAACACCCCACACAGCAACAGCCTGGTGCCAGGAGGGGTCCCACATCCCACCCCACCGGGAGCTGCCGTGTGGCACTTACCGAGGGCGCCAGGAAGCTGAAGGGGGGTGGCAGCAGGCTGTAGCCGGCCAGCACGGGGCAGGGACAGGGCATCAGGGCTTGGGGGGGACCCCTCAGGGCTCCCCAGGGGCTCCTGCAGCCCCCCAGCTCTTGGCCTGGGCTCCCCTCACCCCGAGGAGCTGCCATGCTGCAGGGAGAGGAGCCGGGGAGCTGCTCCCCGGGGGTTTTATAGCTGCCGGGGTCCACGGTGACTGACAGCTGATTAGGGGGTATTAGCACCCAGGAGAGCAGCAGCAGGGATCTGGGGCAGACCCCTCCCCGGCTAGCGTTGGGCAGGGACTGGCAACAAGCATCCTCCCTGCCTGCTACCAGCCAGGACGTGGCCAGGACTCATGCCAGGACTCCAGCCACCCCACACACCCCCCCAGCCTCCTGACCCTGCTGAACCCCCAGGACCCCCCACGCAGACCCCAGGGATGGAGTGCAATGGCACCAGGGACTGGTGCACGGGGTCCACTTGAGCTCCATGGACACCCGCAGCCGTGGGGATGCATCACACATGAGGACACACAAGGGACACCGTACACTCGGGGCCCTACTGCAGTGCCAAGAGCCATCCGTCCCCATCCCTGACCCTGGGGCAGGGGTCGGCAGAGCCCCCTACACCACGGTGGGCCACGTCGGAGAGCTGGGGGATGGAGAACTTGCAGGTAGGATGTGGGCAGCATGAGGTGCTGCCCCAGAGCCCCCTCCTCCTCCTCCAAGGACCTCCTCCAGGTCTTTGCCCAAGCCCTGATGCCTGCAGCTGGATTCCTGCCTGCAGAGGGGTGAAGGGGAAGGGGTCCCACAGCTCTGGGGACCCTCTGCCTGGGTGGGGAGCCAGCCCCATAGGCACCGGGGTGTCCCTACCCGCTGGCGAAGGGGAGGCGGTGGGCAGGGCAGCTAGGAGAGGGTCCCCCCAGAGCCCACGACCCCCCGAGCTGCCCATCTCCTGCCGCTGCGTCTCCCCGCTCAGACTGGGATTATCCCACAGGTTGTATCCGTCATTAAATACCGACTAATAACGCTCTCAGGATATTAAATATGTAACAAACCCGCTTAGCGCTGGCCGGGGACGGGAAGGGGAAGGTCACCGGTGCTAACGAGTCCTGCTGCATCACCAGGGTCCCCACAGGCCCCTGGTGACAGCAGGAAGCCCCAAGGCCAAGGTGCCAGCACTGAGGGGCCAAGGTGCCAGTGCTGAGGGGCCACAAGCCCCCACGGTCCCACTGTGCCCCATGGCCAGAGCCCCAGCAGCACCCAGAGCTCCCCGCGTGTAGTGTCCCGTAGCCCTGGTCCCATCCGTCCCAGCACCGTCCCCACCTTGGGCTGGTCCCGTGCTCTCATCAGCCCCGGGCATGGAAGCCACGGGGCAACCAGGAGCCCGTGCTACCAGCCAGGAGGAGACAGCCAGGCCCAGCCCTGGCCACAGCCCCACAGCAGCCCCGTAACCTTGTCCCCACGGGACTCTTCCAGCCCTAATCAGTGACGCCGGCAGCGCCGCGGATCCGCTTTATTAGATAATGGGCCTGTAATCTAGGAAAGCGCCTGTGGATTGCGGCAGCGTCCAGCTGTGTCCACCACGGTGGTGGCCAGCTGTGGCCCGCCCCTCTCCAGCTGTGCCACAGCCATGGGGAAGGCTATGCACAACCACCAACACGGGAAACAGCTGGACAGGGTGGGCATAGCCATGCACCAGCATGGACAGGTGAAGGCAACAGGACAGAGCCACGGCCAGGACAGAGCCACAACCCATGGCGGCCAAGGCTGCTTGCCCAGGGAAGGTACGGGGCCACCAATACCCCCAGCTGGGCAATAAGGTTGGGGAGTTCAGCCTGGTGGACAGGGGATGAGCAGTGGGCTCCCTGGGGACAGTGGGGACCCCTGCAGCCAGAGAGGGAGGGTGCCACTGTCACTTTGGGCAGAGCACAGGCTCTGTGGTCACAGCACAAGCCCCCGCGCTGTCCCCGTCCCCTGCAAGAGCTGGACTGGGAGCCCAGCTGAAAGCCTGGTGGTCACACCCCACCAGTCCCACAGCCACAGGGCTCTGGCCTCAGGGAAGCTCTTGCTGAAGTTGGGTGGGCCCAGGCCTTTTTCCCCCTCGGGGGATAATCAGTCTAATGCAAAAGCACAGAACTAAAACTCCGAGATTAGCTGTTATAATCACATGTAAATACTTCCAGACAATCCGCTCAGGGAGGGGCGGCGCGTGTAGTTTGGGACAGAGTTACACGGGATTTAGGCTGTTTACCACTCGATTAATTTCATGACTCCAGCCCCAAACCCACCCTTGTACCAGATGCCTGGGACTCGCTTCCCACAAGTCAAGGTCACTCTGGCAGGAGGAAGCCGACAGCGCAGGGCAGCCACATCTGCCAGCGGCGACCTGCCAGGGTCCGGGACCCCTGTGTCCCAGTGGGACACGGTGGAGGAGGCAGCAGGAAGGCTGTCCCCGCTGGGAAGGGGCTGCTGCGGGACCACAGACCCTCCAGGGAAGCACAGGGGCAGGTTTCAATCCCTTTTTATTCATAAGCATAGTCAAAGCTTGAGAATGTCAGAATCGAACCCCTCCCGCAACCACCTACGAACCACCTCCAGAGTCCACCCCTCTTCAGAAGAAAAATAGAACATTTTCCACCTCTGCTTCTTCCTACTCTGGGTTCCTCCAGTCCAAAGCCCTACTGCTGCCTGCCCGCAGGCTGGAGAAGCCAAGGGAGGGACGGCTGCCCTCACGCCAGGACCGCAGGCCCCAGGGCTGGGGAGCGCAGGGCTGCGGCTGCACCCCCCTCTCACACCGCACCGCGCAGCCGCCGCGCTCGGCCCCACGGCTCTCCCCCTGGGTCCTGGCGTGCCAGGCAGACGCCGATCCCAGTTTGGCCCACACAGACATGATTCAGGAAAAGGGACTTCACACCATCAAGTGCAACAGGCAAAGAGACCGGCCACACGAGAGCGCTGCCACCGCTCAGCCCGCCCTCGGCTGCGGAGCAGTCTCTGCTGGAGGCAGCTGCCTGTGCCGGGGAGGATGCGCAGGACCCGAATGCCGCCGTGGCACGTTCAGGCACGTCCCTTGTAGCCCCGAAGCAATAAGGCAACTGCTGGCTGAGGAGGGTCCTGCCTGGTGCATCTGTCCCGCTCCATCTGGGTGTCCCGGCGCTGGCTGGGCCCGGCCCCGGTGCTACTCCGCCAGCGTGATGACGTCGTAGTGGATCCCCTGCTGCAGCTGCTGGATCTGCTCAGCCGTGGCCTCGGCGGTGAACACTCCCTGCGCCTGCGCCATCGCAGCGTCGGCCACTGCTGCAAAGAGAGGGGGGTCAGTGTCTCCTCCTGCCCGAGGCGGCTGCCCAGGGCCCCCCCTCCACGTTCTCCACCTGCCTCCAAGAGGCTGGCCAGGAGTGAGTGAGCACAAGGGCCACCGAGCCTCACGTGGGGCTCCATTAGGTAGCCTGGCTCGGGTTAACACACGTCAGGGTGTCTCCACCCTGTGGAAGCTGTTGCACCTCCCAGCACACAACTCATCTCCCAGGGATGGGAGCTGGTACCGTTCCAGAACTGACATGCTGAGACCAGCAAAGACGTCCCCTCAGAGGCCAAGGCTAGCCACGGCCCAGGGTTACCGGGACACAGGCAGCAAGGTGGCAATGTGGCCTCGCCTACGCCAGCCCTTCTGCCATAGATCACTGCACGGCTGCCTGTCACCCCTGCCAGCTACAGCCACTGAGCAGCCTCTGCAGGCAGAGAGGGGCTGAGGGTCTCAGCGGCTGCTACCAGGTGTCATTACAAACTGGCTGGCAGAACAGGTACCCCGAGACCCGGAGGGAGGTGGGACTGTCAGAGCTCGGCCCTGGTCCTACCTGAGACTGCTGAGTGTGCAGCTGCTTCCAGCTGCGCCTGGGTGACAAGCTGCTGCTCAGGTGAGACAGGCATGTACTGGATCTGCAGGGAAAAGAGAACAGGGGAGTCTGGGAGTGGGGAAGGACCCTCCTGGAGAGCAGCACTGGCCACTAGCGGCCAGTGAGTCACCAACCCATGTTCATCATTTATTTCACATCCCTCCCTCTCCAGCTCTGCTCAGAGCCCATCTCAGGGCAGCCCCCTCAGCTCCAGCCATGGTGCCTGATCCCTCACCTGTGGCTCCTGGAGGAACTGGCTGCCCTGCTCGTATTGGATGTGGGTGATCTGACCATCCTGTACCTGGGGACAAGAGCCACAGTGAGGTTTCATTAGGGCTAGTGGGCATCTCTGCCACAGGGAGCAGAAGGCCCAGCCCCACCCAAGGAACCCTCATGAGCCCTATCCACCACGCAAAGGTAGCACAGCCTGAAGCTTACCTGGATGTGATGTCCCTCTGGAACAACAACATACTCATGGGGAAGCAAGTGCTGTACACCATCCTGGGCAATGATGTACTGAACCTGCAAACACAGGGATTCAGACCCAAAAAAGATCACCACTGCCCACCCTCCACACCATAACAAGGTTGGTTCTTGCCTGTCTTCTGTGCCTGTTTCCATGTCACCTCTCCCCACCGCCCCCAGCTCTCCCCATTCCAGCTGCACAGAATCTTCTGGTTCCTAGGATGTGCATACTTCCCCTCACCTGGTTGTCAGAGGTCACTAAGTGCTGTACTGTCTGTCCATCGGCAGTTGTGATCTCCTGAATGTACGTAGCCTCCTCCTGCAGATCAGAGACAGCCCAGCGCCGTCAGTGGGGGTGGGCCTGACTTGCAAGCCCTCCGAGGAGGGAGCCCGCACAGCTCGTGGGGAGCAGCCACACGGTGTGGCAGGATGAGACCAATGGCCCTGACTCACCTGGCTCGTGACACTCTGCTCCTGCGCGACGATGATGTGCTCCTGCCCCAGGGCCTGCTGCAGCCGCTCGGGAGCCAGCACGGCCTGGCCAGATTGCAGAGCCGCTGGAATGAGGAGAAAGTCAGTGTGGACACTGCCGGGGCTGCTGGCCCCACTCCCCAGTGCCCCTGCCAGGTGCCCACTCCAATAAGGAACACAGGACAGTCTCTTAGCTCTGCTCACAGAAGGTCAGAAGCTGAACCAAACTCTCCCAACATGAAACTAGAGGTCACTGTGGGCAAAACGCAGCCTCCGCATCAGACCACAAACTCTGCTTTCTGTTTGAGCCATGAGCTGCTCCCAGCACCACCGCTCCCACAGCGCACTCATCTATTGGGAGCTGCCTGGAGGGAACACTGGATGCCCAGTTCTGCACAGAACAAGTCAGTGCCTCACCAGGGGAGCTCCCTGCACCCAGCCCCTTTGTCTTTGTACCCACCAAGTCCTGCCATAGCTGACAATCCTAACCTTCTGCAGGATCTCCTGGCCCTAATCCATCTCAGCCCACAAGTTGGGTGAATCCCCCACCTGCGGTTCTGGCCACAGGAAACCTGTAGGTCACCCCTGGTCAGAGGGACACATCTTACTCTGCAGGGTGGCCAGCGTGTCCTCGTCGCTGTTGAGTATGATGGTCTGCTGTGCAGCAGCTGCAGGCGCCCCTGGTCTCTTCCCCTCTGAGCTGTGCAAACGCTGCATGTGGAATTTGAGATGCCCATTACGGTTGAACCTATGAGAGGAAAGAGAGTGAGGTGGAGAGTGCCATGGGCACCACAAACACATCCTACAACATGGCCTGTCCAAGCTCCCAAAATGCCTCCATCAGGCCCAAATGCTGAATCCCCCCATGCAGAAGTTCCTTGGAGATGAAGCTGGGTCCACCTGCAGCAGGAACTGTTCTCAAGGCAGAGTCCCCTCTAACAGGGACTTCTCCCAGGGGTAGGGTCCGGGCAGCCAGCTCTTTGGCAATATCCAATCTCCTCTTAAGCCTTGGATAGCTCTTGTAGATCTCTTGAAGCAGCAACAAACTAGCAACGTTCACCCACCTCTGTCCACAGATCTGGCAGGCAAAGGGCTTCTCGTTGGTGTGCGTCAGCATGTGCCTGCGCAGGTCCTTTTTGTTCTTGGAGGCAAAGCTGCAGTGGGTGCACTTGTGTGGCCGAAGGCTGGCATGCTGGACCATGTGGCTCTGGGGACAGAAAGACAAATGCAGGGTCAGAAAGTCCCTGTTTCTCCAAACCTCTTGTGTTCAGGACTGCTCTGTGCCAGGAAACCTACCCGAACCTCCGGCCAGAGGGCTGCAGTGAACGGACAGTCAGGACACTTGAAGGTGCTGGGCCCAATGTGGGCTCTCTTGTGACTCTCCATTTCTGCTCTCCCTGTGAACATGGCTGTGCAAATCTTGCATGAAAACTTTTTGGCTGTGGAAATCTTGCATGAGAGCTTCTTGGCTGTGGAAACCTTGCACGAGAGCTTCTTGGCCACGCCTTGGAGCGCAGGCCACTTGACCTTTGGGGATGAGATTTCCTGCCCCTCGGATGCTGGGGATAAAGACGAGTCCTTCTGGAGCTGCCTGGTGACACACTGCACCAGGGGCCACTTGACGCCGGCGGGTTGTGCCTCCTGGCCCTCCGCAGGCGAGGGAAAGGCAGCGTCCCCGCTGAGGGGCTGAGAGAGAAACACCCAGTCACACCTGCTCACACTGCTGCCCGAGACGGGGAGGAAGCTCAGCTCCTTACCTCAATGTGATGGAACTGGCTCCCTGGAATGCCAGATGACATGATATAGTGATTGTTATGCTCCTTCAGGGCCTCCTCTGTCATCACGGCTTCGCTCACCACGACTGCATGGGAGGTCTCCGCAGAGCTCTCCTCCTCACTGCTGGAATGGACAGGGTCAGGGAGAATCTGCCCCGTCCTCATCACTAAAATCTCCTGATTTGAGGTCAGAGGTGCTCCTCCCCACTCCTCCCATACAGCTGACCTGTACAGTGTGCCTGGAGCTTGAATCTCCTCACTGATGGGTGTGATGATGCTGTACTCTGTCGTCCCACCAAATGGGATGGTGATCTGCTGCAGCTCTGAGCCACCCAGGGTCGCCTCTTCATAAGCCTCCTGCACCAATGTCTCCCCAGGCTCTGCCATGTGCAGTGTCACCAACTTCTGCTGCTGCTCCTCAGAGTCCATCTCTGTCCCCTCCTCCTGTGCCTGCGGCTCACAGGGGGCCTGTGCTTCTCCTGAATCACCCGGCTTCACCACTGCCACCTGAAGGGGAGGAACAGCAGCTCAGCTGGAGGAAGGCAAGGCTTTTGCAAGACACCCCCTGAAGCAGAAAGAGCCCTGAGCTCTGTGGAAGGCTGGGAAGCTCCCACCACCACCCCCCAGCAGGCACAGCCCTGTCTCAGCCCTCCTCACCTGCAGCGAGCCCGTGGCCAACTCTCGCTGAGTGCTCATGTTCAGCAGGAGATCCAGGGCAGTCTGCGTGGCCAGTTCTGCAGATCCAGCCACATCTGTTGGGGTCAGGAGAACGTCAGGCACATGCTCACCCACCTCCTCCCAATCCTCGCCCCCTTCCCTGGGAGCTCACTTACCTTGTTCGTAAATGATGGTGGCCTCTCCCAGGGAATCCTGTGAGAGGATGGGGGGCTCTGCTCCTGCGACAGCCTGGACCGTGTGGTAGGTGACGGGGCCAAGAGGCGCCTGCGTGAGAGAGAGCACTGACAGCGTGGCCGGGGCCAGTGAGCAGCAGGAGGAGCTGGGACACGGGCAACAGCACTCACCGGTGGACTGGCCTCTGGCTCAGCCGGGGCCTGCACCTGGCTGTGCTGCTGCTTCAGCTCCTCGATCTGCTGCAAGGTGAAGAAGGGGCGGCGGCGACATGGCGGCTCCTCGGGGTGCCTCTGTGCCCACTCCTCAAAGGAGTCGGGGTGGCGGCAGTGCACATGGAGGCGCAGGTTCTTCTTGTGCTTGGTGGTGAAGTGACAGAACTCGCACGCAAACGGCTTCCCTCCTGTGGGACACGGGAGGTGGGAGTCAAGCAGGGGCTCCCCGAGGGACGGCAGGGAGAGCACATGGGCTCTGACCGCCTCCTGGAGAAGTGAGGGTGTAGAACATTGGGGCAGTGGGCAGGCAAGCAGTTCCTCTCACCCGTGTGCTTGACAGCCATGTGCGAGACCAGGAAATCCTCCCGGAAGGTGGAGTACTTGCAGAAGCTGCACTTGTAGGGCTTGTCGTTCATGTGCGACAGCTGGTGGTTCAGCAGGACCTTTTTGTCCTCGCAGACATAGTCACAGAACTCACACTTGAACCTGCCAGGACAATGCCGCCTGTCACACGGGCAGCAGGGACCTTCTGCCCTCCCCTCTGAAAGGACATGGGCTCTACCAGGGCACACCTGTTGCCAGGTTCCTACCTGCGGTTGGCAATGGCCTGGATGTGTGTCAGTAGGTGCATCTTGAAGGTGTACCGCTTCTTAAAGGACTTCCCGCACTGCAGGGGAGCAAAGAAAAGCAGCGTTCACCTCCTGTCCAGCCTCACTCACTGCCAGCCCTTCCCCAGGCCGTGTCCCCAGCCTCACCTTGTCACACATGTGTGGCTTCTCAGTGCTGTGTGTCTTCATGTGCTGCGTAAGCCTCTTCTGCATGGGGTAGATACGGTTGCATACAGGGCACGGGAAGGAGTTCAGCTTTGGGGGCTGGAGGGAGAACACAAAGATGAGCTCACCTGGCAGGGGCTCACCAGTTTCCTTACCCTCTCCCCACTGCAGGACCTGGGCTGCCTTTCCTCAGGTGATCCAGAAACACTGCCTTCAAGGAGGCACCAAGAATTTGTGGAAGACCCAGACATGCCTCTTCCCACATAACAGTGCTGAGAGACAAGCCATCAGGCTACCCAAACTCACCGGATCGGCTCTCTTCTTCCTGAAAAAGAAAGAAAAAAAACACCCTTTGTGTCAGCCACATCTCAAGTCCAAACTCCCTTGTACCCAGACACCAAAACTACCCGTTTTGGAAAGGGCCAGAGGTCAGGAGAAGGGACAGCCGTGGCTGCCCTCCCAGGGCAGGAGGAACAGTGTTAGTGCCATTCAGCCAAGCTGCAAGACAGTCTCCAGGACTGCACTTCCCTTACCTGTCCCGGCTGTGCACTGTGGAGTGCCGGATGACGTCCTTCTTGTACACACTGGTGTAATTACACTCCTCACACTTGTAGGGTTTGCTGCCCACGTGGTTGAACATGTGTTCCTGCAAGAAGCAGAATGGAGGCCGTGAGACCTGGGGCTACCAGTCACCCTTGTGGGTACCAGAGCAGGACGGATGGTGCTCACCTTGAGGGAGGACCAGCGCCGGGAGCGGTAGCTGCACTGAAGACACTTGAAGAGCTGCGGGTCATTGGCCTCGTGTGAGTTGACGTGGAAACGCAGATCATCGTGCGTGAGGAAACGCGAGCCGCAGATCCGACACAGGTAGGGCCTCATCAGGGGCTTGGGTGATTTGTAGTAGTACCTGCGGGAACAGGAGCGGGGCTCAGAGCTGTGGTGGCAAAGAGGGGCTGGACCTGCCCTGGGCAAAGGCCAGAGGGCCCAGCACCGGCTCGACACACACCCCTCACCTGCGCCCCATGTACTTGCGGTATTTCTTGCCCAGGAAGCGGCGGGAGGGCCGCCCTCGCCTCCTGGGGATGACATCTGCCTCCTCGGGGCCAGTGTTGGAGGAAGGGTCCTTGTTCTCAGAATCAGACTGGCTAATGCTGGGCTCTGCCAGGCTCTCACTGGTCCCGTTCTCCAGGCCAGAGGAACTGGCTGCTTCGGAGTTCTGCAGCTCATGGCTGGGTGTGCTTTGGGATGTCACCAAGGGCTCCACCTCCCCTCCTACTCGACAGGACACAGCACAGCTCTGTCACACACCCTCCCTCATGTACCGCTCCCTGCTCCAGCCCAGCACAGGGCTGCTGCCTCCCGCTTCCCTCACCTTCAGGCACGTCCTGGGGCATGTCCTCCATACGAGGAAACTTGCGGGGTCTCCCTGGGCGTCGACGTGGCCTCTCCTCGCTGGATGTGGGGACAGTGCGGCTGTACTTGGGCTGTCGCCCACGGGGTTCATCCTCAGCTGGGTTATAGTCACTGTCCTCTGCAGGTAAGAGGCCCAAAACATCAGACAGAGACTGGGAAAACACGAAGCTACATAAGATGAGGGGAGGATGAGTCCTACCTTCAGGGTCATCAATAGCACCGGCATCCATGATATCATCATCTTCTTCTTCTTCTTGGACCTCCTCTTCTGCAGTCTTTGGAGCCGATCCCCCCTTTCGTGGACGTCCTTTCTTTAAAGCCAGAGCTGAACCCACTGCCACACAAAACAGAATGAAAACTCTTTACCAGACTTACACTCAGGTCCTTACACTCATACTCCTCCCCCCATTTCTTCCCTGGCGAGAGCAGAGCCCATCTGCAGTGAGATAAATTTTCCACAGCCCTTAGCACGCACCTGGCTGGAAGTGCCGTTCTTTCATGTGGTTAATTAGCGTTTTCTTGGAGACACTCTTGTACTGACACATCTTGCACTTGAACTGCTGCACCACCACCACCTCCATCATCTCTTCCAGGGTCTCCATGTCCGGCTGGTCCAGTTCCTCCCCACCATCTGCCTCTCGGGCCTGATCTGGCTGTACAGGCAGCTCCAGCACTTCCAACTGCTCGGAAGGGTCTGAAGGGCCGGGCTGGTCAAGGCATGTGGAGGTAGGTCCATCAGCAACAGCTTCTATTGCCAAGCTATTGGCCAGAGCAGAGGTGGCCATCTGGGACACCATGGGGGCACCTGAAACACCAAAACCAGCTCAGCCAAAGAGAAGACCTTCACCTGCATACAGGCTGCACCCACACCCGGGGCACAGGGCTGAACATGAGCTCAGTAACAAGCTCCCAAGAGTCAGCACATCCACAGGGACTTTGGTACAGGCTTTGTGGCCGATGTAACTGGGATACCCGCTCCAGGCCCCACTCTTACTGAACAGACTGAAGAGCCAGAGACAGCCAGCACCAGACACCCCGGGGTGCACCCTTACCATCATCGGGGCCTTGCAGAATGAGGTACTGTGTAGTCTCTGCCCCACCGTCCTCTGCACTGGTCACAGCGATGCAGCCTGGGAAGAAGAGGACAGCAGAGTGTTAACTGCCAGACACAGGGGCTGCAGAGTCACTGGGACTAACTGGGGCTCTCCCAGACTCAGTCACAAGCAGGAAGGGGTGAGGAAGGTCCAGCTCCAGGGATGGAGCCTGCCCTGGGCTATTGGCATCATAGCTGAAGGAACAGACAGACAGAGGGAGGACTGTCCAGCAGCCACAAGCTCCCCATCAAACCCTGCAGCTACTGCAACAAGGCAAGAAGAGAAATCCCCGTAGATCAAGGTGCATACTTAGGCATGTACATATTTCTCCCTCATTTCCCAAGGTCTGGCACAGCGGCAGCTCCCTTCCCCAGCTCCCCGAGCTGATTGCACATGGAGCACTCCAGAAGGAGAGTGGGCAGGTCTGCTGGACGTGTGAGTAACTGGGAGCACACACTCACTCTGGATGATGTCAGGCCCAATTGTGGACTCGATGATTTTGTCGATGGCAGAACCTAGGTCCGAGGAAGTGGATGTGGTGGAGTCTGACACGATTGTGGCTCCATCTGTGATGACACTGGAGTGGACCAGGACTTGTGGGGACTCTGACACCATGATGGACTGGCTCACAGTCGAGACACTGGAGACCAAGGTGGACTGGGCGATGGAGGATGAATCTGGCAGGTAAATCCGGGGAATGGCATCTGTGCTGGAGCTGCTCTCCGACACCTCTTCCTGGTGGAAAAAAGAAGAAGCCAGAAGAGCTTAGATGAGAGACCTTTGCCAGGTCAGGCCCTCATATATGCAAACAACACATGTGTATCTCTGCAGAACTGTTAGAAAAGGCATGAGAGCAACTCCTTTGGCATTGCCAAGGACCCTGGACTACTGCTCTTGCTACTAAGGAGAGTTCACAGATCGGCAAGCAGACACCCAACTGGTGCAGCAGAGCTGGTTCCTAAGCTCAGTTTCCCAGAAATGTCTACAGAAATTCTCCTGAACCAGAAGCCCGGCAGGTCCCCCTTCCCCAAGCCGACTGCCGCCCCATCTTCCCCGTCAGTTCCTACCAAGGAGACCCCACTGCTGTCGGAGCTCTGGCCCACGCCGGAGTCATCGGCTCGGGAGAGGGGGCCGGGGGTCGAGGCGGCGTCGCTGCTGTCCGCCGACACGGCCTCCGAGGTCCCGACGCCCAGGCCGCTCTCGGAGGGCTCCTCCCGCGCCGCCTGCGGGGCCGCGTCGCTGCTGCTCTCCACCGCATTCTCCTCCATGCCCGCCCTGCCGGGGCCGCCTAGGCTCGACCTGAAAGGGGTGGGGAGGCCGCCGCGGTCAGGGCCGCAGCCCGCCACCCACTTCCCGCCGCCCCCGGCCGCCGCAAGGATCCCGGGCCGGGGTCCCGGGCCGGCTCTCGGGGCACCCGTGGAGGGATCGGAGCCGCCACGGCGCCATGCCCGGGGGTCCCGGCCGCCCCTCACGGGGGGCCTCGGCGCCGCCCGGCTCCCCCAGTCCCGTCATGCCCCGCGGCCCTGCCCAGCCCCCGGCCGCCATCTTGCCGCGGGGTCCCCCCCGCCGCCTCCGCGCGCGCGCACACGGCGGGGCGGCCCCGGTGCGCCGGGGTGGGGGAGCCGCTGTCCGCGCCGGGGCGAGGAGTTCCCCCCGCCGTCGCCGCCCGCACGCCCGCCCGCCGGCCCGCGCCCTCACCCGACCCGCCGCGGCGCCGCCGCGCCTCCGCCGGAGCCGGCATCACAGCGGCCGCCATGCCCCCCCGCCCTCGCGCCGCGCAGCGGTACGAGCGCGCGGACCCCGCGCCGGGACTACTTGCCGCACCCCCCCAGCCCTGCCCGGAGCGCTCCCCGTTGCAGGGAAGCGCTCCTCGCTCCGGCGGCCGCCGCCGTCTCCCGGCACCGAGCGGCTCCGCCTGCGGGCTGGGGGGTGAGGGGTGGGGTGGGGGGGTTGGCACCCTGTCGGGGGACTACTTTCTCCGCGGAGGGATTATGGAGATGGTGCGATGATCCTGCGTCATGGCGTCACGAAGCAGCGCCTGGGCCCTGAGCGTCGGTGTCGCGCCGGGTTGCGCCCATCACGTGATGAGGAGGCGGAAGCAGCGGCAGCGGCAGCGCCGAGTCGGCGCGGCAGCCCCGCGGCCCTCTCGTAGCTCCCAGTC
>JAOQGH010000005.1:5647305-5670576 GCA_025769975.1 Gallinago jamesoni
GCCCTGGACGAGCTGCGGGGGCCTCTGCTCTCCCCTTCCCCGGTGGGCCAGGGTGCCGTCAGACTGTTAAGTACTTCCCCCCTCGTTCTCAGGTGAGGGGACATTGCCTGGCAGGCGCTGCAGGTTTTCTCTGTCTTAGAGAAGCCGAATTTGCCTCTTTTAATGGCAGCTCTGCAGCTGAACAATGGCCATCTGCCTCTGTTCTCTTGCCAACCAAACTGTCTCCGAGTTGGTTCACGCCCCACCGCAGCCGGCGATGGGTGCCTGGGTTGGCAGGCCCAGGCTGGCTGCTGGCAACACTTCCAGCGCCTGTGCTCAAGATGCACAACCTGGGGGGCTGCTCTGGCCTGGTTGGGGGCTTCCAGCTCACTGTGGGCGGTGGGGCTTTGCCAGCACCTCCTGCCACCACAGCGTCCCAGCAGGGATACACTCAGGAGCCTGTCGCTGCCCCAGCTCTCTGGCAGCACAGTGTCCTGCCGTTTCCTTCAGCGGAGTTCAGCTGTGGATGGAGAGCCTGGGCTTGGCTGCTTCTGGCCAAGGCTTCTGGCCCAGCAGGGCCCTGCTCCACACTGATACCTTTAATGAATCCCTGGCTTGGGTGACTCCTTGCACTCTCTGATGTTTTCTCATGTTGTAGTGCTCTATCAAGAGCATCTCTCCTGTGTTTTTCCTGGAAGAAAGGCAGCCATATTGTGCCTTCCAAGGCTGGGACATATCCGGGCTGAGCCTGGCTGCCCAGTCCCCGTGGAAGGGATATGCTGTGAAGGGACCAAGGCGTCCTGGGGCTCAGGGCCACTAGGACTGAGTCAGCCCGCAGTGCGGCTCTGTCCAGAGCAGGTCTGGGCCGGCAGTTGCATTGTCTCACTGGCCAGAACGGCCAGTACAGAGCTGGTGCTGACATGGTGCCAGCTGCAGAAGGACAGACAGTGTCTCACCTGGCACAGTCTGAGCGTGGAGTTAGCCTGCCAGAAATCCAAGTGGATGGGTGATGGATGAGTAGGGTGGGCTGGATCAGCACTCTGTGTCGTTTGGTGGTGGTGCTTCTGGTCCAGGGTGAGGAGGGCGGTGGCCGGATTCATCCCCTCTCAGCCCAGGGCTCCTCCGTGGGGCTGTGTGAGTCCCTCACATCCGACTGGCGCCTCCTGCCTCGGGCGAGGCTTCTCGAAGGCGCTGTCGGTAGAGGCAGCAGAGGAGCTGCCGCTGAACCGCCGGTGTAGTATGCCTGCATCTTCTGGCTCTTTTTCAAGCTAATTAAATACATCCTTGAAAGGTTTATGCCCTCATCTACCACAGGGCTGTGGCATCAGTGGAATGCATCTCCAGGCTGCCTGCATGAGCACTCCTGCTGCAGCAGCACTGCCTGCCAGTGGCTTGGGTGCCGGGTCCCTGCCTGCAGCTGGCTGCTGCCACCGCCGTCATGCCAGAGGCCAAGAGATGCCAAGGGGTTGGGATTTTTTCCCCCATTACTCCTTTTTAAAGCAGCCCTGCATAGTTCCACAGTTGCTGGGGGTGAAGTGGAGCTGGATAGGATGCAGGAGACTCTTGTGGACAGTGTCTCCTCTTTGATGCCCTCTCTCCATAGCTCACGCCGGGGGAGCCTGGCACTGTCTGTGACCAGCTGTGGGGCTGACCTTGTCTGTGGGCTTGGGGCATCCCTGTGCTCCATGCTGGGGGAAGCTCCTTGTTTCTGTTGGTGGGTAGTGGCTGGAGGAACCCCTGGCAAAAGCTGCCTTCCAGGTAGAGGAAACAGGATAGATTTGTGTCAGATTGGCAGGTTTTCCTCTCTTTATGCCTTCAGTCAGCTGCTGTTGGAGACAGGTGAAGGATTTTCCCAACAGGTGACCTCTGGGAGCCTCAGGGGGACTAGTATGGACCCTCCTGATGTTGGCTCAACTGGTGGAAATTTTCTTAAATTTTCCCTGTTACCCTGCAGAGATAGCCCATGTCCTCTCTCTCAAAGGATTGTACCAGCAGGAGCTTTGCTGAGATGGGTAACCTGCTATTTTTAAAAACACTGCGTGCCCCCGAACTGGGGTGAGCGGGGAATTTCCAAGCCAGGCAAAGCACCGCTCCGCTCTGATAATGCTCTGCCATTGCAGCTCCCGTGCTTGAAATCATTTCAGGGCCAAAGAAAACACAAAGAAATCTTGTCAAGAGGCTTAAGAGAATCCAAAAATGGATGCGGCGTGGGTTGGATGTGTGTCCAAATACCTTAGCAGGGGGAGTGCCAGGTTAAAGGCCTTTCGGGAATAGGCTGAGAAGACAACACAAACGCTTGTGCCTGGGGAATAAAGCGATAAGACTTGAGCGGGATACAGAGCTGATTTTTAACAGGCTGGTTGATCAGCTGCACTGACAGGCGGTCCCAGGAGGTGGAAGTTTTCCCAGCTCCATGCTTTTCAGCCTGGATACGGCGCTACAGCCAGATAAGTGCTGCTCGGGGCAGGGCGAGAATGCGCCGACCCAGTGACTGGTCAGGATCCTGTTCCCTCTGGCCCCCTCAGCCACACTGGTCTGCCCCTTCCCCAGCAGCAGTTTGTTTGCCATGATGACCCACGTCGGAGGCTTGCTCTGCTCCCACAATAGCTTCTCCATGAGCTAATGGCTTCAGTCAGTGTCCCAGAATAGGTGGTGGCTTGTGCTGAGCAGGGTGCCCAGGGCCATGCCCCTCCAGCCTCCCTGCAACCCGAGCCCCCGGACTTCCACCGTCAGTGATTTTGTCGTCCCTGCTGTTTGTTCCTCCTTGTTTCCTTTTTTCTTTTTAAAGCAAACATTGCTGGTGATGTTTGTGTAGCTGCAGGGCATTAATCCACATCAACCAGGCTCGTATTTATATCCCACCTGGGAAGGGCAGTTGCATCAGCACATTTTGTAAAACGTTGAGCAAAACAGCCCTTGCTGCAGGAAATGGGTTTTTCTTCACACCAGATTGCTTCACCACTCAGCTCCTTCCCAGCAACGGCGGCTCCTGAAGAAGGCGCCTGGGGCTCTCCCAGGGGATTGCTCTGTGCTGGGATGGCAGCAAGCCGGGATAGCTTCCCGCCGGGCACGGCTCCGGCCCCTCTGCCGTGTGCCCAGGGCTTGCTGGGCCACCAGCTCTTTTGTGGAGAGCAGCCTCCCTCCGGTGCCAGCTGATCCTGTTGGGATCGCTGCTTCCCAGGGCGCTGGCACAGGTGGGAGTGTCATGGGATAATGCTCCGTCTTCTGTGGCCACCAAGGCTGCGGCTGAACCCGTGGCCTCGGCCATAATGCCACCCTTGGGCTCAGGCAGGGCACTCCCGAGACAGGCAGGAGCCGCTCCCAGCTGCTCCCCGGGGACGCGGAGAAGCTGATGAAAGCCCGTGGTGAGGCCACTTATATCTTCACAAGGTCCCCTTGGCAGGAGGTAGCTTGCTGGCCCTGGCTCTACCAAGCCCGACTGGGCTGGGAGGTGCTGCCAGTGGCTGCACTGTGGGCACAGAGGGACTCTCCTTGGGGCAAGGCGGTGCCGGGCGGCCAGCCTGGCTCTGGATGGAGCGTGCAGCCCCGCTCCCTGCCAGCATCCCTGCTACTGCTCCACTGGGTGCTCCTGCCTGCCCGAGGGGGCCATGTTGGTGCCCTCCTTGTGTCCCGCTGCCTCCTGGGCCATTGGTGCCCACTGCAGGCTGGAGTGATGGTGGCACTGAGCTGTGCCATACGCTGCCTGTGTCTCGTATTGCACCCGGGTCAGAGCCATGGCTGCTGTTCCCGTAGGGCTTCGGGACCATCGATGGCGTTTCCAGGATGTGTTTGGAGCTGCTGAAATGCAAACAGCCGCGGCTGCGGCGCTGCCTGGCCCCTCCTCGCCTGCCAGAAGAGCTGCTGCTGCTGGTTGTTTTTTTTCCCCTTCTGGAGGGATCCTGTGGCTTCCTTCCCAGAACCTGAGACCTCGGAGCCATGGTCCAAGGCCACCGGCTTCCACCCTCTCCTGTGTTGCTGATTCATCACTGCTGGTTAGTTAAAAAATGGTAATCAGCAAATTACTGAAATATAAGTAAAATAAACAAGGTGGGCAGGAGAACTGTGTGTGTAGCAGAGTCCCAGAGGCCTTAAACATGTGCTGTGCCGGGTCGTTCCCATCGCTTGCGCTCATCCCCGGTGCAGGGTCCCCCATGGTCTCCCATGGAATGGTGGAGTTCGGTACCCCGATGCTGCTGGGGGGGGTCCCAGCCTGTGCCAGCCCCACAGCCCTGCCCATGGCTGCATCCCCTTGGAGGCTGGAGAGACCGCTCAACTCTGGCATGGCTGTGGTTCTGAGCTCCACCGGGTGTGGTGTTGGTCTAGTTGGAACCCCCACCCCTGCCACATGGAAGGGGGTCACCAGACCCCAGGGCTGACTGGGTGGACTCCAGGACTGCTCTCTGCTGCATGGTGTTCAAATGTACCCGTGGTGCTTGGGGCATGGCAGTTCCCGACGAGCCGGTGGCTCTTGCTCTGGTGTTCTCCAGCCCTTCTCCTCTCCTGGCAGTGTGGCAGCTCTCTCCATCCCAGTGCTCCCACAGCCCGGCAGCTGCCTTCCTCCCCTCCTGTGGCACCGATGCCTGCAGAAGAGGTTGTAAAAGCCCCCAAGGGTCGTGCAGCCCCAGCAGCTCCCCGGCTGACGGCCAGGCCGTTTGCCGTTCCCCGGGCTGCCTGGGTTTTGTCCATATGCCTGTGTTGACAACTGAGCCATTCTGAATTAATTTGGCAGCAAACGTGAGAACAGTTGTCAAATGTTTTACTGAAATCCGAGCATGTTGCATCTACCACTCTTCCTTCTGCTTCTTGTAGTTTACAATTAAATACAACCAGTTTTGCCCATATTTCACCTTCTACAAACCCCCGCTTCTTATTCCTGAGCCGCTTCGTTGCTGACAGCCGCCGGGTTCCTGGCGCCGCTTTGTCCCCCTTCGCGTGCCGGGCAGGTTCATCGTCATTGTCACAATTGCTGCTCTTCCCGTTTTAGCAGGCAGCTGCTGTGCCCGTCTCACCGCCAGAGAACAAAGCGCTGCCCACCCATGCTGTGCCATGCTGTGCCGTGCCAGCTGACGGTCCCGTGCAGCAGCTGTGACTCCAGGAGCCTGTGGCCACCCAACCCCATCCTGCTCCGCTCCCCTCCCAGCCCCTGCCTTACCCCCATGGGGTGCAGGAGGTGGCCTCAGCGGACCTGATCACCCCAGATCCTGCAGATCACCCCAGACAGCAGCAGGGCTGCCTGTGGGCACCCCTTCCCGAAGCCCCCGTGGGTGACAAAGTCTCGGTGCTGCCCCATGCAGCCCATGGGAGCCAGGGCAGTCCCGGTCCCTGTGCCCCTCTCACATGCCTGAACCCACTGGTGTCCCGCTCCTGGCAGGTGGGGAAAGTTTGGGAAAAAACAAAAGTTGGTCAAAGCCGGAGGCAAAAGCTGAGATGGGACGAGGTTCAAGGGATGGGGAATGAGTTAACAGCAAAGCAAGTCATGAAACACAAGAGCCCCATGGCATTTGGAGCTCTTGCCTTCGTTTCCTGCAGCCCGAGGGCAACCTTGGGCTGCTGGGCTGTTAATGCCACTCTCCAGCAGATGGGACAGTCTGGGCTGTTTTCCCTCTGGATCGAAACCCAAGGTGCTTTCGGAGGCCTCTGCCAGAGGTTGACTCGTTTCTTCAAACCCTTTCTGGATTTCCCACCTTGGAGCTTCCCAGCAGACAGGAGCATGGTTCCCTCTCCATCCACGGTGCCAGTGAGCACAGGGGTTGTGCTGTGAGGTGACAGCTCTGTGCCGGGGTCTGGGAGGGCCCCGGTGCCTGGATGGAAGATTCCTGCTCCAGCATCCCCGCGGGATGGGAGCAGAGGGTGTGAAGGGGCTGGGGAAGGCGGGGAAAGGGGATGTCCCAGTCTGATGCAGGGAGGTGACTGTGCCACCCACCTGGGTGCCCGCAGCCGGTGTGACAGCCAAGGTGGGGGATCTGTCATGTGTAGTTTGCAGCTGGGATTGGTGCTGCTGCGTGACGAAACCACAACACTGCTGGTTTCAGTGCCTGCAGGGTGGAGGTGGCCCGCCCGGCTGACACCCGCTGCGTCACCCTCACCCAGACGAGAGGGAGCAACACTGGGGATGGGGGGGGGGGCACAGCTGGGCTAAGAGGCAGGATGCCACCTCCTGCCTGGGCAAACAAGGGCGAAGCATTGGCAAAAAACTAGTGTTGAGAGGCTGGGGAGTTCCCCAAGTGAGGCGAGGGACGGGCAGGGGGACAAGCAGGTGCATCCATGAAACATCAGGGAGATGGGGAAGGCGTGTGGGGCTGGGGACTGGTGGTGCTGGGGCTGGGAGCACTGCGGGGCCATGGCATGCAGAGCAGTTTGCCAAAAAGGGTTCCTGGGCCCAGCTGGAGGATGCGATCCCAGCCCACGCACGTCCCGGTGTTGGGGCAGCAGATATGGGAAGTGTGTGCAGGAATGTTGTTTCTGTCTGGAGCCCTTGAGCAGGAGCAATGGGGCTTCCAAGCTTCTGACGTGGAGCAGCTCCTGCTGCCTTCCGTCTCAGTCCCGTGCCAAGTGTCCCTGTGCCCGGGACACCATGCCATACAGTGGGGCTGGTGCTGGGCAGCTGGGGCACAGGTGGCAGCCCTGCTCCCTGGTCGTGGGGTGCTGCTGAGCCCGTGGGATGGGAGCAGGGCTGGACTCGGGGTGCCGCGGTTTGGGGTGGTGGGGCTGGCAGCTGCGGTTTGGCTGGAGGCACAGGATGGTGCCCTGCCTGCCTGCTGGCCAGGGAATCTGGCTGTGCTGCGGTGGCCGTGGCGCTGGCACTGTGCGTGGTGGCTGAGGGGTCTGCACAGGCTGTACCTCTGTGTGGCAGCCGGCGCTGGGCTCTCCCTGACCCGGCGCTGTCTCACCCGCACAAGATGCTGACTCCCTCCGGCCCTGCTTCCCCTCTGCCATGCTCCTACCCAGCCTCTCGTGCCAGGAGGGCATCTGATGCCCTCCACACGCCTGGATCTGCCCTTCACTCCCGCGTCCCTCCTGTCCCCTGCCTGGATATTTGGGCTCCCAGGTGTGAGGCAGCGACTGCGGCAGTCAGTTGTCACCTTCTCCCATGGCTCCGTGCCTCTCCTGTCACCTTTCCTGCCCTGGTGCACGCCGTGGCAGTGGCTGTTGGACCTCTTCCCTGCCCAACTGGTGCTAAACTCCCTCCCCAGCTGGCCCCCACCCCACTTGCCCATGCTGGGGGAATGGAGCTGGGGAGGATCTGGCTCCAGTTCCATCCAGCACCCCCAAAACCTGGCTGGAGACCTACATGTCCCATGAGCATCTGCCCTGGGCCAGGCTGCTGCCTCCCCGCTGGCAGGGATCCGGGCAGGTATCTGGCCCCAGCTGATGTCCCAGTCCTGTTTCCCATGGGGGTCTCCCCTCGGTGCTCATGTGTATGAGGATGGCCACGAGTAAGGGCGTGGGAAGGGGCTGTGGTGGCTGTTCCTTCCCCTTTTGGCAGTGGTGACAGGCAGCCTCGTGGCTCAGGCAGCTGGCTGCGATGGAGGATGTCCACATGGTTTTTTCCATATCCTTTGTTGTGACAGGGGCTCTGGGTGTAAACGGTGCCCCTGGGCAGACACAGGCTGGGCACAGCATCCAGATGCTCTTGGAGTCCCTGGCAACCAAAAGCCCTCTCCAGCCTGCTGTGCTGCCCATGCTCCCCACTGCCCTCCTCTCCCACCAGCAACAGCAGATGCCCTGAGCATCCCTCTGCGTGTGCCTGTGCCGAGGGACCTGTGCTTTGGCCCAGGTCCCCGGCTTGTCCTCACATGGGGCTGGGGCTGCCTGCGGGGTTCATGCTGGCAGCACCGAGCCCATCCCCATGGAGTTCCCCTGCCCAGCTCTGAGGCTGCAGGTGCTGCCAGACACGGGGGATTCCCTGCTGCCCTGGCCCTGCCCCTGCTCCCTGTGGAGCCTCCAGAGAGTCACCAGAAAATCCCCCGGGCTGGTGCCAGGAGGAAGCTGGCAAGCGGGACTGTGAGTCAGTGGGAGAGGCTGGGCTGAGCAGCAGGGCCACAGCCATCAGCCCCCTGCCAGGACCTCGGCTGACCAGCTCGAGGATGCTGGGGCCATCAGCCATGGACCCACCAGTGCATCCCAAAGCTGGGGCTGGGCGAGCGTGGGCTTTGCCGGGACGGGCTATGAGGTCTGCAGGGTCCTGGCTCTTGGCTCCTCCTGCCATCACTTGCTCCAAGCCCCTACTCTCCTCCAAGCCCTGTCCCTGCCAGGGCTGCTGTGCTGAGCCATGGCTGTGCCCTCAGGGGTGCCGCAGGCAGTGCGGTGCGGTGCTGTGGTGGTGCGGGCGGTGCCATGGCGGTGTGCCCAGGCTGTGGGAGCTGCGGCTCCTGCATGCAGCGGAAACGAGGGATGGGAATAGCATGGGAAAGGCCCAGGGACCTGCCACAGCACCAGGGAGGCCAGAGCCAGATCTGCCCCCCCCAGCTGCACCCTGGAGCTGGTGTCAGATGTCCCTTTGACCCAGCTGTCCCAGGGGTGCATCCTTCCAGGGATGCCTTTGCATCCAGCTCTGGCACCAGCTCCGTGTGCTGTGAGCTGAGGTCCTGGCATCCTGGAGAGCAGAAGGCACGGAGCAGTGCCTGCTCCCTGCGTGCCTCAGGAGACATCGGCTGTGGTGGGGGTCTCAGGGCACCTCGGCAGAGCCCAGTCCTTACCCTGGCTACTGGCCAGGCAGGGAGCACTGGGAACCACTGCCTTCTACCTTGCAAAGAGCTAGGCCATGGACAGGAGTGAGGGATGGCAGGCTGGACCCCGTGGGGAGGGGAGGTAGTGGGGATGGCCTGGCTGTGGGGCTCCCTGGCCTGCATCCTGCTGGGATGGGGCTACGTGGGGGGACCGTGGGCTGGATGTGTTCGTCACGCCGGGGAAGCAGGATGGGGGATGCTTGTGGAGCAACTTCCTCCGCCCGGGAACTGGGGCTGCTCTTGCAGGTCTGTGGTGGGGAGTGAGGCAACCCTGTGATTTCTCACCGTTGCTTCCTCCCGGTGGGGCTTCTGCTGTTTGTGAGCCCCCCACTCCCTGGCCCTGCGCTGCATCCCACTGGCAGCGGGCACCAGCCCCTCAGCAGCTCCTCTGCATACAGTTGGGGCTGCAGGGCCCTGGCTGGGCAGGGAGGGGGTCTGGGGCAGAGCCTGCACCTGGGGTGAACCCCCTTAGTGAGACCATCTGTCCTGTGCAGGTGATGTTCCCCCAGAAATGAGCCCTCCCTCCTCTCCAAGGGCACAGGGAAGCGTGGCCCCTCTCCTCTCACCACCCCCAGCCTTGCTGGACTCCAGCACAACTCAGCCAGGTCCCGGGGTGGTGCAGAGCCGGGAGTGGCTGCAGGGGTGCAGCCTGGTCTCAGCAAGAGCCGGGGAAGGGGGACCCATCCTGGGACATGTGTCTCAGACACTTGGTCTCTGGGCTGCACTGTCCCTCCCACCTCCCCCAGCTGACGCTGCGCCTTTCTCTCCGCTCTGCCATCTGTTTTCCTCTTGCTCCTCATCCCTGTTTGCTTTCCTCTTCAGCATTCCCATTCCCACAAGCGTCGGCACTTTGGGAGAAACCGGAAAACACCATCCCATGGTGAGGTTTATGCTGTGATGGTTGGGAACCTGAGTCAGCAGCACCCTGCAGGGCAGCAGGCAGCGGGGATGGGGCACTCTCCTGTCCCACAGCACCAGCTGGAGCATCCCTGGGCACAGAACTGCTCCTGGGAAGGTGCTGCCCCTGGTCCCGTGGGGCTCTGCCAGCCAGCTGCTGGCAAGTGACATTAGAGGCACCTGTGGGGTGATGAGCCATGGGGACCTCCTGTGCCAGGAACGTCCTGCCACACGGGGGTGACACAGCTGAGGTGGGGGACATGGGGATGGATGCTGTGTCTCAGTAAGGGTCTGAGAGTCTGTCTCCCAGGCCGGTAGGCTGCAGGCACCAGCTCTGCCCGTGCAGCCCTGGTGCCCACCAAGGCTTCCACAGGTTTGTCTCTGGTTGCATCACCCTCTGCCAGCCGAGCTCAGCATCAGCTGGTGCAGCAACATGGCTGCAGGGTCCTGAGCACCTGGCTGGCTCCCCAACCTCCCCAACCTTCTGCTGTCCCTGCTGCCACCATGGCCCTGGGGACAGCAGGACAATGCCCCTCACTATCCACCACCCTGCCGTGGGGCAGCCGCGGGGCAGCCGTGCCGTGCCCCAGGCCAGCCACTCCACTTCTCCCCCTCACATCCGTCCTCACTCCTTGCGTGGCCGTGGGACTGAGCGTGTTTAGTAAACAAGGTGATGAAACAGTTAAAGCAGAGGAGCCTGAGTGTTGGTTTCGTCACTCTGAGTCGGCGGCTGAGGGGTCTGAGAGTGACTCACTGCCCTCCCTCCCGGCGCCATAAATAGGAGCGGGAGCCCGGCAGCACCTAGAGCAGAGCAGAGCAGAGCAGAGCGGCGGGGACTTGGCACAGCAACAGCCCTCCTGCCACCGCCGCACCATGCCACTCATCCTCCTGGCCCCGTTTGCCATGGGGCTGCTAGCCATCTCCTGCTGGGCGGCCCCTCTCCAGAGCAAGCCGCAGGCGGTGGTCACCTTCCCCGGGGAGCTGGTCAGCAGCACCCTGTCGGACCTGGAGCTGGCGGAGGTGAGGGGACCGTGGCCCCTCCTGGCTCCCAGGACCCCGAGGGGCTCCAGGGGCAGCAGCGTGGGGCTGCGGGCAGAGCTCAGGGGCTGCCTGTCTCCTTGAGCCCTGTGAGGTGCCCAGGCTGCAGTTGGGCACCAGGGGTCTGTGGTGCCCAGGACTACCCAAGCTGCCCCTCGCCTCGCTCATCCCCTTCATCTGCCCTTCCTCCCCAGAGATACCTGCAGCGGTTCGGCTACACCACGGAGGCAGAGGAGAGGACGGGCAGCAAGCATGTGTCCCTGGCCAAGGCGCTGCGCAAGATGCAGAAGCAGCTGGGCCTGCAGGAGACGGGGGAGCTGGATGCCAGCACACTGGAGGCCATGCGAGCCCCCCGCTGCGGTGTGCCTGATGTGGGAACCTTCCTCACCTTCGAGGGGGACCTCAAGTGGGACCACATGGACCTGACGTACCGGTGAGTCTCCCAGGAGACGGAGCCTTGTGCCCACAGGGTGATAGTCCCCAGGGGATGGAGACCGGGACGAGGGCCAGGTGGGGTGACAGCCTCAGACCAGCCCACCGGCCATGCCTTGGTGTTGCTGCCACAGCTGGATGTCAGCACAACCATGGCTAAGCTGGCACAGTGGCATCATCTGCTCCCTGGCATCCAGGAGAGCATCTGAGCCCTGGCCTGAGGGTGGTGGCTGGCTGCTCTGCCCTGCCATGCCAGTACTGCTGTCCCCTCACAGGGTGGGGGCATGTCCCCACCATGCACTCGGAGCAGGCTCACTTCTGCAGCACGAGCTGGGACCTGACGGTGCTGATCCCCCGCTTCCCCCCAACAGGGTGATGAACTACTCCCCTGATCTGGACCGTGCCGTGATCGATGATGCCTTCAAGCGGGCATTCAAAGTGTGGAGCGACGTGACCCCCCTCACCTTCACCCAGATATACAGCGGCGAGGCAGACATCATGATCATGTTCGGCAGCCAAGGTGACCCCCCGCGGGCAGACAGGGAGCTGGGAGCTGGCTCAGCCGTGGGGAGAGAGTTGGGGGTGTGCCCTACCTGTGGCACCATCACCCCACATCTCCCCAGGCTCCCCCCTGTGCTGGGGGAACCTCCACCCCTGCACATACCAAGAGGCATATGAGGGCATGCAGGGGGTGTGCAGGGCACACCTAGTCGAGGTCCATGTGTATGCCAGGGGTTCCTCTGGTGGGGCTGGTGCTGAAGGTGCTTGTTTCCACAGAGCACGGGGATGGGTACCCCTTCGACGGCAAGGATGGGCTTTTGGCCCACGCCTTTCCCCCGGGCCAGGGGATCCAGGGTGATGCCCACTTTGATGACGATGAGTTCTGGACACTGGGAACTGGCATAGGTAAGGGCAGGGTCCGGCAGGTCCGGGGGGACTGACAGTGCCCGCTCCAGCCCCATCACTAAGTCACCCCTCCCCCGAGCAGTGGTGAAGACCCGCCATGGAAATGCCAACGGAGCCGACTGCCACTTCCCCTTCATCTTCGAGGGCCAGTCATACTCCCGGTGCATCACGGAGGGACGCACGGACGGGCTGCCCTGGTGTGCCACCACTGCCAGCTACGACCGGGACAAGAAATACGGTTTCTGCCCCAGCGAACGTGAGTAGCGGTGGCTGCTGAAGCCCCTGCCCAGCCCTGCGGGTGCCCAGGGCTGTCCTCACCCCTCCTCACCCCACAGTCCTCTACACCAACGGTGGCAACAGCGATGGGTCCCCCTGCGTCTTCCCCTTCATCTTTGATGGCACCTCCTACAACACCTGCACCACGGATGGGCGCTCCGACGGCTACCGCTGGTGTGCCACCACCGCCAACTTTGACCAGGACAAGAAATACGGCTTCTGCCCCAACCGAGGTGCGAGCAGGGAGGGGGGCATGGAGGGAGGGGGTGTGTGAGGTGGCCAGTCCCCAGCTGTGGTGGACAGAGTGGGCATCCGAGGGGTCTTGGGGCTGTCCCCGGTGTGGCCAGGGACTGGGGCCAGCCCCACTGATGCTGCCCTGCAGACACAGCGGTGATCGGTGGCAACTCCCAGGGGGACCCATGCGTCTTCCCCTTCACCTTCCTGGGGCAGTCCTACAGCTCCTGCACCAGCCAGGGCCGGCAGGACGGCAAGCTCTGGTGTGCCACCACCAGCAACTATGACACTGACAAGAAGTGGGGCTTCTGCCCGGACAGAGGTATCAGCCCCCCCCTGCATGCGCCCTCTGGCCCCACGCTATGCTGCTGTGGTCCCCATGGGGGTCACAGTCCCTGGCTGGTGTGTCCCATCATGCTGGGCACTGAGGTTGATGCTTTCCTCCAGGTTACAGCATCTTCCTGGTGGCTGCCCACGAGTTCGGGCACTCGCTGGGGCTGGACCACTCCAGTGTGCGCGAGGCCCTGATGTACCCCATGTACAGCTACGTCCAGGACTTCCAGCTGGACCCAGATGATGTCCAGGGCATCCAGTTCCTCTACGGTGAGCAGCTGTGCAGTGGCCAGGGGTCACCCACGTCAGGGGTCTCATTGTGCCAGGCCAGCCCCCAGCCTCATGCCCTCCCCTGTACTCCCCCAGGTCGTGGCTCTGGCCCCGAGCCCACTGCTCCTGCGCCCATGCCCACCACGGAGCCCCAGCCCATGCCCACTGAGGCTGGCAGCACCTCCACCACTGAGGAGGACGAGGAGGAGACGCCAGAACCCACAACTGTGCCCGTTCCTGTGGACCCCAGCCGGGATGCCTGCATGGAGAAGAACTTTGATGCCATCACAGAGATCAACGGGGAGCTGCATTTCTTCAAAGATGGGTGAGAGCAGCACCTGATACCTCCTGCCCTGGTGATGAGAAGGTGTTGGGGGGGACAGGGCTGTGCCAGGCTGGGGTTACCAGGATGGCTGACCTTCCCCACTAGGAAATACTGGACCCACTCAACCTTCTGGAAGACAGGCATCCAGGGTGCCTTCTCCGTCGCAGACACCTGGCCTGGCCTCCCAGCTGTCATCGACGCCGCTTTCCAGGACGTGCTCACCAAGAGGGTCTTCTTCTTCGCAGGTGAGCTCTGGCCCTGCCACCTGCTCTGACCCTGGTGCCACCAGCATCGTGAGGAGCCCTCTCCTGCCCTGTCACCTTCATGGCTGGCTGATGCCTGTTCTCTCTTCTGGCTGCAGGTCGGCAGTTCTGGGTGTTTTCTGGCAAGAACGTGCTGGGCCCCCGGGGCATCGAGAAGCTGGGCATTGGGAAAGAAGCTGGTCGCATCTCGGGGGCCCTGCAGCGGGGCCGTGGCAAAGTGCTGCTCTTCAGTGGGGAGAGCTACTGGAGGTGAGTGGGTCTGGATGGCTGTGCTGGTGCCTGCTGGCTCCCCCAGCGAGGGACTGGGACGGAGGGCTCCCTCAGCCCTCAGCACCGCTATGCTCTCCCCACAGGCTGGACGTGAAGGTCCAGAGGGTAGACAAGGGCTACCCCCGCGCCACCGACGACGTCTTCACCGGTGTCCCCCTGGATGCACGCAATGTATTCCTCTACCAAGGTGAGCTTGGACCTGGAGGGTGGGGGCTGTGCTGTCACCCCCAGGCTGCACCCTAGGGAATGGCACTGGTACAGGGCATGCCATCGGCCCTGGAAGGTCCCTGCGGTGGGGCTGGCCAGGCCAGATCCCCATGTGCCTGCACGGCTTGGGCGGCCACTGGGATGGGTCTTTGTCCCTCCTGACCCTCCGTTCCTTCCACCTCCCTCCTTATGCAGACAAGTACCACTTCTGTCGGGGCAGCTTCTACTGGAGAATGACGCCACGCTACCAGGTGGACCGGGTGGGCTACGTCAAGTATGATATCCTGCAGTGTCCCCAGCACTGAGGACCGGACTGGTGTGCTGCTCCCTGCCCATCGCTACCAGTCCCCAGGCTCCTGTCTTGCAGCCTGATCCCCCGGGATGCTGGGGTCTGCACAGCCTCACTGCCATGGGGCAGCCCCCGCAGAGATGGGGGCTTTGCCGTTTCCATGGCAGGAAGGGGCAGGGAGTCCTGGGGTCGCCCCTCGGGAGCTGCCTGGCCTGGGGAGCCCCAGCTGGGGAGCAGGACTCTCACCCTGCCAGCACCAGCTCTGCCGTGCAGAGGCGTTTGCCTGGTGCAAACCACACGTGGATTTATAATGACTTTGTCTTTCTGCTGAGCCACCTGGGCTGGGCCAGGCCGGGCTCTGCTGGGAGCTGGCGCCCGGGGACTCGGCCGGGGCAGGAACGTGGGGCTCTGCCTCGCTCCTGCCCACTGCCCGCTCTGCCAACCTCCATCTGCCCATTTTTAATAAAGACAATCCTTTGGACACAACCTCTGAGTGCTCCATCAAACGGCCAGGGCCCCAGCACAGCGAGTCCCAGAGATGCTGAGCCAGGGGCATCGTTCTCCCGTGGGGTTTGGGGTGCCAGCATCGGTGGGGAAGGGGGTGGTGGGCAAGGGAGCTGCTGCCAAGTCCGTGTCCCCCCCCCCCTCCCCCCCCCGCCTTGTGCTGAGGGCTCTGAGATCCCTAAGGGACACCGAGGAGGATGTCCCTTCATCCCAACATCCCTTGCCACCAGCCCCACCAGCGTCCCTCCTGCCCCCTGCCTCCCCACCAGGCCCCAGCCCTCCCCTGTGTCCCCAGCTCTCCACCGGCGGGGAGGGAGAGGCGTTTGTCGCAGCCTGGGACACAGTGTGTGGCCGGGCCGCGCTGCAGCACGCACCCCCCCCCCCGCCCCCCTCCCCGCTGCGGGCCGGTCCCCGCAGAGCCACCCTGTCCCGGCCCGCCCCAGCCTGTCCCAACGCGGCCCGCGGAGCCCAGAGCGGGGCCGGGGCCGCCTCCAGGGGCTGCCCGGGGCCACGGCAGGGTGAGGCGGCCGCAGCCTCGGGGCTGTAATTAGCTGTAATTAGCGGGCCGCCGTTTCGCAAAGGGCGGGGACAGAGCATGGCCCCGTCTTCGCCGGGGTCCGGTTCCAGCACCCCCCTTGCGGCGGCGGCGGCGGCGGCTGCGGGGCGGCGTGGGGTCGGTCGGGGCGGAGCGACCCGGGGTCCGTCCCGTCGAGCCGAGCCGAGCCGAGCCGACCGAGCCGAGCCGAGCCGTTCCATTCCATTCCGTGCCGAGCCGAGGCCAGCCCTGCAGCCGCGGGGGCGGCGCGGCGGGCGGTGCCGCGGGCACTAGGACCCCGGTCAGCGCCCGGCGGGGCCGCGCTCGGCGGCCGCCGGAGCCCGGAGCCACTTGTGGAGGCGGCGGGGCCATGAGCCGGCGGTTCACCGTCACCGCGCTGCCCCGCCACGGCCCCGCGGCCACCCGCCAACCCGACAGCCATGCGGGGGGCGACAGCCTGCCCGCCCGCGACGGCAGAGGTGAGCGCCCGGGCACGGCCGGCGGGGCGGGCGGCAGGGGGTAAGGGGGGGGGGGGTGCTCCGTGGGGCAGGGTCCGTGGGGCAAGGTCCGTAGGCAGGGTGCGGCGGGGCAGTGTCCGTGGGGAAGGGTCCGTGGGGCAGAGCTGGTAGGGCAGAAGCGGTGGAGCAGTGCGTGGGGAGAGTCTGCGGGGCAGGGGAGCTGGGTGGGGGGACACAGAGTTGCCAGAGCAGGGTCCGTGGGGCAGGGCAGGGCCGTCGGGGCACGGTGGGGGCGTGTGGAGTCACCTCGGGACGGTGGTCGTGCGGCCAGGCCCCTCGGAGGCGGAGAGGACCACCGGAGCGGGACTGGCACGGAGCTGCGGGGCTCAGGGCACAGGGGGTGCGGGGCTGGGGGTGGTGCTTGGCTGCCCAGGCGGGACCCCTCATCTATGGGCTCGCCCCTGGGGTTGCCCCCACTCCCTGAGGAGCTCCCCTGCCCTGTCCCCATCCCGGGGTCTGTAGGAGCAAGGCCCTGCTCCGGCGGGACCGCAGTGGGATGGAGCTGGGATCATGGCTGGCTGTGGGGTGCGAGGCTGCACGCTGCTTCTGGGGCAGCTGTGGAGGAGGGTGGGCTGCGGGCATGGGGAGGGCACGGGGAGGGCAGGCTGCAGCCGCCCCACAGCTGTGGCAGCTCCCCGGGCTGCGGTGAGTGCGGGTGCCGGACCTGGCAGGCCCCATCGCCTTGCGGTTGCCCCCCATGGGGACATGGTGACAGGGCTGCGCTGTTACCGGAGCCGTATCGATCCCAGAAACCCAGCCGACGGCAGCACCGTGCTGGCGGAGCTGTGACCTTGCACCCCTCAGCGAAGGGCGCTGGTGGGAGGTGGCGAGCAGCCGGAGGGGCGCTGCGATGGCCAGTGCCCCCGCAAATGGGCCCTGCCTACCCCCCCGGGGCCCTCTGCCCACTATCCCAGCCACGGTGGGGCAGCGGGGGGCTGGAACTGGCAGTTGGTGGGTACAGGGCCCCTTGTCACCCCACGGGCATCCCGGGACGGCTGGGCCTGGCCCGTGGGCTGCGCTAGGGGCAGAGCAGCCGGTGCTGAGCCGGAGCCGTGGCTGGAGCCCGTGGCCCTCCAGGAATGGCTTATCAGCTTGGCGGCTGATCTACTCACGGGGGGCCAGGCCCGGCCAGGGGGAGCTGGGGTGGGCACGCCACAGGGGCCGCAGCAGGGGAGGCGCAGGGACGGCGTTCCTCCCCGGCTGAGCTGTGACCTTGCGCCCTCGCAGAGGACACCCCGCGGTCCGCCCCAGGATGGACCCTGCAGCGGGGGTCGGCCGCAGCCATGGCGGGGTGTGTGCTGAGGAGTCAGGGCTGGAGACCCCCTGGGCCACCCTAATGTTTCTCCGAGGCCCTGGGGCTGTAGGTGCAGCCTCCTTGGGGGGGGATGGATGGGAGGGGGTGCGTTGGGTTTGGGGTGCCCGTGGGGCTGACGTGGGACTGTGGACAGCTGAGCTGCCTGGGCAGCGGTGGGGAAAGAAGGATGGGGTCCCGGGTGGGGGGTCTGTGCTGCCTGGCCCTTCTCAGCATCACGCGTGGGTCTGGCAGCAGGGGGTGAACGGAGGCCCAGGGATTTTGGAACAGGTCCTGGGGTGGGAGCAGGTGGGGGGCTGCAGCCGGCCGTGCTGCTTGGTGCCCTGGCAGCATGGGGGGGCACACCAAGCAGCACGGCACAACCCCCGGTGCTTGCGGGACCACCCGGTTCCCGCGGGGTGTCGTTCCCAGCTGACGCGGCGGTACTGGTACCCCCCACCCGGCCAGTTCTGCGGTCCCGGGAAGGGACCTGCCGGTGGCGGGCAGGGTGCAGGGAGACGGCGGCAGCGGGGGCGGCGGGGACGGGCGCAGGTTGCTGCTTGTGGCACGGCCGGAACCGGGGCTGGGCCCGGGGAGGGGGTGTCGGGACGGGACGGCCGCGGCCGGTGCGGGGTCTGTGCGGGGCCCGAGGGGGGGAGGGGGGGGCTGCCGAGGTCTTCGTCGCCGCCAGGGGGCGCTGCCGGGACGGGACGGTCTCCGACGGGGGGTGTGTGTCCGGCCCCGCCCCGCCCGGCCCCGCCTCACCGGGTGGGGGACCCGGCCGCAGCGACCGCCCCCACGGGGGTCCCCCCCAGCACCGGTGGCGTGAGGCGCCGGGGATCACCCCCTGGGACCCCACCATGCAGGGCTGGCCCCCCCCGCCCCGAGGTGCTGGCCGTGGGGCAGGTGCTCGAGGGGCTACCGGGGCATCCCTGGAGCAGACACCCCCCCCGAAAACCCCCATCCCGCCACCGTGTCCCGAGGCAGCCGGGCTCGGCGGCAGTCACCATGGCAACCAACTGGTTAAGGAGCCTCTCTCGTTGCCATGGAAACCGGGCCCGGTGTCATTCCTGCCGGCGGCTTCCGATGCTGGGGTGGGGGGGGTGGTTCAGCCGCTCGCCTAGACCCAAGGGGGGATGGTGGGGACCGTAGGTGGTGGGGCCTCGGGTAGGGCTGTGTGGGGCAGCCGCGGTGGGGTTTGGCCCCGAGAGGGGATTGAGCAGCCGGGGGTAGGGGGCCTTGGGCAGCGAGGGGGACCCCAGCAGTCCTGGCTGCGTCCTGGAGCTGCGGCTGCTGCCCAAGGCGGCACTCTGCAGTGGGGCTTGGCCCTGGGGGGGCTGGGGTACAAGGACAGGGCAGAGCCCCCTGCGGGATGATGGAGCAGGGGTCCCGTAGCCCCCACTGGAGGCACCAGGTGCAGGGCATAGAAGGGTGCATGGGGGGCTGAGCTTCCCCTGCCCACCATTCCCTGCTGCTGCAGCCCCCCAGCTCCTGCAGCCTGAGGCTGGGCAGGGGGGCCATGTGGGACAGACGCAGGACATCCCAGAACCTTGGCCAACCGTGCTCCTGTGCCAAACCCTTTTGGGAGCAGCTGCTCCTCGGCCATCACCGTGCCCTCTGGCCCTTGCTCAGCTGCGGCAGCCCAGCATCCTCGAGGCGCTGCAGCCGGCATGAAGCTGTTTGGGATCTCCTCGGCTGCGCTGGCCGGGAGCGGGGCCCAGAGGGAGGAGGTCTATTCAGTGGCTGATCCCTCTACTGGGCTGCCCGGCCGCCCGATGCCACGGCCCTGCTGCCAGCAAGACATCTGGGCAGGGCAGCCAGGGACAACGCGGCAGCTGCGTGTGGCACAGAGCTGTTGTGACGCAGGAGTTCACGTCCTCCTGCCCTGTCCCACTGCTTCCTGCCATGCCCCACTGCCGCCCTAATGCTCTTGGCCTCGGGCAACTGCACCGGCTCCCTGTGGCTCCACTTCCAGCCCCACGGGGCACCAACCTTCCCTCCACAGTGCTAGAGCTGGTGGCAGGTCTGAGATGGTACCCTCTGAGATGGCACCTCCAGGCTCTGTTTTTGCCCTGGTGCCAGTGGCAGGGCCCTGACCTGTCTGGATAGGCATGAGCAAGAGTCTTCCATCCCGCTGAAGTGCTGTGGGATATGCTGTTCTCAGGCTTATGGGGCCAGCAGGACAGAGTGGAAATCCTCCAGCAAATCCTGACTCTGTGTGTGTGCATCTCTGCCTTCTGCACCCCACTGCGCCATGGGGCTACACCCCTATCCCTCTGTGTGGGCCAAGGCGGGCTGTTCATGGTGCCTAGGGATTGCTGCGGGTGCCCACTGGCATCTCCACAGCATGGCCACCCTTGCTTCCAGGGCGGGCTGCTGTCAGACAGCCCGATCTGTGCCCTCCGGAGGTTTCCCAGTGCCTCCAGCACGTGCCTTGCTCCTGGGAGGTTTGACCGCTGCTGGTGACAGGACAGGCAAGGGCTGTGCAGCCGGCTGCTGGGCACCTGCCCTGGGAAAGGCTGCAGGTTCAGGGGGTCTGGGAATCGGGCCATGCTCAGGGGGCTCTGGAGGGTCTGCAGTGGCACAGGGTGGTTTGCAGGGAAGCTGCACGTCCTGGACTGGCTCCGGCTCTGGGGGGGGTCTCGCACAGCTCAGCAGTCTCCGTCCCAGGGAGGGGTGCAGAGGCGACACGGGGGAAAGGTACAGGGGAATGGTCCAGCCGTGCTGTGCCAACCCCTTGGCCTGGCAGAGGAGCTGCGCAGCTCTCCCTCGTCATTCCTGGGCAGCTCTTGCAGTTAAGTGGGGCACTGATGCCATGCCTGGCCCCATGCCAGGATCCTGCCTGCGCCCGGCCTCGGGGGCCACTTGCAGCTGATTCCCCCCCCCTCCCACTCCATGCTCAGGGAAAGCTGCCTGCCTCTCTCCATCCCCAGCTCCCCTGCCCATGCCCTTGTGCTTGCCTGCAGCAGAAGGGCATGGGTGCTGCCCAAGCCATGCCAAGCCTCTCCGCTTCTGGCATGCTGGGGGCCACGTACCCCAGGCCCAGGGCATCATACTCACGGGCCAGGGTTAGATCAGCGCTGTGCTGGAGGGTCGAGCCCCCTTGGTCTGGCTCTGCCCCAGGGACACCTCCGATGTGCCCCTCCATGCCAGCGGGACCCTGCGTATGGCCCCATGTGTGGCCTTAGCATAGCCCCCCCTGCGCTGCTGGCAAATCCCAGCCCCTGAAATGGAGCCATAATCCAGGGATTAGGGGATTAGTGTTTTTTCACGTGCTCCCTCCCCCCCATCTGTTTTAGCAGGAAAATCCCTCTTGTGCCGAGCCCACGCGCTGCGGCCTCCTGCACAAAACCATCATCTTGGCACTGGCTGTGGCTGGCTGGCCCCCGCGCAGCCCCCGGCCCGCTGCCCCTCTGCCTGGCCACAGCCTCCACACATGGCCGGGGGGGCGGGAGGAGGTGGGGGGGGAAGCTCTGCAAATCCCCCAGGACCTGTCAGGGGAGGGCGGCTCTGCCCGCTGCGTCCCGCCTGCAGCCCCGGCTGTGCGGGCAGCGTGCGGGGGCCTGTCCCATCCCTTGGGAGCGGGCCAGCCCCTCCCTCTAGCCAAGGGATACAGGGGCGAGGGGATGGAGCTGCTGTGGCCAGTTTGTGGGGTCCTGGCCAGGGCCAGGGGGTGAGCAAGGTGGGGGTGGCAGCCCTCTGCCCACGGGGTGGCAGCCCCTGAGCTGCCCACCCTGCCTGGGGGCTGTCCTGCACCGTTTGCTGTGGAGCTGGGGCTGTGGCTCCCAGGGGATACCGGGCCCGGGGGGTGGTGGTGGTGGGGGTCCTGGCTGCAACAGGCAGGGCAGGGGCTGGGGCTGGTGGTGGGGTGGGTGCGAGGGGTCTGAGCCCTCCCGGCTCACAAGGTGAGGGCTGGGGAGTCTCCACGCTGCAGAGCAGCTGGCCCCGTACCAGGAGAAAGTAAACAATTAATTACAGCCATCAAGAAGTAACTAACGCCAGCAGGCTGTCATGATCTCAGCCGGCTCCGGAGGAGATGCCGGGAGCTGCAGCCAGCCCTGGCTCTGGGATCCTCCCGGATTAAGTGGGTGAGAGAAGGAGGGGAGCTGTGAGCCGCCCTGCGGGGTCAGCAGAGGGTCCTGTCACAAGCCCCCAGCCCGAAGGCAGCCCTGAGCCCCACGGCCCTTCCCCAGGGTCAGCTCCCACGCTGTGGGTCTGGAAGTGGCTGTGCCAGGGTGTTCCTGGGTATGGTGTGACCCCAGACCCTCTGGAGACCCGCGGTGGGGGGTCACTCCCGTCTGTAGGCAGCGTTCCCCACTCCACAGCCTCCGCCAGCCCCCCGGCCCCACTGCTGGCTGGTCTGGCCATCCCTGTCTTCCCTGGAGTGGGCTTGGATGATGGTGGCTGCAGGCTGGTCCTGTTGCTAGGGCAGGGGGGCTTGTCCCCCAGCCGGGGCCCTGCTGCCTGCAGAGGGGTCCTCAGCGTGGCTGGAGCTGCCCCTCCACCCCAGGAGCTGCCCCCCCCCCACCCGCTGGGCTCACTGCAGGCAGGGGGTAGGGCTGCCCGGGGCAGGGGGGGGCTGCCCTGACCCCCTGCCCCCCCCATCCCCCTTTGGGGATGCGTAGGCTCCTCAGGCGCAGGATCTGCACCACCGCACACCCCCAGCCGGGTGCCCGGTCCCGGGGCTGCAGCGGGGGCTGGCGATGCGGGGGCCGGTGATGCGGGGGCCGGTGTGGGATGCGGATGCCGGTGCGGGATGCGGGGGCCGATGCGGGGTGCGGGGCCGTCCCGCCCGCGCCAGCCGGGTCCCGCAGCGCTGCCGTGCCCTAGTTCCTCCCCCCCCCCCCCCCCCCCCCCCCCCCCTCTCCTCCTCGCCTGGCTCAGCCGCGAGGCGGCGTGTGCTCCGCTCCGCGCCCTCCCCCGCCTCGCCCCTGCCTCGCCGCTGCTCCCCTCCCCACAGCGGCGGGGGCAATGCCTCCTGCATACGTGATGAAGTGAGAGCGGCCGGGCTGGGCTCCGCCGGCAGCAGCGAGCCGAGAGCCCGGGCGCCTCCGCACTGCAGCCCCCTCCCACCGGCGGCGGCGGCGGGGGGCGGCGCGGGGACGCGGCTGGTTGCGGAGCGCGGCGCTCGCAGCTCCCGGGCAGGAGCGTGCGGCCGCGGGCAGCCGGCGCCATGCTGAACAACCTGGCCGACTGCGAGGACGGCGACGGCGGCGCCAGCCAAGGTGAGGGACCGGGACCGGTGCCTGGGGACCGGGAACCGGGAGAGCCCCGGGCGGCCGCCCCTGCCGGGCCGGAGGTCTGGGGCTCGGCGCCGAGCGGGTGGCAGAGGCGGCGCGGAGCCGGGGGTGCCGCGGTCGCCGGACCTCGCCACGGGGCAGACGGACGGCACCGGCACCGGCACCGGCCGCGACGGCGGCTCTTGGGCTGCGGCCCCGCGGGGCTGCGGCGGGCGGTGCGGGGCAGCTCCCGCTCCCGGTCCGCTCCTGCGGCTTCCCGCGGCGGTCGCCTCCGCGCAGCCCCGGCCCTGCTCCCGCCGCTGCGGCAGCCCCGGAAAACGGCGGCGCGGCTGGAGCAGCGGCGGGGCCGAACCGTGGCCGGGGCTTGCTGGGGAGCCTCCTCCCGGGCGGGGGATGCGAGCTGAGCTCCGGGCGATCCCGCCGGGTGCCGGCCCCTACCCTGTTCTGGGCAGCCCCCGGCGGCCCCTGCACCGTCCCGCTCCTTCTCGCCTGGGACCCCCGCAGGGACCCCCGCGCCCGGCTGCCGCCCCCCCCTCTACCCCAGCTACCTCCTACTCATCCGTCCCCACCGCCTCCCCCCTCCGGCTGCCGCCCACCCATCCCTGCCTACCTCCTCCCCAACCCTCCCTTACCGCCACCCCCATCCCCGCTGCCGCCCCCCCAACTCTCCCTACCGCCGCCCCCCATCTCCGGCTGCCGCCCCCCCCCCATCCCTTCTCTACCGCCTTCCTTAGC